>JAKSZT010000829.1:54238-365780 GCA_026826555.1 Tolypeutes matacus | reverse complement strand
ATCTATCTATCTATCTATCTATCTATCTATCTATCTATCTATCTATCATCTATCTATCTATATCTCAAAATTGCTCCTGAAATTGTTGTGTAGCTAGTAATTCATTTATCTACATACACACATTTGTTTATTAAGTATTTTGTAGTGCATGCCCAATTTAATGTCTTGGTGGGTTAGACAGCACCCATTTCATGATGGGCAGCTCAGATCTCATAGTAATTCATTGAGCTAGGTTTAAACATTCAGTCTCTATTAGTCCCAATAGCAGGGCAAAAGATGTTTCTCAGAAAGAGAAAAAAAGAAGAGTATCTGCCAAGGATGCAAGCTTTTCTCCAAAACCCCATATATGTGTACTAAGTTTTTTACAGAGAGGTTTGAGAAAGGCTAAATCAGCATTTCTATTTGCCACTGACACTTTAATCAACATTTGATATGCTGGATATTAAGGCCCAATTCACAAAGCAGTTTGCATGGGAGTCTGGACCTTTGCAGAGACTCTTCTTATTCTGGTCCATACTCAAAAACAGTAGGATCTGGATTACTTGGCAAATGGGCTAGTGCAGTACACCCAAAAGAAACATGGTGGCTCTAAAATGCTTAGAGGCCAACTAGATGTTCTGTCTCTTTTTTCATTGTAAGAGGGGCCTGATGCAACATCTTATACTTCACCTTAAAAGGGATATCTTGACATTGTTTTTATTTTTGGGTACCTAGAAATTTCACTGAGGTGAAAGTATTGCAGAATTTTTTTTTAAATTTATTACTCATCTACCAACATGAAATATGTCTTGCCAATAAGTCTAGAGTAGATGTTACTTATTGCTTAATAGTTTCAGCTTCAACAATGGGAATTTATTAACTTACAAGTTTTGGGTCAGAAAAATGTCCAAATTAAGTCTTAGTCAAGATGATACTTTCTCTGCAATACTGTGACATTCCAAGGTTGGCTGTCAGCAACAATTAGTCCTTACCCTATCACATATCAAGTGAAATGGCAGCTTCTTCAGGCCTCTCATTCTCCTCCAGGTTCCATTGGTTTCAGTTTCTGTCTTCCTTGTCCGTGGTTTTCTATTTCTGTATCTGAATTTCATTCCACTTATAACAACTCTAGCAATAGTATTAAGACCATTTCTGATTGAGGTGGGTCACATCTTAATTGAAGTAACTTCATTAAAGGTCTTATTTGCAATGATTTCACACCCACAAGAATGGATTAACTTTAAGAACATGTTTTTATGGATTACATACAGCTTCAAACCATCAAACTCCATCCTCTGTATTAGTCAGGGTTCTCTATGGAAACAGAACTGACAAGAAATATGTGCCAATTTTATGTCAATTTTATGTCAATTTTCTGAAATATAAGTAATTATGACATTTTTATATGAATTGTCTCATCTGACTTTGGGGATGGGCAAGTCCAAATTCCATAGGGCAGGCCACAGGCTGGAAAATCCAATGAAATTATTTGGATGAATTCCCCAGCAGTAGCTGGATGGCTGAAGTAGAGATGGAAATTCTCTCTTCTGATTGCTGAAATGATCACATCTCCTTTTAAAGCTTTCAACTAATTGGATTAGTCTTCACTCATTGTTGAAGGCAATATCCTCAGTTGATTATATATGTAATCAAACATAGATGCCATCAACTTACTGATGATTTGTCCACTGTGTTTAAGGATACAAGTTCATTTACAACAGTTCCCACAGTAATATCTGACTGACAAAGAAGAGCAACCACAGAGCTTCAGGGCTGGTAGAGTACATCACACAAATTTATTCCTTACAGTCCTGATGAATGTTGTTTCCTCTTGCCATTCCTCGGGTGGGTGAGCATGTCTTACATGATAAATCCACTATAACATTCCAAACTTTCTAAACCTTTGGCTACCTCATCTATATTATACCAGGACAGTTCTAGCATTTTGACCTCTGGCAATGTAAGACACCTTTTGTCCATGCTTCATACAACCAGGCAAACTGAGTCTTTTGTAACCCCTTGGGCTACAACATTGAATGCAGATTCTCTGCCTAGTGAATCCATATATAAAATCAACCTAATCCAACTTTATTTTCCTTCCATAATTATTCCACACCCTTAATACTCATTCCCAAACACATTCCCTTGATTTCTATCTATAAAACTAGGAAAAATAATGCAATTGTTTTGGATTGTAACATACCACTTCATGGGTTACATTTTGTATGTCACTTTTTATGACATGTTGGGACTTCCATCTAGTTATATGTTTGGAAGGGTAGGAGAGGAATTGTTTTCAAATCTGACCAGAGTAGTATAATTTTGTTGAAAAAATTCCATATGAGTGAGTTGTGATTAGGAATGTGAGCTCTAATGTCAGACTGTCTGGGTTTTAATGTGAGCTTGCCCTTAAGTCTGTCAATGCTATGAAACCACTCTGTGCTCAGTTTCAACATTTGTAAAATCCACCCATTCAAATACATTTGTTGAGGCACTCTTCTAGGTGTTAAGTATACAGATTTGAACACATTTGGAAAAGTTCTTGTGCTTTTTGAAGTTTCATGTGGAGAAAACAGAGATAAACAAAAGACAACATCAAAATATATAGAATCTTAGGGATAAGTGCTGTAGAAAGCAAATGTGGAATGAATGAGGGATAGTGATTGTGCAATTTTAAATAGATTGGTAAGGGATGGTCTAATGAGCTAGAGAATGAGAAAAGAGCCATACAGTTTATCTAGGGAAGGAGAATATCAGGAAGAAGAAAAACTGGAAATATTCAGGCAGCATCAGAACTAATGTGCATAGGGAAGGGTGAGGAGGTCTATGTGGCTGCTCCAGAGTGAACATGACAAACACAATGATAAAGGATGTTTTCATAGAAGTAATGAGTAGGGGCAAAATCATGGTGGAACTGAACACCCTGGTAAATATTTCATTTTTCTCTTAATGTGATGGGAAATCTGGTAGGTTTTGTGAAGAACCTATAGTTAACATTATTGCACCCCTACATTGAGAGCAGACAAAAGGGGATTAAGGCAGAATAGAGGAAGATCATTAAGAAGGCTGTGACAATAATTTAAGGACTGAGATAAGGTTTCTTTACACTAAGATTGTAGCAGAGGAGATGTTGAGTAATAGTCACACTCTAAATATATTCTGCACAGAGAATTAATATGATATACTGACAGACAAAGTATAAAGTGTGAGACATGGAGAAACTTTCAGGATGACCAATGTATTTTCCTGAACAAAGTGGAGGATAGGTTTTCATTATTTGAGATTAAAATTCATATATTGCAAGTGTCTATCAGAGAGTTATCCTGAGATGATAAATTAAATTTATTATATACCTAAATCCTTTTGAATAGCAACTGGAATTCAGTAGGTGATCAGTAAATAATTTATCATTACTTTATGTTATCAATCATTTGCAAACAGAATTATTGTTCATATTTTGTCATGCTCTAATCATTGTATTTTATTTATCATCTTTCAAGTAGTCCAACTTTACAATGAAAAGAATTTTGACATTCCACCGTGAACAAAAGGATTTTGTCTTAAAAATACTTAAAAAAAAAAAAAACCCAAAACTTCAGATCGCTTCTTATATAAATATGATATGCACTTATATAAACAGGTAAATACATGGAAAATTTGAATATTCTAGTGTTTTCACATCCCCCAATGGTTATTTACATTTATTTAATAATGTCATAAATGAATTCTATAATATATATGACACGATGTCTGAATTTAATTAAAACATAAGCAATTCCTTAATTTATGGTTGCCTGAAAAATTAGAGAATCTGTTGATGATCATTGCCAAGAAAAAAACAAACAATACATTTTCTAAATCATAAAAAACATACATAAATTAAAACAAGTTCAGCAGGGTTCATAAAGAAAACATGAAAATGTAAAGTGCCTATAAATATAAGAAAAGACACCATGCATGTACAAGATGAGAGATTAGTTAAAAAGTTATATTACCAAAACTAAGTGCTTATGACAGACTTAGCTATAGGCAAACAAAACAAAGAAAAATTGCAATAGACATAAATTCTAGACAACATAGAGTTCAGACCAAAAATAAATGTTTATACTGTAATTTATATAGATATTATATAGGATAAGTCAAAGATATATGAATTCAGGGTACAGAGGATAAATGTACTTTTAATTATTTTAATAAATTATTTAACAGTGATGAACTTGAGAGAATTCATTAAAATATTAGCCCTATAACAGAAGTTGAACTATGTTTTAATCTTTCAAAAATCATGTAAGAAAATGAAGAACTATAACTCGACATAGAAAATATTAATATATGTCAAAAGACTACAAATCACTTAAAGGGAAAAATATCTATTAACAGTTGCTTAAGTTTAAATGTAAATAATAATATATAGAAAAATGAAGTAAACATACTTTCTTCAATATATCTGAATCACTGAATCACAGAGAAAATTAGAACTACAATTCTGGATTGTGTAGAGACATTTCTAAAAGGAAATAAATATAAGCAGCCTTCCTGCACATAATTTATGTATATCACAATTTGGATTTATTACCAATTCTTATCTTTACCATACTTTTCTTTATTAAAATTCTAAAAACAAATTAATAAAGAATTTAGCTCAAAAAATTATATCTTTATAAAGATCAAAAACTTACATAAACTGGGAAAAAGGAAATGATTTTTTTTCAATCATAAGATAGTTAAGCAAAAATATAGTAATTACTGAAGCTTGTTGGTGCATCACAAAATAATAGTGCTGTCAAGTGGTTTGCAAGTAGATGCAAAAAGAATTATAATACAAGATATTTAATTTTATGAATTTAGAAACATCATAAAAGCATTTTATGATGAGATTCTCAATTTAACTCCTATACCAAAAAAACGTTCCTCTCCAAAGGTTAAATGTCAAAGCAATTACCAAAAGTTAAAGTGGTGAGTAGAAAGTAAAAGCTGACAAATAGAAATAAAATTTTACCAAAAAAATTAAATATAAATATATATATATTAATAAGTCTAGAAGACTATCAGCAAACTATTAAGAAATGTTATATTTTTCAATATTTTCAAAAATTTTCAAAATTTTTTCTATATTCACATATCCTTTTTTCTATAATTTAATTTTATCACAATATCATACCCTGCTCTATAACCAAATATTGAAGTGCTCTTTTTCCTTTTTAGCTATCTTTTTGTTTATGAATAAAATTAAATAAATAAATTTATTAAAAACCAATGAAATTTCATTACAAATTCTCTGTGCATTCAAAATTTTGCAAGAATATAAGCATTCTGATGACTGTGGTCAAAATTTATTAGTACTGCATTAAACTATTTCCATTCATCATTTGATTTAATCTGTAAAATAAGTCTATGTACTTAAATTTTTATCCTTTACAATTGAGGAAACTAGATTTATACTTTCAGGGACTTGCTAAGTGATAGAAAGCAAAAAAGCTAGCTCTTCTAGCATATATATCCTAGTTTTTCTAGTCCAAAAGAGTTTTCTTTAAGACAGAGCTATATTTCTTCTATACAGAATAAATGGAAAGATTTCTGACAGAGCTCCCCAGGATAAAATTCTCTAAAATTCCAATATGTAAGGTGATTTCTTTGACATAATTTCAAGAATAACACCATATTTTAAAAATTATTTTGGTCATTAGTCACCCTTAAAAGCAAATATATTTAAATCACAGGTTTAAAGGTTTAACACATTTTTCATGGCTTCCATATACTATGTAAATTTTAAAAACATATTCTTAGAAATCTTTCAGAGCATATGTGGTAAAGAGAGGATGACTCTACAGAAATTAAACCTAATTAAAGGATGCTACTGCATTTAAAGAGAGACCAGAAAACACCCAAATAGGAAGGAAATAAAAGGTCTTCTTATATCTTCAATCCACTGTCATTTCAATTGCCTGGAACCCTCTCTCTTCTGCATGGTCCTAAGGAGAGCATTTTTTACCTCTTTGTTCCTAAGACAATAATTGAAAGGATTAAGCATGGAGACCACCATGGTATAAAACACAGAGGCCACTTGATCCTTTCCCAATGAGTAGGATTCCTTTGGTTTTAAATAAGTAAAAACTGTAGTGACATAAAACCTGGTGACTCCCAGGAGGTGGGAGGCACAAGTTGAGAATGCTTTGTGCTTTCCTGAAGTGGAATTAATTTTCAGGATTGTAGAGAAAATGGTCCCATAGGACACAGACATTGTGGTAAGGGACAACACTACATTTAAACTACCAAGAACGAATATCATGATTTCAGTGTCATGAGTGTCAGTACATGTCAGGGCTAAAATCAGGGTTAAGTCACAGAAAAAGTGATATATTACATTGGATTTGCAGAAACTCAAACTGCTCATGTAAAGAACAATAACTAATGATTGATTAAAACCAACCATGTAGGACACAGTGATAAGGATGCAGCAGAATCTCTTGGACATAACAACTGGGTAGTGAAGAGGATTGCAGATAGCTGCATACCGGTTATAAGCCATTGAAGAGAGAAAGTAATATTCGGTAACCACCAAGAAGGAAAAAAAATACATCTGGGCGAAACAGCCCAAGAATGAAATATTCTTCTTATAAGACAGTAAATTCTCTAAGGTTTTAGGAGTAATGACTGTTGAGTAACTGAAGTCAAGGAATGACAGGTGACTGAGGAAAAAATTACATGGGGTATGAAGCTGTAGATCCAGATGAATTATCAGTATCATCCCTGAATTCCTTAGCACAGTAATCAGGTATAACAGGAGAAACAGCATAAAGAGGATCTGCTGGATCTCTTCAGAGTCTGTCAATCCCATAAGGATGAAGTTAGGCACATTTGTGTTATTCCTCGTTCCCATAATACCATTCAACTATTATAAACTGTTGAGAGATCAAAGACAATACCTAGCATGAATGGTCTCAGAACTGTTTGTTTATTGGAATGATCTGGCATTTCTTGTAATTATTTTAGTGACTCTAAAACTCCATAATAAGAAGAGGTTGAAAAAAAAAACCATAGTTTTACTGTCAAATATAAATTAGGTAAAAATCAACATTTGAATATTTTTAATAGACTCATATATATATAATAATTAGAATGAACATGACACTGATATAAATACTTCCCTTCATTAACAAATTTATCTAGATTAAAATATTATACCATATTTATTACAATTGCACATAATTACTAGATGAAAAAAAGGACACAGAAAGTTAATTAACTTAACCACATTCCCAAACATTAAGTATTAAGTACTGTGATTCTACCAAGATTGTTTGAGCCAATAGATCATGCTCATAACATCTTATTCCTAAATATATTTAATTTCAGCAAAACAAAAAGTAATGCTGGTTATAAATAAACAATGATAGTTTTAACGCATCATTTACTCTGTTTTTTTAATCCAATATTATTTAAAGCAGATGAAAGATCAGAAATTTAATTATAGGTGTATTAATATTATAAAGCACACATTACTAATATTTTTAAAAAACAAATAAATTTTATTGGTACATATTAATAAAGCATACAATTCATCCAAAGTGTACAATCAATGGTATTTGTTATAATCACATAGCTGTGCATTCATTACTTCAACCATTATTAAAGCATTTTCAATATTTCAATAATAACATGTGTAAGAACATTTTTCTTTGAAGCTGAACAAATGTAAGTTAATATTACAAAATGTTCTTATCAGACAAAAACAAAATTATACTAACTGATGGAGACCAGACACAGAGTACTATATATTATATGATTCTATTTATATGAAATGTAAATATAAATCAATTTATAAAGATGAAATGAGATTAGTAGTTATGTAGATCTGAGGAAGGAATGCTAGGGATGTGAAGTCTTTCTTTTTGGAGTAATGAAAGTGTTCTAATATATTTGAGATGAGGAATGTATAACCTTGAGATAATACTAAGAGCCATTGATCATACACTTTGGATAGAATAGCTAGAAACACCAGCTATGTACAATGTGGGAAGTGTAGAGAGATTGAGAGGTGAGGAATTTCCATTTGTTTTTTGTTTATCATTACTATCAATTTTAAGAAGATATACTTTGACAGATTATTTAATCAAATATCTTCCAAAAATTATATTTTCAATATAAGTACATTGCTTGATGATTTTGATTCCATCAATTATATATTTCTATTTCACAAATCTTGGCATCACCTAGCTAAGACTACATGATATGTATATGTACAGGCATATCCTTCTAATAATTTCTCCATAATTTTAGATAAATTTAAATGCTCTAACTTTGAAATTAATACTTACCAGGAGTCAAAGTGTGTGAAAAACTTCTTCCAGGATTATTTATCTAGAAAGATTTCCACCTCAAGATTTCATCCCAAAGAAATTATATTAAGGAGCCTGAAATTTTTGCAATATAATAACTATTTCCTTGAGATAACTTAAGTTTAATTTTTGTGCCTTGATTTTTATTTTTGAGGTATAATACAGCAACCTCAAAATTTTTTTCAGATCCTGGTCAAATAGAAAGTTTACCTGGAAATTATGTCTCACAAGTATACCAGGGAGCTACTGTGAACATAAACAGAGGAGAGTATCCTTTGACTTTCACCCTGATAATGCCATGGTTCCTCTTATTTTGAAGATTGCTGATAATGCAACATTTGGTTATCTCTGGGACCTATTTCGAAGGAAGATTTCTTGGTAAAGTTCCAGGACTAATTCATCCATGTTAATTTGAAACAAAGAGTTGCCTTCTGCTTAGAAGCCACATAATGTTGAGCACTTTTTTGGTATTCTTTTGTGATGCTCTATTTTATGACTTTATAAAAGAGGAAGTATTTCTAGGGAGCAATTAATTAATTTCTGACTGAATGGAAAGATTGTTAGTCACCAAAGATGGAATAGCATATTCTTCACAATGAAACTTTTTTCATATTTCATAGTGTGACATTATCATAGTATTAAACATTGTTTATTACAGAAAAAAATATTTTACAGTGAAATACAAAGAAGAAAATGAAAATTGTTCATAAATGTTGTTATTCTTTAGATGTATTTCCTTCCAAGTGTTCTCCTTTGTGCATATACAACTTATTTATATGTGTGCTTATGTTTTTATATAATTTTATCACAATGAATTTTCAGTAATATCCTGATTTTATTATATAAAAATTTATAATAAACCTTGTCCTACTTTATAATAGACTTTTGTAAAGCCCACAGTTGCATGCAAATTGCATTGACTGGTGCACTAAATCCAACTTCTTCCTCAGGCTGTGCATGAGCTGATGATGGGCATTTTTGAGGCATCACAAGAAAAACAGGTGGAATTTTTCCTGTCAGGTTTGACAGTGTCAACTAATTCATCAATACAGCTTATGTACTGTTCAATTCAGCCACAACTTTTGTTGTATTTGTTTTTTTGTTTAGTGTATTGCCTTTTATTGTATTAAGAAAAAGATCACATGAGGGAGAAACTAAAGATCAGTGCTAAGGAAAGATTTTCCAACTATGTGAATGGCTAAAATTTATTCCCTCTATATACAACCAGGTGTAATGCATTCTTGTGAATCTTTCATTAATTAGCGATAATGAAGTCAATTTACATGTAGATTTAAAAACAACTCCTATAAGAAAAATTTATATTGCAGTATTTTGGAGAGAATTTGATGGCATGGATCAAGAAATTACAAAATAATATATAATATATATGATGAAATAAAAATATACAATTCTTCAATTCATCAAAAATTCAATATTATAAAGAAATGCTATTTGAAGATGAAAATGTCAGTATTAATTCATTTTCCAATTGGTTACTTTGGGGTTTAAGATTTTCTATGTTAATGCCATCTGAATTGTCTGCTGACACCTTGCAAAATCATCATGGGCTAATTTTCCATCCTAGCATAGAAAACAATTTTTATATTCACTATGTATTTTTTCAAGTAATATGAATAGTCAAAAAAAAATAATGTACAAAACTTTTTATTACTAATCTCTTTTGCTAATCTTTGTTGTTGGGACTTCAATCTATCTTCTCTAGCAGTAAAATAATTTTGGCAGATCATCAGGAGTTAGAAACAGAAAGGAGATATGATTTATTTTTCTACATTCAACAAAATTATATCTTTATTCCTGACAAGTATACATCATTTATTATTTATTATTTATTAAGACTTTTATTAACAGATACTTGCAGTTTGTTGACTATTTCTGTAAAATAAATTTGTAAACATTTATTACAATTTAAAAATTAAGTTTTTAAAAATCTCACCTTGGACAAGCATGAAACAATATTAAAACCTTTAATAGTGTTATGAGAAAAACCAGGCTTTTTAAAAACACATTTGCCATTACTAAAAAGAGACATTTTTTGGTAAAAACAATAAAAACTCCATGCTGAATTGATAATGCAGATCATTCTATTTATCTGGTCAATGGACAATAATTAGTAAGCATGTAAGTTATAGAGTTCCAATCTATTGTTCATTTCTTATTGCTGGAATTTCATAGTAATTTCTTTTTGTTGGATTACTAAACTGGATGAAGGTAGAGATGTTAGGTGAATATTTACTTAGCTCCACCCTGCTCAGCCTTCAGGGTTGACAAATTCTAAGCTGGTGGATAGACGGCTTTTGTTTCTTTGCCATTTTTGTGGTTTAGGGTTTTCTGGGCATCTGTGTCCCTAATTGAAGTTGGGCAGTATCTATGCTGAGGTGGCTGCTGACCTTGGGTCTCATCTCCTTGATTTCCTTTATCCTCTTCATTGCTGTCCTCTCTAGGCTGTCTTTGCTGAGGAGGGTCCCTGGGGAATGGTGGTCTATAAACTGGATTCATATTCTGCCTCGCTGGTTGTCAGCACCCTCCCTCACTTCTCCTTGCACTGCAAGGCTGGAATACTGTTGTGGACAGCAATAGGGTCTCTGCATGTTGTAAAATGGAAATTGTATCCTGAGTAGGACCAGCTTTGTTTGACTTGGCCTTCTGGAACATTCTCTGATACCTCATTCTTTTCCCCACTCTTATTACTATTCTGGTTCTTTTGCTGGTAATTGCATGGAAGACACATAGGACATGGACAACATCCATAATAGTTACATTCTGCATGTTTACTGCCTTGCACCGGTCTCCACAGGGCCTGGAACATTTGCTGCCTCTACACCCTTTATCCTTCAACAATATCAAACCCCACAGTCTCTCCATCTCCTACATTGTGAAGGTAATTCCTGGGGTTATACTTCTTTATGGAAGTCTGGTGTACAAACACAACTTCTTTGGCGTTATTCTTGTTGAAGAAAACATATCCATTTCTAACATTGAACCATTTTACTGTTCCCAAACCTTGGTGACCATGACATTCTTGTTCCTGTTGGCACTGCTTATGTGAGGCTGCCTGGGACACAATTTCATCTTTTCTCTCTATTTTTTATGTGATTTGAAACTCAGTTATGGAATTTTATAATATTCTGGAAAATTGACACTTTTTAAATTTTATATTCTCCTTCACATCCCTGGAATATAAAGGTCTACTTTTTCTAATAGTAATACTTTGCACAGTTTTATTAAACGCTTATATTTACAGAGATACATTTATACTTCCTTTTACTATTCATTTATTTCTTATAGACATCATAAAGTTTGGTCTTACATTTTACTAGGATCAATTAAAAGGCTTCTAATTGGAGTGTTTAAGCCACTTATATTTGAAATCATTGTATATCGTATCATTTTACAATTCTGATTCTTCTCTCTTGGCTTCTTTTTTATATTTAATTTTATTCCCTCTATTAGATTTTTAACCATGCTTCATTGCATTATATTGTTAGTGTTTTCTCTTGGGATAAAATTTGCATCCTTAAATATTATTATTGCTCTTAATATTATCATGATTGCTTCTAGGCAACCAAGATAGTAGCATAAGACATTCCAGGGTCTATTCACCAACAGAATCTTTGAGAAACTACAATAAAAGGACTAAATTATCTTCCTCAAAACACCAGAAAAGAGTTAAATGATTGTAGTAACAAGGTGCATCCTGAATCAAGAAAATAAAACTTATAACTTGTAACACAAGCTGGCCTCCACCCCAACCCTTTCCACACACATATTCAGTGGATCTGAGCTCTTATTATGGGTCCCTGAGACTGTTTTGGAGGCAGCAGAATAACCCTCAAAGACTTACTGGAGTGCATATATGTTGGTTCCTGTCTATCTGGTGGCAGCCTGAAAACCTAGCCTAGGAGGACCTTCTTTGTCTTTTTCTTCCCAGAATGTGCCCTGTGGTCAAAACAGGTTTGAGACAGTTAAAGTAGTCTTAATAGCAATCAACACAAAATAGTCTGGAAGGACTCTGTGCTATAAGACATATAATAGAGCACTTTGAAAGGGGAAATTTTATTTCATAAAGATAGGGAAGTCATTCCAATTCCAATAAACAGGAAATTTCTAAGGTCTTAAAACAAACCCAACCCAACACAAAGTCTCAGAAAAGGGGAGGTCCTCACACTTTTGCCTCAGGCAGTCCTTCCTGATAGAAGAACTAAACTCTTAAGAAGAGTACCAAACAACACAGAGCTAATTTTCAGAGACAGTGAACATTGTTTTATGCATTGATTTTGTTGTTGTTGTTGTTGTTGTTAGTTCCTGACAATCATATATTTGGCATATAACTATCTGATACAACTTAAGAAACAGACAGCTCAGGGACTAAATGGTATGATCAAAACATTAAATATTAAAAAGTACATTGTGAATCAAAAGTTTACAAGACAAAGACAAGAAATAAAGGGACATTCAAGGAACAAGGTGAAACTTCCAGAATCATCAAAGAAGACCAGATGCTGGATATACAGAAGGATGAATTAGTGAAATCAAAGACAGCTCAATTAAAATGATTCAGGCTGAAGAAGAGAAAGAAAAACAAAAGATGAAAATAAGTGAACAGAGCATTAGAGAAATGTGGGACAACCTGAAGAATAAGAGTATCATCATAATAGGGGTCTCAGAAGGAAAAAGAGGAAGGAGCAGGAGGAATATTCAAAGAAATAAAGCCAGAAAACTTCTCTAATTTTATTAAACAAATGAACACACATTCAAGAAAACCAGGAAAAACAAACAGGATAAACTTGAGGAGAACCATGCCCAGACAGTAGTAAAACTGTAGAACACAAAAAACAAGGAGAGAGTTCTAAAATCTACAAGGGGAAAACAACATGTCATGTAAAAGTAAGTCCTTATAATATTAATTGTTGATTTCTCAGGAAAAGCCATAGAGGTATGAAGTCAGTGGGATGAAATATTTAAGTGCTAAATATCAATACAGAATTTTATCAATATCAATATCAATACAGAATTTTATATACAACTACATTGTCTTAAAAATGAGAGGGAGATTAAGAAATTATCAGATAAACAGAAGCTGATGGAGAGGATCACTGCTAGATCTGTTCTACAAGCAATGCTTCAGGGAAGTCTTCAGATGAAAGGAAAGGAAACTAGGCAGTATATCAAAGCATTATAAAAGAATAATGTTTTCTGGTAATAGTAACCATATAGGTAATTATAACTTCTCTATTATATTATATTACATTTTTATATATAGCTCAATTTTTTGATCAAGGAAATTAGAAATTTTTAGGGTTCTTGCATTTCTGTAAATAAATATAATATTTGCTTCTTTTTTATAAGAAAAGTTGAAGATTTACAGAAAAATCATGCCAAAAGTGCTATAGGTCTATATGTCTGTCCTTGTGCCAATGTCATGATGTTTGTCATTTCAGTCATTGTTTTCATGTTTTTACTTCTGTAAGTATTACAATCATGAACATAAATTATTCTCTTTTTTGTTCAGAATTGTCTTTTACAAAATTTCACATATTTCTCATGCCTTGCCCTCCTCATTTCTTTTCTAGATTCAAGTTTTCCTCTGATATCATTTTCTATAGGCTGGAGAACTTCTGTTAGCATTTCTAGAACCACAGGACTTTTGGCAACAAATGTTCTGAGATTTCATTTACCATAAATATCTCCATATCACACTTAAGTTTCACAAATATTTTCACTAGATATAGAATTATTTTTTTTCTTTTTGACTTTTCATACTTTGTAAAATTATTTTTTCTTCTAGTGTTATTGTTTCTTGTGGGTAGCCAGCCATGATTAACATGTTCCCTGTTGCCCACTTTCCTTAAAGAACCCCTGTCTCCCCCCACCCCATCATGGCAAATTATACATTCTCCCAGTCCCACCCTGGCTGCTTTGAAGTGTTTCTTTGTATTTTTCATTTTCTATAACTTGATCCTAATGTGCTTCTCCAGGAAGAGGTGGTGTTTGCATGTAGCATGTATGCTGCTTTGGAAGTTCAGAATTTCTTAGATCTATAAGTTTATGTTTTATCTCTACATTTTATAAAATTTCCATTTCAGCCACAATGTAGGCTCTGTTATTGTTTAAGTAGAGTTTTGTTGTTGTTCCCTTAACTCCACAGTTTGAAAAACATTTATTGATCTGGTTTCAAGTTTACTGATGATCTCTTCCATATCCTCCAATCAGCTGTTGAGAAGTTCTGGCAAATTTCCCATTATTATATATCTTACTTTTCCTTTCTAGAATTTGTAGGTAGTTCACTTTTATTTTATTTTGTGTTTAAATTTTTTTTGCTTATTTCACTCAAAATGATGATTTTTTTCCCTATATGTTCTAATTGAATAATCTTTCCTTAAGTCATCAAGCATATGTTTAAAACTGTTTTAAAGTCCTTGGCTGCTAATTCAAATTTAGGTTTCATCTTGTAATCTCTTTCTATTAACTTGTTTTTCATTAATGCAATTCACATTTTCTTGCTTTGTTTTATGGTTGGTAATTTTTTATAGTATGCTGTGCTTTGTGAATGATACATTTTAGGGGCGTTGGATTATATTGTCTTTAGATAAAGTGAATCATTTTTTGTTGTCTGGCAACAAAATTTCTGGCAATTGCTTTTAAAACTTTCAAACTTTATGTTATTTTTTGTAATGGATGATCTATTTCATTTTATCCTTATTCTTAGGGTATGGTATTTACTACACAGTATTGTTCTTACTTAAAGCATGCATTGTTGTTTTTTGTTTTGTTTTGTTTTTGTCTTAACTTAATATCTGTGTTAATCAAAGATTTTCATCATACTGAAAGTGCCATAAAACAGGCTTCTCCCAGCCCTTCATGAACTTTGGTATAAATGTACTGGTCTCAGCCCTGCAGCAGCCTCTCATCCTGTTGATTCTCCGTCTGCACATATACAGCTCAGCTTTCAGCTAAGGCTCTACAGAGAATCCCAATACCAGTGTCTGGGACATATCCTTTTGATACCTATTTTCTCTGTTCCAACTTTTTCAATAGTGTAATCTTCAATCTCTGTGTCTTCAGCTATGCAAGACCTTTATTCTCTGCTTGTCGTCTGTAACTCCCAAGCCAGCAAGCAATGCAGAAAGGAGGGTTATATAAGAGTCCCATTTCATATAATTCCATTTATCTTATGGATAACTGATTTGTTATGTTTGTTTCCAAAGCCTGAAAACAGTTATCAGAAACCAAAATTTGATCAAAGATTTTCAATCTCTTCTGATTTAAATGGCAATGCATTTCAAAACACTATTTAATTATTTTTTTATTCTCTATATTTTAATCACTCTTTTTTCCCTTTCATGGACTATTCTCACTTTACTTTGGTTTATTAAAGAATGGCACTTTGTTGTTCTTTCCTCTTGATAAATATTATTTAAATTTGCTGTTAATTAAGTATTATGCTAATTTCATCATTTTATCTCTCCCATTTTTTTAGGCTCAATAATTGGTTATATTCAAGAACATATAGATAAGAAATTATTATTTTTACCTGTTTTATAATACAAGAATTTAATATTTTCATTATTCATCTGATTGCCATTTTGTCTTACCTGCAGTGCTAAGCATTTTTCATATTGAAATTCATTATATAGTCATCTAGAGTCAAATATTTTAATTCCAATTTGAAAATTTTAAATTATTAAATACATTATTCAGAGTTAAGTTGTGGGAGGCATTTTGCTGTTGGATTAATTAAACAGTACCTGTGTAATGTTCATTTGTCATTTAATTTAATTCATTTATATAGTAATTTTTTTCATTGAATATCTAAGATATACAAGATACTGTGTACACAATATACAAACTATAAAAGATCTTTGTCCTCTTGGGTTCTATATTATAGCTGAGAGACACAGAAGAAATATACAGAATTAAGTGATATTGCATGTGAGAATGTGAAAATTAATATTAACAAAATAAAGAAAATTTAATGTGGTCTAAGAGGTGAGATTTAGGGGCAAGGACATAACAGAGCAACTGAATATAATGTTGTCTTGGCAGCCCTTAATAAAAAGATTCCATTTGATCAAAGATTTGAAGGGTGAAATGTTATTCACACATATTCCCAAGAGGAAACTGTTCCACACAGGGGAACAGCAGTGAAAAGGCCCTGTGTGGGTGGTGGCTCATGCATTTTGAAGAACTTAGAGGAGGCCCATTTAACAAGAGTAACATTCTATCTTATGGGTTGGTTGGTAATAATTAACCAAGTCTATATATATGGATAGTGATAACTATTTTGCAGGACAAATTAAGTGGAAGGGATCCATAGAGACTGTAGGACTTGCTCTCCTAAAAAATAATTCAATGAAAATTCCCCCAGGGTAATGTCACATCAGAGCAACCCTATAGAAGTGAAATAAAAAGTCATACAAATACCTGGAGGAAATGAGGCACTGACAGATAGCATCTTAAAACAATATTCTCTAATAAAAGTTACTTTGTGCCCTTTTATGTCAATGCTTCACATCATTTTCTTTTAATAAAAATTTTAAGAAATATAATATATTGGATTCTGTATTTTAGCTCCATCTGATAAACTTTGTATTTTTTGAGGAATTTATTTTTAGAACAAATATAAAATTAAAAATTTCTCTAATATATATAATATAGATTAATTTTATTATAGTAATATTAAAGTTTCCTTTTGTAGTGTATTATTCTGTTCTGTGAAAATTTTCTTATTTGTTGTCTTTGGCTATTTTCAGATAGTTCTATTGCCCTCCCACCCTTTTCTATAATTAGAGGGGCAAATATTCTACAAAAAAATTCTATATTATATGTAGTGTAATGTATACACAAATTCTGGACTTTATTTCTGAATGGACCTCTAATTTTGTGCAAGGATATAAAAGTGACTTTGAACCTACATGATATCAAAGTATCAATTTCAGTCCATTAATTATATTTTAATTGACTACCTTGGTGTCTCAAGAATTTCAGAAACAATTATTGCAATATAATTAGTAAATAAAAATAATCTTTTTTTTTTTTTTTAGGATTAAATAAAACATATCTTACAGGTAGCTAAATAAACTGTAAACTCAAGGAAAACACATGGTTAACAGGAACACTGCCAGGGCACCCAAAACTTAACAGACTGACTAACAACAATAAAAAACTTCTGAGAAGCATATGGGCCTCAATCAGTTGAGCTCTGGCTTCAGTTCCCAGTGCCTCCTAAAGAAGACAAGCAAAACAGTGAGCTGATATGATGTGCTGGCATGGAGAGCTGATGCAACAAGATGATGCAACAAAGAGATAAAGGAGGAAAACAATGAGAGAAACAACAAAGCAGGTAGCAGAGGCGGTTCAAATGATTAGGTGCCTCCCTTACACAGGGGAGGTCCCTGGTTCAGTTCCAGTGCCTCCTAAAAAATGGTGATGAGCACACAATGAACAGACATAGAGAGCACAAACAATGGGGGAGACAGAAATAAATAAATAAAATAAATCTTTTAAAAAAATTGAACCTCATTAAAAAAAAACTTCCATTATTTGAAGTTTGTTATATTAAACACATTTTAAATTAACTATTTTTATCAGCATGTTCAAATGGAAGTTACCTGACAAATTTTGGATACTAAGAGTTAATCATATTTTATGAGCGAGAACAAGGGAATTGGGGGAATCAGACAGGGAGAATGATTGAAGAAAGGCAAGGAAATCATGATTCATTCTGGAAATGTCAGTATTACAGATGGGTTTATAAGAAAGGTGAAGAGACAGCGGTGGCTTGAAAATATAATGGTAGAAACACCACACTCAAATATGAAAAGAATACTAAGAAGAGTTTTTATGGATATTTAAGCATAATTTTGTACAAATAAAATATATTACTGTTGCTTATGATGGGTAAGTAAAGTTTGGCATATTTTTACTCATACAGACAAAAAAGCAGGACCATATTAATTTTTTAAAAAGAAAAATTAGATAATACTTTTTATATTAAATAAATTACTGTGCAATCTATTTAAATATTGTATATAAGAATACATATTCAATGCAATTGCAAAATTAAAGTAACACAATCAAATTAGAATGAAGATAAATGTCAATCAATTGTGAAAGCCCTGATACTTCACATAATATTAAAAACTAAGCATTAAATTTTACAATGAATGAATGAAAATTTCTGGTAGATAGAGAAAAGAATAAAATATAATCAGTTCAATAAGTCTCAACTAAAATGAGGAATAATTTTCAGGACAAACAATCATAATTGTACAGTGTGATTTAAAGTAAAAAACATATGTAACCTAAATAATAGCAAATAGTAAAACTAAAATAATATTCTTTCCTCTATTGTTACAAATGACCTCACAAATGCATGGTTTTGGTAATAGGGGTTATATGGGAACTTTGTATTTTCTGCATGAGTAAATAGGTAGGCAGTAGCTTAAATATATAACAAAAATAATGCAGTATTACATTTAATATTGCAGTGACAGTTACATGCCATTATATATTTTGTCCAAACCTATAAAATTTTATGGGGCAGAGTGTAAACTATAGTCCACAGTTATTAGCAATGCTTCAATATGTGTTCATCAATTGAAACAAATGTACTATACTACTGAAAGATGTTGTTAATGTGAAAAAGTGTGAGAGGGGAATAGGGTGGGAGATATGGGAATCCCCTACAATTTTTAAATAACATTTATGTAATCTAAATCTTCTTTAAAAATTAAAAATTTTTAAAAATTAATATGTGGTTCTCTATGTTATAACATTTTCTAATACAAATTATTATATTGTCAAATGCAATTTTCAGGAGTCAGGACCCATAAGATAGGTAAGAAAGAAAGGAAAAATGCAAACACACACACATATATATGTAAATACATATACATACAGAGACATCATCACATGAACAAATATCAGTCACTTTGCTCTCAAGACTAAAGACCCATGTCTTTTTAATAGTAAATTTGTTTTTGATAGAAGATACATGAGAAATTACTAAACAGTTAATTATAAGTGGTTAAGTCATACGCATGAATTATAACTTTGTTTATATGTATTTCCCTATTCTAACTATTTAAAAATATATTTTATTTCAGAAGGAAGGTGTCTATAAATTACTCTACCTTATTTAATATAAATGTAGGACATTTTTTGGAAAGAATTCTAGAAATAGAATTTTCAATTAAACCAACATGTTTTATATAGAAATATGTTCAAGACTGTCCACATGCCAAAGAAAGATAAAACATGATTTGGATAGCATCCTTGCCCTTGATGAATTAACACTGTGCTTTCCCAAGTAAACACAAACAAAAGAAAATTATCACTACATATCATGTATGCATAAATTCATGCATCTATAAATACATTGTTATATATTTGCCTTAATAACATCAATATGGATTTGCATACTTTGTATCTGATATATGTACTAGAGACTGTGAAGAACACAAATATGAATAAGCAAAGCCTTCTTTTGAGGAGTTTACAGTCTTTGTGGAGATGAATATTATACACACACACACACACACACATGCACATTCTTTATTTTAAAAGATGTTCATCAGTTTTATCTGATTGCTTTCAATATATATTTCAAATGTGATGGTCCAACTCATTCCTTCGATTACTACTCAATGATCCATGCAGAGATAAGACAGTATTGAGAGAGACACCCTTTCTAATGGTCATGTTATATCCATGTCTGGGAGAGTTCTTTCTTCCAGGTTTCCACTAAAGAATAATTATTCAGCACTGCAATTCTTTCTTAAGGAAAATAAATTCTCTTTTGAATATGTGAATTCATTATTAACAAAGATTATCAGAGCAAAATGACCACACATTGGCAAATTAATCATTGACCCCATTAGTACTTATACCTCACTGAAATGACCCAACATTTCTCTGGGGGTTCTGCTTACTTTTTTTTTTTTTTTTTTTGAGGTACCAGAGCTGGGTTTGAACTCAGGGCCTCATAAGTGGGAAGCTGGCACACAACCACTGAGCCACATCAGCTCCCCTGAGTTGGTTTTTATTGCTTGCTTGTTGTTTTGTCTTTGTTTTTATTTGGCACTGGAACTGAACCTGGGACCTCCTATATGGGAAGCAGGTGCTCAACAACTTGAGCCACATCCACTCCCCTATATTTACTTTAATTAGATCTGCACTCTTTCCTGCTTTACTATCAGGCAACAACAGTCATTCCTTGCATTCGCTAAATTTTGGAGTGCTCAAATCTTAATCTCTTAATGGTCTACTAATAATTTGCAGAGAAAACAGAATATCTAGCTATTTCAAGCATCAATTAAATATTTTCACAGGTTACTGTGTGATGCATGCTCATACATCACAGTATGGCATAATTATCAGGCACTTCTTAGATGCTTTATTACTTCCATATGTCCATGTTCTGAATACTTGATGTACCTAAATGAACTCTTAATACAAAAAGTCAGTGTTCAACCCAACCCAATAAAATGGTAATTCATATCCCAAATGAGAAGACTGTAAGTGATTGATTAGTTTGTGTTATGCCATTTGATGCTACTATATTTTTCCAAATGCTGGAGTAATTAAATGCTAAAGCCATCCAGGTTTGTTTTAGTTGCAACATGCAGAGATTACTTCTGGAAGTAGCTTTCCATGTATGACTCCCAAGGAGCATTTTCCATACCCTTTTCCTTCAATTATAGGTCAGTGAGGTGGAGCTCAGTCTCAGCAAATGACATAGGGCCCATGGGAGAAAATTCTACTATTATTTTATTCAGGTACTTACTAAATATATGTGCTTGTGCCCTTAGGCTTCTCTTCCAGATTCATGGGACTTCATCTAAAATCTTCCTTGACTGGGCTGCCACTGTGGCAACAACCCACAATCAATCAGATTATCAGGTATGTGGATATGTGCTAGAATCTGGCAGATCTGGTCTCCCCTGGAATAGGAATAACCTTTCCTTATCATTTATGAATTGGAGTAATTGGCCAGAGACTGCAAATAATAGCAGCCCTTCAAGTGGCAACTCCCGGAGCCCATGAACTCCTATAATTGCTTGCCTTGTTGTTTATACTGTAGCTGTGGCCTTGTGTCACAGTACCACCCCAGTTCCATGCTCATGTTTCATGAGGAAGAGGTGGCTAAAGATTGTAATAGTTGTGGGATAGGATGGATTGTGGCATATATGATTTTGCATTATTTCTCTCAATCCTGCCCACTCTTCCCCCTCTTCAATTTGCAGCAGCATTCCTGAGTAGTCAAAAAGCAAGCCTCTGTAAACTGACTGATCAGGAGATCTTGTATGGGACTACTTAACCTATTATTCCAGAAATCTATAAGAATATCATTTTCCTTGAACTCTCTTATTAATGAAACCTTAATGTCTGGTTTGTGACCTACTTCCTGTAAAAGTGACACATGCCCCACATGTAGCTTAGTAATCATCTCCAAGCTATGTATTTTTAGTTCTTGAGCAGTGCACTGCATTCTTCAGGAAGGACGCCCCTTCATGTATGTTCCTAGCTGCATGTAGACATATACCATAAAAGACACCTCTTGTTTGGCAGCGAGCATAGGTGAGCAAGCTCCAAAACTGCTGTCTTTCCTCCTGCTGCCTAGGATGAAGACCCCATATAATCCCCTAAATAAATGCTTATTAGTCACCAACCTGGGCTTCTCTGAGGCTTTCTTTGGTCTGACATATCCTTATAAGTATTGTGGGAAGCTGTCATTTTTACACATCTCCTCACCATATTCAGGACAGTTTTTGAAAGAACCGACATAAAATGCATTAAGGTATTTGTTATAGAAATTTGGTCATACATGCTTGTGCAAATTACCAAGTTTGAATTCTATAGGACAAGCTGTGAGTTGAAGGCAAAGTTGAATTTCCCAGTAGAAGGTGGCTGGCTGAAATAGTAGCAGAAATTCTTCAACTTCTGAAATCCTCAGTTCTGGTTTTAAGACCTCCCATAGATTGGATGAGATGACTCCCCACATTGCTGTTTGTAGATGCAGATGCGCTGAGTTGTTAATGCAAATTTATCTATGAAATACCTTCACAATGACAATCAGACCAGTGCTAGCTTGACTAAAGAACTGAGCACCATAATCTATCCAAGTTGAAACATGAAATTAACCACTAAATTCTGCTGCTTATCATCTGGAAACACATACACATCTATTTAAATCATTCTTAATCCCCAAATAAAAACATTGATAAAGTCATCATTCTGCCTATCATCTTACAACTGTCCTGCATGCAATGGAAACTGCACTAGCTTTTTCCTCAGAAGAGGATACATATCCTTGAGTGATAGTCACTCTTACCCTGTAATTTTAATACTATAACATTAAGTTAATACAACTTATATTTAATGATAAAGAGGTAAGAGAGGGAAGAAAATAAAACATTTGCTTCATATACACATGTATTTGTATGTTTATATATTTATAATATGTGTAAACATATTAATAAAATAAGGAAAATACTCAGCAATTATATTCTTTGTTTATGCAACTCATCACATAGCCACATCTAGTATTTATAACTACCTACATTCCCAACCCATTCCATGTTTTCTTTATGTTCAGCAAACACCTCAGCTAATCATAGTCCTTTGCTTCATGGGGTGACCTAAAACTTCATCCCTGAAGGATATAGACCAGTAGTAGTTCTGACTGGATTGGGCTGTTATAGTCTAACATTAACTTTAATCAAAGGGCATGGGAGTATTAACAGACATCCTATATTCCAGACATACTCTTCCTTACCTCCATTAGCAGTCCATGTTCCTCTTGGTAAGCAGGATCAATCACCACTGGCAATAGAGTAACTCCTTTTTTGTCTATTGATTCAGAGGCCTGGGGAAATGTAAATTGCCAACTGCCAGTCATATATTCCAGTTCAATGGAATGATTGTTGTGCCTCATGGTGGAAGCACTATCCTTTTGGATACATCTAGGCCAGCAGAGCATAAAGTCACAGGGACAAGTGGCAAAATTTTGCTAGTGGATCAAAAGGTTAATAGTGATTGGTGACACTCCCATTTCCACACTGTGATTCCTGTGAATTTTCTCTACAGGAGAAACAGTGCCATAGAGTGCACAATGATTCAAAGCCTATAAAGCCCCCCTGAAGGACATTTTCCCAGCCCTGAAAGGTGTTGCCACCATGATGACATTGTGATTGAGTCATCAAAAGGCTATTCTATGGGTTTATCAATCTAGTTTATTCAGGATGATGGTTTATATGGTAAAAATCAATGAATCCCATGAGCATGGCTACAACTTTCATTTTCTGTGGGATGACTTCCTTGAGCAGAAGCAGTCTGTGGAATACCATGATGGTAGATAAGCATTCTATAAGCCTGTAGATAGTAGTTTTGGCATAAACATTGTGTACAGAGAAGGCAAATCAGTGTCCAGAGTAAGTTTCTTTCCCAATAAATATCATTAAGTCCAATCAGCACAATGTTATCAATGTAATGGACCAGTGTGATGTCTTCTGGAAAAGTAATTAATCAAGGTATCTGCAGATGGGATTATGTCATGGGACTGAATATTTGCTATACCTGTGAGGAAGATTGGATAATATGTTTTGCTGGATTTTTAAGCTGAAAGCAAACTAACAAATATAAAAAAAAAAAAAAAGGAAAAAATAAAAGGTTTTGCTGAATCCATACCTGCATACCAAATTGCTGGGGATGTGTTAATTTGTACAAGAAATGATACCATATCTGAAATGGCAGCTGCAATTAGAGTAACTACCTGATTTAGTTTATGATAGTCCACTGTCATCCTCCAAGATCCATGTGTTTTTAGCACAGGCCAAATAGTAGAATTGAATGGTAATGTAATGGAATCACCACCCCTGTATCCTTCAAGCACTTAATGATGGCATAATCTTCACTTATATGTGTGCATCTATTTCTGTACTCTATTCAGTTCCATTGACCAGGGTACCTATTTGTTCAAGAATACCACACCTTCTTAATTATTTTAACTTTTTGATTCATCCTAAAATCAGATTGAGTCCTTTAACTTTATTCTTCATTTTCTAAGTTGTTTGACTATCTTAGTACTTGCCTTTTCATATACATTATTAAATCAGCTTGTCCATTTCTGCAAAAAATAAAATATTCTTAAATTTAAACGAGTTGCATTGAATCTCTAGATAAACTTGTTGTTGCATTTAATTAATAGAGCACTTGCTCCCAAATGGCTCCCCACCCAGGCATCCATGTACTATTCAAAATTGTTATAAGAGTTTCTAACATGAGTAGGCATGTACCAATCTACAGATTAGTATATGGCTTCCCTAAGAAAAGGAAAAGCAAAAAATTCAAACCTTGTGATTTTAACTGTACCAGTCTCTTAATATTCTAATGTTCTATCACATAGAAGATTACAGTTGTCTGTCTACTGACCAAACTTTCCTGTAACCTTGACCAGAAGTTTTTTCCCTGTCAGATTCTTGAAGAGCTTAAGCTATCTCACGTCTTTCAGAAGTATAGCACTTTAAACTTTAAATAAGAAACATTAATTTTACTAAACATTTATAAATTATGTCATAGATTACATTTTCATACTATCTTATTATATACATATTTGTGGAATTTTTGAGAAATTAAAGAAGTTATATTCCCAGTACGAAGAAATTGCATTTCATAGAATTTAAGTTATTAACCTAATGCCACATAGCTAATATGTTTTAGAGTTAGGACTATGTATTAGAAAATTAATCATTTGATTATTTTTCCAATATTATGCTACATTGTTTTCCACTGAGGGATAATTTTTTTACTTAAAGTCAAAGTGCATTCATGAAGATATTTATATCTTATAGTTCATTTTTCCAGAAACTTTAGTTTATTATGGAAAAAATCTCAACTTACTGTTTTTCTTTGCATAAGAGAATTATTTAGTTTTTTCCTTGGGCATCCACTGCAGACTCCAAAAATAGCTTAATGTACTGGCATAAGTATCAAAATGCACAATACTCACTACTTATTGCAGCTGAGAGACTAGCTCAGTTTCAGAGTAAGGAGAAAGTTTTTTTTCACTGACACAATACTTTAGAAAGTATAGTTCTGAATCTCACCCTGCAGTATGTGCATTGATATTTAAATGTGAGACAGTGTGCTCTAATTTTTAAAAAATGGATATTTTAAAATGCAATTGTTTTAAAATAATTGTCTAAAGGAAAAGTATGGTGATACCTTGTGGGTCATGAGCCACATACAAAAGTAAATTTTATGATAAAAATAGCACAAAGAATAGGAAAGATGAATTGTATATCTCCTAATTGAAGTTTAAAAATCCCTAGAGTAACTATTGTGGAGAGAGAAGATAAAATTGCCAAATAATGAAAAATGGGATAATTTTATAGTTTCCTACAAATATTAAAAGGATAGTAGGGTGGTCAGTAGTAATGTTTTCATTACCTTACAGTGATGGACACAGGACATGATAAATATCATCAAAATTTATAAAAGTGTACAGTCTAAAATGTAAACCATACTGTAAACCTTTGACAATGTTTAGTAGCTATGTTTCACTACCTGTATATCAATTATAACAATGCTACCATCCACATACAAAAGATTTTAATATGGGGTGAGGAAAGGGGGAGGAGGTTGGGTATATGAGAGTCTCTTGTATTCTGTGTGTGACTTTGCTGTCACCTAAAACTTCTCTGAAGATTAAATGAATAATAATGAGACACTGGGGATTGAGAGGGAGAAGGTGACATGGTACAGACTGGACACAAGATATTGCAGTGATAAAAGGCAAAAGGTAAAAAAAAATTTTTTTTTAATTTTTTCCCCATTTTTTGAATATCCCAATCCATTAATTTTATTTTATTTTTAGTTTTTTTTTAAAATTTCATGTTTTTTATCTCTTACATTTAAACTTATCATTATTATTTAATTTTCCTATTAATTGTATTTGGCTATTGTATTGGCTTCATCTTTAAAGAAGCTTTGGCTCACAGAAGGGTTAAAACTGGGGCAGGAGAAGATCATTGGTGGGGGGTGTCAGGGATGGGGGTGCATGGGAGGAAGTTCACCTTAACATACATAAAAAGTATATAAAATTGTTCAAATGCTCATGGGGCATGGTCACAGTGGGTAGAGAATCACTCGATAAATGAGAGAATACTGAATTCCCACCCTGGAGAACTCTGCCACATTCTCCAAGGGAGCAGCAACAGTCCCCCAAGTGCAGGAGCAGTGTCTGGCAAAGGAGGATGATCCACTGATGGGCTCTTGTTATTGATGATTAGCCTTATGAGTCTTTGTTCTTGAAATTGAACCTTAGCCTATTGTTATGGGGTGTCTAAGGTTTGCCTCCTGAGAGCTTCCTTGTTGCTCAAACCTGGCCTCTTTCTAAGCCAAATTCAGCATATGAATGCATTAACTTCCTCCCAGCTTGGGACATGACTCCTGGGGATGAGCCTCCCTGGCAATGAGGGATTACTACCAAGTGCCAACTGGCAATGTGACTGGAAAAAGACCTTGAATAAAAGGGGGAAAAGGTAAAGACAAATGAGTTCATATGGCTAAGAGACTTCAAAGTGAGTCAGGAGGTCATCCCAGAAGTAACGCTTATGCACATCTCAGTAGGACCTTATAAACTTTCAATGAGGATATCACCACAAATAGAGGGGCTCCTAAGGGCTCTGGAGACACCCAGGTCCTATAACAGGGCAGATAGTTGCAGAGTTTGGTGCCTTATCAGTGTGCCCTACTTTGGATTCTGTGCTCCTGAGAGTGACAGAGTTGGAATCAACTAAGTCTTCCCTGCACATGGTCCATCTGTCCCTTCTATTCAAACCTATATGTGGTGCTGGGGTTTGTAGGTGCACTTCCAGAGACTGGAGTCTTTGGGCTGTCCATGTGCCAGCTGGGCCTGGAGTCTCAGTAGAGCTGCAACTCTTACTCTACAGGTCAATGGACTCACCCAGGACACCTGGTGGGGAGATGATCATGGACAATGGCCATCCCAGGGAATGGAGAGAGTCTGTAGCTGCAGGCAGGGTAATCCCATTCATCCTTTCCATGGGATATAAGACCCTTTTCACTTGGAGGTGGAGTGGACATCACCATCCCAGACTCCTCAGGATTGGGGGGAGATCTATGGATAGAGTGGACTTACTGGCATTTTGTTATAGACATATTGTGATTCAAGCAATGGAAGAAATTACAACATTAATGTGGAGCCAGTGGCCCTGGATGCTTTGGGGTCAGGGAGAGGGAAAAGCAGTTGTAATATAGGGGCTTTTTTTGGGACTTGGGAATTATCCTGAGTGACATTGCAATGACAGATATAGGCCATTTGATATCATCATATAACATGTAGAACTGTGTGGGAGAGAGTGTGGTCTACTATGTGAAATATGGTCCATGCTTGGTGGCAAAGCCCCAGGATGTGTATATGCATTGCAGGTGATGTGCCACATTAATGAAGGATGTTTATGTGGGAGGTTGTGGGAGGTGTGGGAGGTGGGGCCTATGGGAATCTCTATAATTTTTGTGTAACATTCATGTAATCTGAGCATCTTTTAAAAAATAAAAAATTATTAAAAAAAAAAAGTCACTAAAAAAAAAAAAAGGATAGTAGGATTTTGTGAGCAAGATGTCAGTTTAAGTCAGCACCCACCAGCTTTCTTGAAAAAAACTGCTAAGAAGGGGCAAGATCCTGCCTGAGTGAGCTGTTTTGGGAAGCCACAGAGCAGGAGTTTTCAGGATATTTATCTGGAGGAAACTGTATGAAGAGATAAAAAAAACCCAAGGGAAAACTTTGAGTTTCTCACCCTGGGGGTTGGAAAGAGTGGGCAGCTAAGCTCCACCCTCAAGGCAAAAAGTTGCTGTGAAGCCCCTGGCTCACACCAGCCACCAAGCGGGAAGGAGCGTACTCCAGGAGTAAGAGGGTCCTGGTGAAAGGTGGAGAGGGGTTTCCTTTCTGTGAGTTTGGTCACCTGGACTCCCTTGAATTTTAGGGAGCATGCCAGCTGTCAAGAGGTGGACCCAGGAAGAGTGGAGAGGCAAATCTACTTAGGCAGCCTGATTTACCTAGCCAACCTGGTATAGAGAAACTTGGTCTGGGAGAGGGCAGAGATAGGCAAGTGACTAGACCCGTGCTGAAAACTGTCAAATTTCATCTCCCCTAAGGGAGGCAGGCAATAAGAAGTGTTTAATAACCTTCCAAGGGCCTATTTAGGGTCACCTGGGAGGAGGGGGAGGTCTGGAAGAGGGTTGAGAGTTATTTTTCTGCAGTGAGTTTGGATAGCAGGTTTCCATTTGAATTTCAGATGGGAACTCAACCTGACAAGAAGAGGTGAGGGGGGATCCAATCACACAGGCTATCACATCCTGCTGCCCTGGGAGAGAAAGTAAGAATAGAAAGGAGGCAGGGATGGACAGGCTTCTAATCAGCAGGAATCCATCCAACTGCAAAGAATTAAACCTGCCCTAGGGAAGTGACTAAAAACTTATTTGAAGACAAAATGAAAAAACAGTAAGACACTGGGGAAGAAATGGAAGAAAATGTCACTATACATACAGGTGAACAGATATTACAGTGATAAAAAGCAAAACGTCAAAAAATTTTTTCTTAAAATATTTTTTAATTATTTTTTAATATCCTAATTTAAAAATTTTATTTTAGTTTTAGTTTCTTAAATTATTATGTATTTTATTTCTTATGTTTAATCCTATCATTATTATTTCATTTTCCCATTTATGGTATTTGGCAAAATTCTCGGCTTTATTTTTGAAGAAGTTTTGGATCACAGAAGGGTTACAACTGTGGCAGGGGAGGATTGTCAGTGTGTCAGTGATGGGGGATACACTGGAGGAACTTCACCTGGGCATTCATATAAGGTATGTAAATGTGTTCAAATGTTCATGTGGCATTGTAACAGTAGGTAAAGAGTCACACAGTAACTGAAAGAATATTGATTTCCCATCCTGGGGTGCTCTGCCACATTCTGTAATGGTACAGCAACAATTCCCCAAGTACAGGGGCAATGACTAGTGAAGAATGATGGTACATTGATGTGCCCTTGATATTGATGCCTATGCTTATGAGCCTTTGTTCTTGAAAATGTAACTTAGCCTAGTGTTGTAGGGTGCCTAAGAATTACCTCCTGGGAGACTCCATGTTGCTAAAATGTGGCTCAACTCAGCATATAAATGCATTACCTTCCCTCAGCATGTGACATGACTCCTGGGGATTAGCCTCCCTGGCACCCAGGGATTACTAACAAGCACCAACTAGCAGTGAAACTGGAAAAAGACCTTGAATAAAAGGGGGAAAAGGTAAAGTCAAATGAGTTTATATGACTAAGAGACTTTAAAGTGATTTGAAAGGTCATCCCAGAGGTAACACTTATGCACATCTCAGCAGGATCTCATAGACTGCCAAAGTAGATACCATCCCAAATAGTAGGGCTCCTGAGGTCTCTGGAGATACCCTATGTTCACCTAGGACACCCACATTCTATGGTCATGGCAGATATCTCTGAAGTATGGTGCTTTGCCAATGAACCTTACTTTGGAGTTTGTGTTCACAAATGTGACAGAGTAAGAATCAGTTGTGACTTCTCTACCCATGCCTCTTCTGTTCCTTCTACTTGAACCTATACTTGGTGGTGAAGTTGGTAGGTGTACGTCCAAGAGACTTGAATCTTTGGGCTCTCCATGTGACAGCTGGGCCCTGAGCATCAGCAGAGTTGTAACACCTACTTTCCAGTTCACTGGACTCACCCAGGACAACTAATGAGGAGGCAAGAATGGACAACCACCATACAAGGAATTGAGAGAGTCTACAACTGCAAGCAAGAGAGTCCCATCCATCAGCAATATGGGTTCAAAACTCCCACTCAGAGTTGGAGTAAGCATCACCATTCCAGAATCCTCAGGATTGAGGAATAATATATGTACTAGAGTGGAATTACTGGTATTCTACTATAGACTTATTGTCATTCTAGCAATGGAAGAAATTATATCATCAATGTGGAGACAGTGGCCACTGGAAGGTGCTGAAGGCAGGGAGAGGAAAAAAGAATTGTAATATGAGGACATTTTGGGGGCTTGAAATTGTCCTGAATTACTTTGCAATTACAGATACAGGCCACTGTATATCCTGCCATAACCTACAGAATTGAGTGGGAGAGAGTATAAACTACAATGTAATCTATGATCCATGTTTACTGTCAATGTTCCAAAATGTGTTCATCAATTGCAATGAATGTACCATACTAATGAAATAAGTTATTAAGGTGGGGAAAAGTGGAAGGTTTGGGGAGTTGGGCATATGGGAACCCCTTGCATTTTTTAATGTAACATTGCATGTAATCTAAGTATCTTTTATTTTTTTTATTTATTTATTTATTTTTAAGATTTTATTTATTATTTATTCATCCCCCCCTTGCTGCTTGTGCTCGCTGGGTCAGCTAACCACGCCATGCGGGTGGGCTTGCCTTCACCAGGAGGCCCCGGGAACCGAACCCGGGGCCTCCCATATGGTAAACGGGAGCCCTACTGATTGAGCCACAGCCGCTTCCCATAAGTATCTTTTAGAAATAATAAAAAATAAATTAAAAAAAATGATAGTAATAATATGATATATACATTTTTGCAATTAAAATTTATAATTCAAGCATCATGTACAATTCCTTAAAGATGTTAACACCAGAAAAATGGGTAACCCAAACTGCCTTATAACCAAGAAACTGAATTTTTTCTTAAAAACCTTCCTCATAAAAGAAAAAAAGGATTTCTTTTCCCAATGTGCAAACTTCAATTTTCCCCCAGACTGGAAAGTGGACAGGGTGCTATATGAAATGTCTTTAACTATGCCAAAGAGGAAAACATCTTGGGAGATATTAGAACAACAACATAGATGAAACTTGAGTCCCAGTGTTACCTATTGGAAAAGAACACCCACAAAGTCTAATCAGCTAAAGTCAGCACTGTTACAACCAAGGACAATACATTCCCCTGTGTCAACCAGTCTGTTTCTGAATCCATTTCTTTTTGTGTTTTTAAAATTTAACAAGTCAATGTTATTGACACAAGCCTGAATCTGACTAATACAGGTTCTCTCCACAGTCTGATCAAGTCACCTGACATATCATTCTTTCCTTTACAGAGTTTTTCTTTCTGTAAATAGAACTCTAAATGTATGATTGACAAGAATTAAGCAGTATTGCCAAAATCACACTGTCTTCTATGGGGATATCTATGGAATGCCTTCCAGTACTAGAAACTTTTCAATGACCCTGTTATTTTTGTTAATTAAAAAATATAAATTTTTCACCTCTAATAATAGTATACATTTTTAGAAAAAAAGTTATATCTTAGAGTGGTGATGAAGAATGTGAGCTCTAAAGTCAGACTATCTGTGTTAAATGTGAGCTTGTCCTTTAACCTGTTGTCTGACCGTGAACACATTATGTAATCTTTTGATTCCCCAGTTTCATCACCTACTAAACTCTTCCTTTCATTTATTGATGCACAGTTGTAGTTGCTGGGGGTCCAGCATTGAATAAAACAGGTAAAAATCCTGTACTCTTAGAAGTTTCATAATGAAGTAAAATAAAAAGACACAAAAGGCACAAGCAAAATATATAGAAATGTTAGATGGGGTAACTGCCATGGAAATCAAATGCAGCATGGCTGAATGATGGGGCAGATGCAATTTTAACTAGAGTGGTAAAGTCTGGCCTGATGAGGAGGAGATTGAGCAAAGAGCCATGCAGTTAACTGTGGGAAGGGAATTTAAGATAGAAGAGAGTATGGATAGTGTCCTGGTACCATCAAGATTAAGGTGCTCAGCAAAGCATTGGAAAATCAGTGTGGCCACTCCTAAATGAGCATAAAGATATAATATTACAGCATGACTTCATCAATATCATTTTAGATCTGGAGGCTTTTGTAAAGTTTTGATTTTTACTCTTACTGTGAGGGGAAGTTGTGTAGGTTTTGTGAAGAAAAGAGACATGATTCAAATTACTTTTTAACAGTAACACTGTTGTCCCTACTTTGAGATTAGTCTCAAAAGGTATTAGGCAGAATACATGGGCCAATCTACAAGGTTTCAGCAATAATTTAAAGACTGAGATGCTTCCATTTTTGGACAATTGTGAATAAAGCAACCCAAGTGTTCACCAACCAATAAATAGATAAACAAAATGTGTTATATACAGTAAGTGGATTATTATTTGCTTGTGAAAAGGAATGAAGTCCTGATTCATGCAGCTACATGGGTGAACTTTGAAGAAGTTATGCTGAGTGATGAATCAGCAAACTCATAGAGTCAAATGAGTAACTCATTTATTCATTATCTACTGGTAAACTAGATCACAGTTTACCAGGGGATGGTGAGGGATAGGGAATGGGAATACTTAAAATATATGAGGTTCCTATTTGGAATGATGGAAATATTTTTGTAATGGGTAATGGTGATGGAAGCACAACATTATGCACACAATCAACAATAATGAAATACATATCTGAATATGATTAAAAAGTGAAACATTAGATTGTAGAAATGGTAACAGAATAAAAATTTTATTTAAAAATCCATGGAGAGGAGGAGGAGGGCACTTGCTGAGAGCTCCCTGAGGATGATGGATTGTGGACAGGGTCCTGCCAAGGGGTCTGTGCTGTGGGCACACAGAGCAAGAAGCTTGGGACATCTATCTGGGCAGATCGACGGTGTGGACTGATCAGTAAGGATTCATGAGTTTTAAGCCTGCCTGTGATGGTTAACACAGGTGGCTGAGCCCCACCTTTAGGGGAAAAAATAGCCAGTTTTGGCCATGACTACAGGCCCAGCAACCCGGCGAAAGGGCCCGGTGAGAGGGAGCATTGTCTGAGAGTGGGAGGGCTCTGGCAAAGGGTGAGAAAACTTTCCTTTCTGTGGATTTGGCTGCCTGGAACTCCTTGCAGCTTGGATTGAATCAACACCTGACAGAGTGGAGGGGTAAATCTGCTGAGGGAGTTGATTTACCTAGCTGCCCAAGGATAAGCCCCAAACCCCACCAAACTGGGGAGAGGAAGCACTCTCCAAGAGAGGGAGGGTTCTGACAGAAGGCAGAGAGGGGATTCTTTACCATTGATTTGGCAGCCTGGAAACCCTCATAGCTTGTGGGAGCAGATAAGCCAGCTTGAAGCAGTACTAGGCTGAGGGGAGAGGCAAATCTGCTGAGGAAACCTGATTTACCCAGCAGCCCAGTGACACTGAGGCTCGTCTCCAGAGGGGTGGGGTTGGCCAGCCATTTTTATCGTTCTGCACTGACTAGCATCAGAGCTTCAGCTCCCCTGGGAGTCCAGGAAGTGGGAAGTGCTTCATTAGTTTCCACAAGCCTAGTTAGGGTCCGCTCGGTGAAATGGGTGGTCTAGAAGAGGACTTATTTGGGGTCCTGTATTTCAACAACAACAACAACAAAAAAGACAGTCACTTTAAAAAATGAAAAATAAATTCTTCTTTTTAATTTAGTTTAATAGCTAAAAGTTGCTTCAAAACCTGCAGATATAATCATGCAGGGAATTGATAAACACAAGCAGGCTGAGAGGATCCACAAGGACCCTAATAGGAACACTGATCCCCCTTAGCTTTGTTTGACTGCTTGCCTGTGTGGTTGTTTGGTTTTTCTCTGTTTATTTGTTGTCTCTTGCTTTTCTTTCCTCTTTCCTCCCCACTTGCTTTTTCTTTCATTTTTAAAAAATTAGGTGCTGCTAGCTTGTCTCTTCTTTGCTGTACTTCTTCTTCAGTGATTTCCCATTCTCTGTCTATATTGATTTTGTATTCCAAACTATCTCTTATCCTTCCTTCATCTTTCTGCCTTCTGCTTTCTGTTGTGGCTCTTATATACAATGCTTTTTCATATGCCCACAACTTAAGGGTGTCAATTTCTATTCTATCTATGTTGTTTTCTTCTTTTTTTATTAATATTAACTTTTTCTTTTCAGCTCTTTCTTTACTCATTCTCTCCCTTCTCATAATTCTAGCCTTCTGAATCATTATATATATACATTCCTCTATTTGTTTTCCCAGTCCATTGTAGGCACTCCCCTTTTTTTCCTATTACTCTACACTGCCTACCTGAGTTAAATATTCATTTCATTAAGTCTTATTTGTCCCTTCTTCTAACTTTTATCGATGTTACTACTATCCTTCTTCCTTTCTCACATCTTTTGATTCCTCTGGCTTTAATCTTTTGCCTTCAAGGGAACATAGAAAGAAGCAAGGAAATAAAATTAGAAGAAAAAGTGTAAAAGACAAAACTTAACACATATGCAGAACCACCAGCTAAATAAAACTCTAGAGCAGAGAGAGAAGCTAATCAACTGAATAAACCCATCAAGATAAAATGATGACTAAAGAGCAACAAAAAATAACAAACCACACTGAGAAACAGGAAAACATGTACCAGTCCAATGAACAAACTAAAAACCAGAAAGTGATGCAGAACATGGAACACCTAATCAAAGCTTTCCAAACAAATATCATGGACCAACTTAAAGAAGTAAAGGAAGAGATTAAGGATATAAAGAAGACAGTGGGAGAACACACTGAAGAAACTGTAAACATACACAAAAAGATAACGGATATGATAGTGATCAAGGGCATAATCCAAGAAATCAAAAAGATGCTAGATTCACATAAGAGCAGATTTGAACAGGCAGAAGAAAGAATTAGTGATGTGGAAGACAATGCATCTGAAATCAAACCGATAGTAGAACAGATAGACAAAAAGATAAAAAAATACAGCAGGGACTGAGGGAACTAACCAACAACACAAAATGCACAAACATACACATTATGGGCATCCCAGAAGAAGAAGAGAAGGGAAAGGGAACAGAAGGAGTGTTGAAGGAAATAATGGTTGAAAACTTCCAAACCTATTGAGAGAGATGGGTGTGCAGATCCAGGAAGCACTGCACACCCCAAACAGTATAAATCCCAACAGGCCAACTCCAAGACATATACTTGTCGAAATGTCCAATACTCAAGACAAAGAGAAAATACTCAAGGCAGCAAGAGAAAAGAGAATCATCACATACAATGGAAGCACAATAAGATTAAGTGCTGATTTCTCATCTGAAACCATGGAGGCAAGAAGACAGTGGAATGACTGTCAAAGTACTAAAAGAAAAAACTTCCAGCCATGAATTCTCTATCCAGCAAAACTGGCATTCAAAAATGATGGAGAATTAAAAATATTCACAAATAAACAGAAATTAAGAGAGTATGTCAATAAGAAACCTGCACTACAAGACATAATAAAGGAAGTTTTACAAGCTGAAAGGAAAAAACAAGGGAGAGAGAGTTGGAGGAGAGTTTAAAAACAACTAAAAAGACAAAAACAGAAACAAAACAACATATGACATACATTAACCCAAAGGAAAAATGGCTGAAGTAAGAAATTTGTTGCAGGTAATAACACTGAGTGTTAATGGATTAAATTCACCAATCAAGAGACACAGATTGGCAGAATGGATAAGGAAATATGATCCATCAATATGCTGTCTACAAGAAACCTACCTTCGACCCAGGGATTCAAGGAGGCTGAAAATGAATGGCTGGAAAACGATTTTACAAGCTAACAATAGCCAAAAAAGGGCAGGAGTACCTATTCTAATAGCAGACAAAATAGACTTTAAATACAAAGCTATTGAAAGAGACAAAGATGGACACTATATATTAGTAAAAGGGGTAAACTCTCAAGAAGAGAGAACAATCATAAACATTTATGCACCTAATCAGGGTGCCTCAAAATACATGAGGCAAACTCTGGAAAAATTAAGTGGAGAAATAAATGCCTCTACAATGATAGCGGGGTACTTTAATACACCATTTTCATCATTAGACAGAACATCTAGACAGAAAATCAATAAAGAAACAAAGACTCCGAATACATTAAAGACCCTGGACCTGATAGACATATTCAGAACACTACACGCAAATACAGCAGGATTTACTTTCTTCTCAAATGCACATGGAGCATACTCCAAGATAAACCACATGCTAGGCCACAGAACAACTCTTAATGAATTCAGAAAGATTGAGATTATACAAAGTAATTTCTCTGACCACAATGGAATGAAATTGGAAATCACTAAGGACCAGAGAAACAGGTTAGGCACAAGGATATGGAAGTTAAACAACACACTCTTAGACAAACAGTGGGTCAAGGAGGAAATCTCAAAAGAATTCAGTAACTACCTTGAAACTAATGAAAATGACAACACAACATATCAAAACCTATGGGATGCAACCAAAGCTGTCCTGAGAAGAAAGTTCATAGCCATAAATACATATATTAAAAAAGAAGAAAGAGCTAAAATTGAAGACCTAACTGCACACATGGAGGAATTGGAAAAACAACAACAAACTAAACCAAAAGGAAGTAGAAAGAAGGAAATAACAAAGATTAGAGCAGAACTAAATGAAATAGGGAATAAGAAAACACTAGAAACAATAAACAAAACCAAATGCTGGTTCTTCAAGAATATCTATAAAATTGACAAACCCTTAGCCAGACTAACAAAGAAAAAGAGAGAACAGATGCAAATATACAAAATAAGGAAGGAGCAAGGGGTTATCACTATTGACCCCACAGAAATGAAGAGTATCATAAGAGGATACTTTGAAAAATTATATGCCAACAACAATGATAATTTAGAGGAAATTGACAAGTTTCTAGAAACTCACAAACAGTATACATTGATTAAAGAAGAAATTGATGAACTCAAGAGTCCAATTACAAGTAAAGAGATAGACTCAGTCATCAAAAACCTCCCAACTAAGAAGTGCACAGGAGCAGATGGCTTCACAGCTGATTTCTACCAAACATTCCAGAAAGAGCTAACACCAATTCTGCTTAAGCTCTTCCAAAAAATGAAAGTAGAAGGAATACTGCTTAACTCACTCTACGATGCTGGCATTACCCTAATACCAAAACCAAACAAAGATACTACAAGAAAGGAAAATTACAGAACAATTTCTCTAATGAACCTAGATGCTAAAATCCTCAACAAAATACTTGCTAATCACATTCAACAACATATCAAAAGGATTATACACCATGACCAAGAGGGTTTCATCCTGGGTATGTAAGGATGGTTCAATATAAGAAAATGAATCAATGTAATACAGCACATACACAGATTGAAAGAAAAAAAAAAAAAACATGATCATCTCTATAGATGCAGAAAAAGTATTCGACAAAATACAGCACTCTTTCCTGATAAAAACACTGCAAAAGATAGGAATAGCAGGAAACTTTCTGAATATGATAAAGGATATATAAGAAAAATCCAAAGCTAACATCATCTTCAATGGTTAAATCATAAAATCCTTCCTTCTGAGATCGGGAACAAGACAAGGATGCCCACTATCACCACTCATATTTAACATTGTCTTAGAAGTACTTGCTCAAGCACTGAGGCAAGAAATGGATATAAAAGGCATCCAGATTGGAAAAGAAATAAAAATTTCATTATTTGCATACAACATGATCCTAAACGTAGAAAGCCCTGAGAAATCTACAACAAAGATTTTAGAACTTATAAAGGAGTTCAGTAATGTTGCAGGCTATAAGATCAATGCTTAAAAATCAGTAGCATTTCTGTACACCAATAATGAACCATCTGAGGAGGAAATCAAGAAAAAAATACCATTTACAATAGTAACTAAAAGAATCAAAAACCTAGGAATAAATTCAACCAAAGATGTAAAGGACTTGTATACAGAAAACTACACAACACTGTTAAAGGAAATCAAAGAAGAATTAAATAAATGGGAAAGGATTCCCTGTTCATGGATAGGAAGACTAAACATCATCAAGATGTCTATCCTACCCAAACTAATCTACAGATTTAATGCAATCCCAATAAAAGTCAACACTTTTTTACTTAAGGAACTGGAAAAACTAACCACAAAATATATCTGGAGAGGTAAGAGTCCCCGAATTGCCAAAGACATATTGAAAAAGGAAAATGAAGTTGCAGATATCACATTACCTGACTTTAAAACATACTACAAAGCTACAGTGCTCAAAACTGCATGGTATTGGCACAAGGGTAGACCTACTAACCAATGGAACTTAATTGAAAGTTCTGATATAGATCCTCACATATACGGTAATCTGATATTCGACAAGGCCACAAGCCCACTCAGTTGGGAGAGAATGGCCTCTTTAACAAGTGGTGCTTGGAGAACTGGATACCCATATCCAAAAGAATGACAGAAGAATACCATCTCACACCTTATACCAAAATCAACTCAAGATGGATCAAAGATTTAAATATAAGAGCCAAACCATAAAGGCCTTGGAAGATAATGTAGGGAGGCATCTACAGGACCTTGTAATAGGAAATGGTTTCATGAACTTCCCAGCCAAAGCACTAGCAGGAAGAAAAAAAAATAGATCAATGGGATCTCATCAAAATTAAAAACTTCGGCACCTCAAAGGTCGTTATTAAGAAAATAAAAAGGCAGCCTAACCAATGGGAGAAAATATCTGGTGACCGTATATCTGATAGGAGCCTAATATCCTGCATATATAAAGAAATCCTACACCTCAAAAATAAAAAGACAAACAACCCATTTAAAAAATGGGACAGTGACCTGAAAAGACACCTCTCCAGGGAAGAAATACAAGTGGCTAAAAAGCACATGAAAAAATGCTCAACATCACTAGCTATTAGGGAAATGCAAATTAAAACCACAATGAGAGAGCATCTTACAACCATCAGAATGGCAGCTGTTAAAAAAAGAGCTGAATATAAGTGTTGGAGAGGATGTGGAGGAATAAGAACCCTCATCCACTGCTGGTGGGATTGTGGAATTGTCCAGTCGCTGTGGAGGACAGTTTGGCAATTCCTCAGAAAACTAACAATAGATCTTCCATATGATCCAATAATTCCACTGCTGGGTATATACCCAGAAGAATTGAAAGCAAAGACATGGACAGATATATGCACACCGATGTTCATAGAGGCATTGTTCACAATTGCCAAAAGCTGGAATCAGCCACGATGTCCATCAAAAGATGAATGGATATGCAAAATGTCGTACATACATAAAATGTAATGTTACTCAGCTGTTAGAAGGAATAAAGTGCTAACACATGGAATAACATGGATGAATCTTGAAAAACTTATGTTGAGTGAAGCAAACCAGGCATTGAAGGATGAACAGTATATGACCTCACTGATTTAAATTGAGTTAAGTGAGCAGTCTCTGAGAACAACTGTCTCAAAGATAGGTTAACAAGGGAGAGAGAGAGAAGAGTAGGTTGTGAGCCATCACCCATATGGACATAATCTATGGTAAAGTGATAGAGTATAGTTGCATATTGAAGGATAGAACAGGTGGGTAGTGATATTACTGGGTTTGGTGTTGCAGGGTTAACAGGTGGGTAGATTAGGAAGGGCATGTTAGAATACCCAGGGCATGTAACTACAAATCTTGTCATCCCATGAGTCAAGACAGGGGAGTGTCATATGCCCCAGGGGGATGGGGAGGAAGGAACAGAAAAGATCAGATGGGGTATTTAGTGGTCATGGGAAATGTTTTTCATTACCTTATAGTAATGGACACAAGACATGGTAAATATCATCAGAAATTATTAAACTGTACCATCTAAATTGTCAGCTATACTGTAAACCATTGACAATGTTTAGTAGCTATGTTTCACTATCTGTATAACAGTTATAACAATGCTAACATCCCCCCCAAAAAAAAAACAATTTTAATATGAGGTGAGGAAGGCGGAGGGAGGTTGGATATATGGGAATCTCTAGTATTCAGTGTGTGACTTTGCTGTGACCTAAACCTTCTTTGAAAACTAAATGAAAATTTAGGAAACACTGGGGAATGAGAGGGGGAAGGTGTCACGGTACACACTGGACATCCGATAATGCAGTGATAAAGGGAGAAAAAATAAAAATAAAAAACAATAAAAATTTTTTTCCCTTTTTCTTTTTTTGAATGTCCCAATCCATTAATTATATACTATTTTTAGTTCTTTTGAGTTTTCTTGTATTTTATCTACTGCATTTAAGCTTATCATGATTATTTCATTTTTCTATTAATTCTATTTGGTTATTATATGGGCTTCATCTTCAAGGAAGGTTTAGATCACAGAAGGGTTACAGTGGGAGCTGCATAGGATCATTGGTGGGGCAGGTGCCTGGGATAGGGGATTCATGGGAGTAAGTTCATCTGAATATACATGAAAGATATATAATATTCAAATGACTGAGTGATGGGGCATGATCACTCAATAATTGAGGGAATATTGAATTCCCAGCCTGGAGAGCTCTGCCACATTCTCCAAGGGAGCAGCAACAGTCCCCTGAATGCAGGGGCAGTGTCTGGCAAAAGAGGATGGCCCGCTGTTGGGTTCTTGTTATTGACAACTAGCCTTATGAGTCTTTGCTCTTGTAATTGAAACTTGGCCTACTGTTATGGGGTGCCTAAGTGTTGCCATCTGAGAGCCTCCTTGTGGCTCAAATGTGGCCTCTCTCTAATCCAAACTCAGCATATGAATGCATTAGCTTCCTGCCAGTTTGGGACATGACTGCTGGGGATGAGCTTCCCTGTCAATGAGGGATTAATACCAAGTGCCAATTGGAAACACAACTGGAAAAAAACCTTGAATAAAAGGGGGAAAAGGTAAAAAGAAATGAGTTCATGTGGCTAAGAGACTTCAAAGAGAGTCAGGAGGTCATCCCAGAGGTAACACTTATGCACACCTCACTAGGGTCTCAAGTGTACTTCCAGAAACTGGAGCTCTGGCCTGCCTATGTGCCAGCTGTGTCTGGAATCTCGGTGGAGCTGCAACTCCTACTCTACAGCTCAATGGACTCACCCAAGTCACCTGGTGAGGAGACGATGATAGAAAATGGCCATCCCAGGGAATGGAGAGAGCCTGCAGCTGAAGGCAGGATAATGCCATCCACCATATCCATGGGATGTAAGCCCACTCTCACTTGGAGGTGGAGTGGACATCACCATTCCAGTCCTCTAAGGATTGGGGGAAGAGCTATGAACTAGAGTGGACTTAATGGTATTCTGCTGTAGACATATTGTGATTCAAGCAATAGAAGAAATTATAACAGTGAGGTGGAGCCAGTGGCCAGTAGATGCTTTCGGTGCAGGGAGGGGAAGAAGGGCAGTTGTAATCCAGGGGCTTTTTCAGGACTTGGAGGTTGTCCTGAGTGATGTTGTGGTGATGGATATAGGCCATTTTACCTCAGCAGGGGAGAGAGTGTGGCCTACGATGTGAACTGTGATCTATGCTTAGTGGCAAAGCCCCAGGATGTGTATATCCATTGCAGGTGATGTGCCACACTAATGAAAGATGTTTATGTGAGAAATTATGGGAGGTACAGATCATGGGAATCCCTGTAATTTTTGTGTAACATTTATGTAATCTAAGCATCTTTTAATATATATATGAATAAGTAACATTTATATAAGCAAATGCACATATATGCATATACATCTATATATCATTTTACAAATATTGGTTTGTATTGTGAAAATTTTGATTTTTACCCACAATAATCATTTTTAAATATCCATGGAATTATGTCACATGAACAGTGACCCTTATGTAAGCTATTGACTTTAATTAATACTACAATTATAAATATGTGCTGTCATCAATTGCACCAAATGTTTCACACAAATGCAAGGTATTGTGGGGTGGTATATTGGAATCCTATATTTTATTCATGATTGTCCTCTAAAACTACCACTTCTTTAATAAAAAATGATTTTTATAAACTGAGATTATGGTTTTTTGGGTCAGAGTCATAGCAGAGGAGATGTTGAAAAATAGTCACATTCCAAATATTTTCCATACATAGAATAAATTTGATATGCTGATGGACTCGATTTGAGGTTTGTGACTTGGAGAAATTTCAGGATGACTCTTAAGTCTTTGCATGAACAATTAGGAGGATAGTTTTCCATAACCTGAGATTACATGGTAGTTATTGCAAGTATCTACCTTAGAGTTATCTTGTGGAGATAAACTTTGCTAATTATATATATAAAGCCCTTTAAATATTGTCTGACTTACAGTAGGGGCTGAGTAAATATACCCATTTTTTAATTGTTATTAAATAACATTGATCATTTGCAAATAAAAATATTGTTCATATTTTGTTATGCTCCATTCCAGCCTTACTTTCATTGTCATTATTTAAGTAAGTCAACTTCTGTAATACATAGAATTCATCATACCACCCTCAGAAAAAAAAAAGGGGGGGGGGCTTTGTCTTAAGCTATTTCAGTGCACTGATATAAATAAGGAAAATAGAGAGACAATGCAAATAGTTTAGTGTTTCCACATTTCCCAAAAGTTATATTACATTCATTTAATAACATCATTAATGTTTTCAAGTATATCTTGTAAGAGTATAGGGTAGTCATAATTTAATACAAATGTAAGCATTTCCTGAACTTATTGTGGTCTGAAAAATTTGAGGATATGTTGACCATCATTGCCAACACAAAAACAGGATACATTTTTAAAAATCATAGAATTTTACATATATGAAAACAAGGCTAGCCTAAAGACCAGAAAACATAAAGAGCTTAAATATAAGAACAGATTCAGTACATATACAAGATAAGGTATTAGTGAAAAATTATATTAAAAATAAATGTGTAACATAAACATCTAAAATTGCAACCCTATCAAAGAAGGATTTTGTATTAGTCAGTCAAAAGCATACTGGTACAAAATACCAGAAATCTGTTGGATTTTATAAAGAATGTTTATTTGGGGTAGAAGCTTACAGTAACCAGGCCATAAAGCACAAGTTACTTCCCTCACCAAATTCTGTTGCCATGTGTTGGAGCAAGATGGTTGCTGATATCCACCAAGAGTTCAAGCTTCTGTAATACATAGAATTTATTAATAAAATGCCTAAATCTTATCATGTTTCTTTTTAATTTTTATTGGTTTATCATACATACAATCCATAAATAATAAGTGTATAGTATCATATTTGAACTTACAAACCAAACATGCATATCATCATACAGAACTCCTATACATTACCCCACAACCAACACCTTGCATTATTGTGAAACTATTGTTACAAATTATGAAAAAGCATGTCAAAATAATACTACTAACTATAGCTAATATCTTTTTTGTGGTATATTTTTCCCCAACCCACCCAGTTAGTGATTCCTTGTATTAGTATTATATACTAGTTATAGTTCATGAGAGAATGTTTTCATATATGTTCTGTTAACCATAGACCATTTCCACCACAGAATTCATTATGTTGTAGAGTTCCAGGTTTTGCAACCCATGCAAAGTGTACACTCAGGGGCTGTCATATTGATCACAGAGTTGTGCTATCATCATCTCAGTCAAATTAGAATGTTTTCATTACTCCAAAAGGAAAAATCCCGTACCACTATTGTTGCCCTGTAGAATTGATCTTTGTCATTGCTGTAAAAATATTACAATATTACATTTAACTGTAACCCAAAATTTACATTAGTTATAATTTCCCAAGTATTGTCATATACTCAATACTTTGTAAAGAAGGAAAATATTATACTTTACTATTAACCACAATCTTATACTTTACTATAACTTATACTTTATTAACTACAATCTTCACCCACCACTGAAATTACTGTTATACAGTCTGACATTATTCACTTTCTTTCAATTGAAATATTACATCCACACACTACCCCTTTTAGCCACAATCACATTTATAAATTAGCAGCATTAGTTATAATCACTATAATATCTTACCATCAACTCTATTCATTTCCACACATTTACAATAAACCCTATTAATATTTCCACACGCATTAAACATCAGGTCCTATTTTCAATCCCCATTCAGTTTTCTAGTAACTTACATGCTACAGTTTACATCCTTGAATGTACTCATCATTTTAGTTCATATTAGTGAGACCACACAATATTTGCCTTTTTGTGACTAACATAGTTCATGCAACATAATGTCCTCAAGGTTCATCCATGTTGTCATATGCCTCCTGATTTCATTTCTTCTTATAGCTGAATATTACTCCATTGTATGTATATACCACAGTTTGTTTATCCACTCATCTGTTGATGCACACTTGGGTTGTCTCCATATTTTAGCAATTGTGAATAATGCTGTTGTGAACATTAGTGTGCAAATGCCAGTTTGTGTCCCTGCTTTCAGGTCTTGTGAATATATTCTTAGTAAAGGGATTGCTGGATCATATGACAGCTCTATATTTAGCTTCTTGAGGAACCACCAAACTGTATTCTATAAAGCTTGCACCATTCTACATTCCCACCAACAGTGAGGGGGTTTTCCTATTTCTCCCCACCCTCTTCAGCACTTATAGTTTTCTGTAATAATGGCCATTTTATAAGGTGTGAAATGATATTTCAGTGTAGTTTTGACCTATATTTCCCTAATAGCTAAAGATGTTGAACATTTTTTCATGTATTTTGAGCCATTTATATTTCCTCTTTGGAGAGATGTTTATTCAAGTCTTTGGCTCATTTTTAAATCAGGTTTCCTGTATTTTCATCATTGGGTTGTGTGATCTCTTTATATAACATGGACCTCAAATCCTTATGAGTTATGTGGTTTCCAAATATTTTCTCCCATTGAGTGGGCTGCCTTTTCATTTTCTTGACAAAGTCCTTTGAAGCACAAAAGTGTTTAAGTTTAAGAATATCCCATTTATCTATTTTTTTATATTTTTTTGCTTGTGTTTTGGGTGTAAGGTTTAAGAAACTACCACTTACCACAAGATCTTGAAGATGTTTTCCTATATTTTCTTCTGGCAGTTTTATTGTTGTAGCTTTTATAATAGGTCTTTGATCCATTTTGAGTTAATTTTGGGATAACTTCTTCAATAGGAGTCTTCTTTCTTTCTTTTGGATATGAATATGCAGTTCTCCCAGCAACATTCATTGAATAGATTGTTCTTGCCTAGCTAAGTGGGCTTTACAGCCCTGTCAAAAATCACTTTGCCATAAATTTAAAGATCTGTTTCTGAACACTAAATTCTATTCCGTTGGACAACATGTCTATCATTATGCAAGTACCATGCTGTTTTTACCACTGAAGCTAAGTAATATGCTTTAAAGTCCAGAAGTGAGAGTCTTCCAACTTCCTCCTTCTGTTTTAAAGACAGTTTTGGCTATTTGGGACCTATTACCTTTCCAAGTAAATTTGATAATTTGCATTTCCAATTCTGTAAAATAGGCTGTTAGAAGTTTTATTGGAACTGCATTATATCTGTAGAAAAATTTTAGTAAATTGACATTTTAATTATATTTATTCTTCCAATCCATGAACATGGAATGTCCTTCCATTTACTTTGGTCTTCTTTGGTTTCTTTTTGCAGTGTTTTGTAGTTTTCCAAAAATGTCCTTTATGTCCTTGGTTAAATTTATTCCTAATTATTTGACTCTTTTAGTATCTATTTTAAAAGTTTTTTTTTTCCCTGATGTCTTCCTCAGATTGCTTGTAAGTAGAGTACAGAAATGCTACTGATTTTTCAGTATTAATCTTGTATCCCGCCACTTTGCTGAATGCATCTATTAGTTCTAGAAGCTTTGTAGTGGATTGGGGGAGGGGGATTTTCTAGATATAGGATCATGTCATCAGCAAATAGTGAAAGTTTTATTTCTTCCTTTGCTATTTGGATGTTATTTCTCTTTCTTGCTTAATTGCTTAAGCTAGATCATCTAGCACAATTTTGAATAACAGTGGTGATAGTGGGTATCCTTAGCTTGTCCTGGATCTCAGCAGGGAAGCTTTCAGTCTTTTGCCATTGAGTACAATGTTATCTGTGGGTTTTTCACACATGTGCTTTATCGTGTTGAGAAAGTTTCCTTCTATTCTTATCTTTCACATAGTTTTCACCAAGAAATGATGTTGGATTTTGTCAAATGCTTTTTCTGCATCAGAAATCATGCGATTTTTCTTCTTCAATTCAGTAATATGATTGTATTAGTCAGTCAAAGGCATGCTGATACTAGAAATCAGTTGGTTTATATAAAGGGTATTATTGTGGGGTAGAAGCTTACAGTTATCAGGCCATAAAGTGTAATTTACTCCCTCTACAAAGTCTGTTGCTACATGTTGGTGCAAGATGGTTGCTGGCATCTGCAAGGCTTCCTGGGTTCCTTTCTTCCTGGGGCTTGTTTCTCTCCAGGCTCACCTGCTCAGGGCTTTGGTCTCTGCACCTGCTAACTATCAGGCAGATGGCTCATCTCTCTTCCCAGGCCTTCTGCCATGTCTAAGGAGTAGTCCCTATTCCTCTGTGTTCTTTTACTGTGTGTTTACTTCCTGGGCTACAACATCAAAACCCTTAGCTCCCTTCTCTGTGGTGCAGTTTCTCTGTGAGTCCCTGCCTACCAAGGGGGGTAGGGCTCAATATCCTACTGACATGGTCCAATTAAAGCTTTAATCATTATTTAATTAAGTAAAAGTGAAACCTCTGAATCCAATATAATCTAATATGCCAAGAGGAAAAGACCAATTCACAAACATAATCCAATATTTATTTTTGGAATTCATAAACAATATCACACTGCTGCAGTGATATATTACATTGATTGATTTTCTTGTGTTAAACCACCCTTGCATACCTGGAATAAAACCCACTTAATCATGATATATAATTCTTTAAATGTGCTGTTGGAACTGATTAGCAAATATTTTGATGAGGATTTTTGCATTTAATCTATATTCATTAGATAAATTGGCCTATACTTTTATTTTTTTCATTTTAACTTTATCTGGCTTTGGTATTAGGGTGATATTGGCTTCATCTGATGAGTTTTGCAGTGTTCCCTCCTGTTCCATTTTTTGGAAAAATTTGCAGAAGATTGGCATTAATCCTTCTTTGAATGATTGGTAGACTTCACCCATGAAGACTTCTGGTCCTTTGTTTTTCATCTTTGGGTGTTTTCTTTCTTTCTTTTTTTTTAATTATAGAAATTGTGAGCTTACAAAAATAATCATGCATAATATGGAGAATTCCTGTAAATTACACCTCAGCCAAAAACTTACATTATTGGAGAACTTTTGTTACACATTATGAAAGAACATGGTTAGCTATTACCACTAATTAATGTTCATAGCATACACTTGATATAGTTTTTTCCGTATACCCTCTATTATTAACACTACATATGTGGGAGGTTTTTGATGATTATTTCAGTCTACTTACTTTTGATTTGTTTGTTGAGATCTCCTGTTCTTTCTTGGGTCAGTGTAATTTGAATGCGTGCTACTAGGAATTTGTTCATTTTGTTTACATTGTCTAGTTGTTCATAGTGTCCTCTCATGATCTCTTTTATTTTTGTGGGTTTGGTGCTAATGCCCCCTTCTCATTTCTGACTTTATTTGTATCTTCTCCCTTTTGCTTTGTCAGTCTAAGGGTTTGTCAATATTTATTTTATCTTTTTAAAGAACCAACTTTGCTAAGATTGTTTGTCTCTATTGCTTTTCTTTTCAATTTCATTTATTTCTGCTCTAACATTTGCTGTTTCTTTCCTTTTGCTTTCTTTGGGATTAGTTTGTTGTTCTTTTTCTATTTCCTGCAGGTGTTCAGAGATGTCTCTGATTTTAATTCTTTCTTCTTTTGCAATGTAAGCATTAAGAGCTATACATTACCTTCTTAGCACTTCCTTCACTGCATCCCATAGTTTCTGATATGTTGTGTTCTCGATTTCATTCATCTGAAATATTTACTGAATTATCTTGCAATTTCTCCTTTGACCCACTGATTGTTTAAAATTGTGTTGTTTAATCTCCATATATTCATGAGTTTTCCCTTTCTTCACCTGTTGATTATTTCCAGCTTCATTTTGTTATGATCATAAATAGTGCTTTGTGAAATTTCAAACTTTTAAAATTTAAGACTTGTTTTGTGACACTACATATGGTGTATCCTGGAGAAAGATCCATGAGTGCTTGAGAAGAATGTATATACTGAGCTTTTGTCATGCAACATTCTACATATGTCTGTGAGACCTAGTTTATTTATCATATTATTCATGTTTTCTGTTTCCTTATTGATCTTTTGCCAGGCTGTTCTATCCAAAGATAAGAGTGTTGTATTGAAGTTTCCAACTATTATTATAGAGACATACATTCTTCTCTTTAGTATTGTAAGGGTGCCTCATGTATTTTAGGGCACTCTGGATAGGTGAATAAGTACTTGTTATTATTATTTCTTCTTGGTGAATTGCTCTTTTATTAATATATAATTTCTGTGTTAGTCAGCCAAAGGGGTGTGATGCAAAATACAATAAATCTATTGGCTTTTATAAAAGGTATTTATTTGGGGTAGAAGCTTACAGTTACAAGGCCACAAAACATGAGTTACTTTCTTCACCAAAGTCTGTTGCCATGTGTTGCCAAGAGTTCAGGCTTTCTAAGTTTCTCTCTCCCTGGGGCTTGTTTCTCTCTGGCTCAGCTGCCCTGCTCTCTCCATAAGGCCAGCTGTAGACTGTCAGGCAACTGGCTCTGTCTCTCTCCCTGGTGCTTGATTCTCTCTAGGCTCAGCTACTCTGCCTTTCTGGGTGCTTACTTGCTGGGCTCCAGCTCAAAACTCCAACTCTCTTCTCCACAGTGTAGTTTTTTCTGTGAGTCTCAACCCACCAAGTGTGTGGGAACACAACTTCCTATTGACGTGGCCCAATCAAAGACCTAATCATAATTTAATCATGCCCAAGTACAGACCAGTTTACAAACAATCCAATATTAATTTTTGGAATTCATAAACAATGTCAAACTGCCACACTCCACCCTCTGAAATCCAAAAAGACATTACAATATTCAAAAACCTTATTTCAGTAACAATACAAAGTACAAAATCATATCATAATCAGTTTAAAGAAATGCAGTTTGTCTTGGGGCAAAGTCCCATCTCTATAGACCAGATAAAACCATTTATCTGATTCCAATACACAAATGGACACACAATGGATAAACATTTTCATTATCATAAGGAGAAATTTGGAAGGAAATATGAGTCATGAGTCCTCTAGTGTTCAGAAAGTCTGCAGGGCATCCTCCATTTGATTTCAAAGTCTGAGAGTCATTCTTAAGATGATGGTTTCTTCTTCCTGGGGCCACATGTGGACCCACCATTTCCACAGGCTTGCCCAATACCCATTTTTTTTTTTTGGTTCCACACTCATCAAGTATCTGGGTGTTGAATAAGCTCCAGACCTCACCCTCTAAGAGCATTGGTGTGATTGCCAAACTTTACCCAATATTTTGGTTAGTATCTTAACCCCTCTAGTATAGTGAAGTGAAGACAATATCATCCCTTACCTTTGGCATACAGGCTCAACCCTCTCATAGCAATGAGTTGACAACCTGGCCTTCCCTAATTCATGGAGGACAAGGATGTACCCCTCTCAGACCTATGGGGTGGTGACTTAACCTCCTTAATCCTTAGGAAATGTTCTCCGCTCTCTGTACCCTCAGGTGGCAAAACTCTCCCTGAACAATGGGTGGGAACATTCACCCTCTTCAACTGCTGGGGCAAATTCACCCTCTCTGTACACATGGGTGGGGTTCCTCTCTTGGTCCAAGGCTATGTCTTAATTCCAGATCTCAGCTTCCATAGTTTTCCTCTTAAAGCTGATTCTCCTTCAATCTCTCCTTCTCATTTACCTTTTAGTCCAAGCTGACAGTGATTTTTTTCATGCAGCTCTCTGAAAAAGTTTGTTGGTTTAGCATGCAGGAAGCAGGTGTTGAAGCCATCAGACAGTAAGACTTTCCACCAGTCTTTCCAAGATAATGGCATCTGAAATCCTGATTTAGATGTTCTAAGTTTAGTTAAGTCCTCAAATGAGGCACCATCATCTGGGAGCTTGATTTCCAGAGGCTTGGAATTTCCAGCATTAGTTTCTGTTTTCTTGTTCCCTACAGTTCAGGCCTCAGCTTATCTCTCTTGTCTAGCATTTTTCTATAAGCTGCAAGGGAGGCTAAGCTACATTCACTGAGTTTACTTTGGAAATTATTTCAGCTAAATGTCCAGGCTCACCATTTTCAAGTTCTGCCTTCCAGAAAACACCAGGAGTTAATCTTGCTAAGTTATCTGCAACTTTAAAACACAGATTACCTTTCCTCCTGTTTCCAAGAATAGTTTCATCATTTACTTCTCAGGCCTCATAAAAAGTCTCTTTAGAGTCCATACTACTATCAACAGGATTGTGAAATCAATGTAGGTCTTTTATACCAAGCATCTCACAATTCCTCCAAAAAATACCCCTTATCCATTTATAAAACCGTTTCAGCATTTTGGTAATTGCAAAAATATGACCCCACTCTCTGGTACCAAATTCTGTATTACTCAGCCAAATAGGTACTGATGCAGAAATCTGTTGGCTTTTATAAAGGTTATTTATTTGGGGTAGAAGTTTACAGTTACCAGGCCATAAAACATAAGTTACTTCCCTCACTAAAGTCTGTTGTCACATGTTGGAGCATGATGGTTGCCAACATCTACCAAGAGATCAGGCTTCCTGGGTTCCTCCAGGATCCACAAGGCCATCTGTGGACTATCAGGTTGCCAGCTCTGTCTCACTCCCTGAGGCTTAGTTTTCTCTGGGCTCAGCTGCTCTGCTCCTCTGTGTGCTTACTCCCTGGGCTCCAGCTGAAAACTCCAACTCTCTTTTCTGCAGTGTAGTTTCCCCACCCATCCAGGAGGTAGGGACTCAATGTCCTACTGATGTGGCCCAATCAAAGCCCTAATCATAATTTAATCACACCCAGGTTCAGACCATTTTACAAACATAATCCATATCTATTTTTGGAATTCATGAACAATATCAAACTGCCACAATATCTTTCTTCATCTTTTAAGCATTTTTGTACTTAAAGTTTGTTTTGTCTGATATTGCTATTGCTTTTCCAGCTCTTTTTTAATTACTGTTTGTGTGGAACATCTTTTCTCAAACTTTTCCTTTCAGTCTCTGTGCTCTTGTGTGTAAGGTGAGTCTCTTGTAGACAATATATGAATAGCTATTTTTGTTATCCACTCTACCAGTCTGTGTATTTTTACTGGGGAGTTAAATCTATTAACACTTAATGTTATTTCTGTAAAGGCAGTACTTACTTCATCCTTTATATCTTTTGGCTTTCCATTGACTTATCTTACAATTATCTGTCTTTTTACCCTTTTTGTTACCCAGTGTTTTTGAAAACAGTCAAAAGCATGAACATTGTCAAACATGTTCCAAACATCCCCCTCTCCTGGCTTATATGGATGACTATCATTTCATGATCAATTTCAGCTTTAGCTTTGTTTCAGTCTGTTCTCTCTGTAGATAAGATTTATTAAGATACCTAATCATAAAACTACTCTCATATCTTGAGAGCATTCGGTGCAAAGCAAATTACTGCTTCCTTAAAAACTTCCCCAAATCACTAACAAACCCCAATCCTGTAATAAGTCTTTTCTAACACTTTTTTTTCCCAAAATGGCCCAAGGTTCTCCATGATGAAAGTTCTTCCTTATTACCATGAGTAATAAACCTGACTTACTCAACCACAAGAATGTTCATGTTGTCTTTGGTTGGAGGGCATTGCATTGTCATTAAATTAGTTGTCATTATAGGGTCACTGTACATGCAGAGGTCATAAAATATGGGCTGAAAAATTGACCCCAGGATATAATGTCAGCGTATTATTTCTGAATAAATTCCCTCACATTGCTGATTTTCTTGCCATCTTCCTCTTTCTCCTAAAAGTGGATCAATATTTTTGAATGATAATTCTTTGTAGATGGCATCTGTCTCACTTAATTCCAACCACCCTGCAGCTTTAGGGTCAAGAATAACTAGGTTCCTTTCCTCTGCTATCAACCAATATTATTTGCTGACTTGACCATGAGGTTCAGGTCTTGGCCCTGCAGTTCCACAAACTGGCACCATATCACCCTGTGCACCCCATGTGCCACCACCATGGCCCTTAGGGAGGTTTTAACTTCAGCATTGTTCAAGATTGGAATCCAGGTAGCAAAATCATACAATAAACCACTGTGATTGGTGCCAAGCTTCTTCCCCTCTCCTGTTTTTTTTTGGGAAAAAGAACTTCTATTTCCAGTTTTGGAGTGGGTCTGTTAGTGATCCTGCTGACCAGTGGAGATTGGACAACCAGCCCTGCAAAACGGAGGAATCAACTCAGGAATCTTCACAGCAGAGTGTCAGTTTCCTCATGTTGTTCCTTTCTGGATGGTGTACTATGTTCTTTTCAATCATTTCTTTTTAATGATCTCTTACTTAGAAACTGCCCAATTCCCAGTGCTTGTGTTCTTCCTTGCTACACTGAGAAATAAAGCTAACTTGTTCAGGTAAAATTTTCCTAATGGTCTTTGGCTAAAGAGCTTTGACAATTTCTTACTTAAGGAATAATGAACAGGATAAATAACATGCAGAGATACAAGATAAATTTTTTCAGATAGATGGATACTACAAGGGAATATCCAATGAAATGCTAGAAATAAGATTTTTAAAAGTACACAAACACAATATGAGAAACAAAGAATTCCTTCAACAGGTTCATCAGTAAAATCAGTATAGCTGAGGAAAGACTGAGTGAACTTGAAGACAAGCCGAAAAGAATTAAGAAACATAAAGAAAAAGTTAAAGAAAAATCTAGAGTGGTAAAACTTATCCAAGACTTATGGGACAATGTAAAATACTTTAATATAAATGTCAACAATTCTACAACAAGAATAGAGAGTAAATGAACCAGAAGAAATACATAAGGCCAAGACTTTTCCAAAAATATGTAAAGACTTCAAATCAGAAGACCATAAATGTCATTGAAGTCCCATGAAGAATAAATACAAAATTCAAATCAAACAACCATAAAATACATGTGGATTCATCAGATTTATGGCTTAAAAAGAAAGATAAATACACAATTATGAAGGAATTCAGAGAAAAGCATGTATCACATACTATGTATTATAAGAAACTTGCCATTATATTGTTACAAGAAATATGATAATGGAAAGACATATTTAAAATACTGAAAGATAACACCCTTTCCTGCTTTGAATACCCACTGAAAATAACTTTCCAATATACAAACAAATTAAATACATTTTAGGAAGATTAATACAGATGCACACAGAGAAATAATTATTTTTCCAGCAGACTTACACTTTAAAAATTATCCAACTGGAATATGACAGCAGAAGGACACTAAACATAGACACAAATGACAATGAAAATGTAAAAATGAAGGTAGATATATCAAATACTTAGTTTTACATTCTTAATTGCTTAAAGTGAAACTAGGTTGATGTATTTTTGGTTTCAAGTCATATATAAAAGTAAATTTATGACAAAAATCAAATTCGAAGGAAAAATTCAGTCTCTACTACTTTATATTTCTAATGTTATAAGTTAGGTGATATGTTATTTTAGGCAAGCTAAGTTAAAGTAAACATGCATATAATAATCCATAGGACAACCACTAAAAGAGAGAAAAAACTTTTTTCCCAAAATGGCCCAAGGTTCTCATGATCAAAGTGGAGAAGAATTTAAGATATCCTTAAATGAAGAAGGATTTAAGGTAAGGATATCAATAAAGTCACCCACTAATATTAAACAGATTGTAAGAAAATGTTATAAGCAACTTTTAGTTGTTAACTTTGATAATTTATACTAAACATACAATTGCTTGTATACTCACATCAAAAGAAATGGGTAATCTCTTTAGTCCTATGTCTCTTTTAAAAATTGAGTTTTTCTTTAAAAAATTTCCAAATGTCAAACATTCTGAAACTGTTTTCCAAATGTAAAAATCTCACCTTTCCCTCAGATTGGAATGCGGAAAGTGTGCTATGTGAAGCCTATTCAACCCTGCAGAAGAGGACAACATCTTACAAGATAGCAGAGTAAAAACACTAAAAAAGTATGGGTCCCAGAATTGCCTCAAGGAAAGAGTCACCCACAAAGTCAAGTCAGTGAAAGTCTACACTGCAAAAAAAAAAAATAAGGGAGAAGATGTGGCTCAAGTGGTTGAGCACCTACTTCTCATATTGGAGGTCCTGGGTTCAGTCCCCAGTGACTCAAAAATCAACAAGGAAACAAATAAAAAAAAAAACAACTCAGGGGAGCCAATGTGGCTCAGTGATTGAGTGCCAGCTTCCCACATTTGATGTCCCAGGTTCCATTCCCAGCACCATTATATCAAAAAAAAGAAAAAGAAAAACACAAGGATAATATTTTCCCTTCTGTTGAGCCACTCTATTTCAAGCCATTTCTTACACTAACCAACTTGTACTTAATACAACTTTTCTCTCCAACCAAATCACATTACTTGATAAATCACTCTTTCTATTACACAGTTCTTTCTTTCTGAAAGTAGGCTACACATGTATGTTTGAGAACATTTAGGAGCTATCTCCAAAATTACACTGTGTTCTACTGGCAACTCTAGTGAAGTCTGCCAACAACATACACTTGTCATCCCTGTATTTTTAATACCTTATAATATAAGAAAGTAATGTATTATATGTTTTCAACTCTCTTAAGAATACTATAAGTTTGTTGAAAAAATGTCATATGATAAAATGATTATTAAGAATGTGAACTCTAAAGTCTGGGTTCTAATTTGAGCTTGTCCTTTAAACCTGTATACTGACTGTGAAAAATCTATGAAACCTCTCTGTGCTCCAGTTTCATCATCTGTAAAATTCAGCTATTCAAATACATTTATTGAGGTACTCTTTTAGATGTTGAGGATACAGCATTGAAAACAATTGGCAAAAATCTTGTGCTTATTAAGTCTTCAATGTGGGGAAAACAGAATAAACAAAAGGCATACTACAAATATATAGAATGTTCAAGAAGGAAAACTGTTATGGAAAAAAAATTCAGTACTGATGATGGAGGAGGATTGTGTGATTTTAAATAGGGTGGTAAGGGATGGCCTTATGTGGAATAGAAGGAGAAAATACCCATAGAGTTTTACTGGAGAAAGGGAATTTCAGGATGAAGAAAAATACAAATATTCCAGGCAGCATCATAACTAATGTGAATAGGAAGTATGAGGAGGTCATTGTGACCACTACAAAATGTGTGTAATAGACAAAGTAAGGATTAGGGGCAAAATCATGTTGTACCTGTAGGACCTGGGAAATGATATTTATTCTTAATGTGATGGGAAATCATGTAGTTTTTGTGAAGAAAAGTGACATGATACAACCTAAGTTTTATAAGAATCAATTGCCCCTGAATTGAGATTAGACTAAAGGGGAGTAAGTCAGGACAGAGAAAGACAATCTAGAAGCCTCTGGCAATAATTTAAAGATGGAAATTATGGTTCTTTGAGCCAAGATGTTAGCAGAGGAGGTGTGAGAAATGCCAAATATATTTTGCATAGAGAATCAATATGATATGCGGATGGACAGAGAATCAATATGATACGGGAATTGTAAGACATAGAGAAAATTCTGGGATGCTCTTATGCCTTTGCCTAAACAAGTAGGAGGATAGCTTTTCATTACCTAAGCTTGAATTTCAGATATTGTAAATATCTACCAGACAGTTATCTTTTGAAGATAGACTAAGTTAATTATATACCTAAAACAATGAAGATTGTCTCAAACTCAATAGGTGCTCATTAAATATAATCTTTTTTACCATTATTATATAATATTAATCATTTGCAAACAAAATCTATTGTTCATACTTTTTCCTGGTTTATTCTAGTTTTATTTTCTTTATTATTTTGTAGTTCAACTCTTTCCAATACATAGAATTTTGGCATACCATACTGTCTTGGTTTGAATCTTTTATGGACCCCAGAACATTATGTCCTCAAGTGAACCCATTCTTGTACATGGGAACCTATTTTATGTAAGACCTTTTGGTTAAATTCAGTCAAGGGATCTTTTGATTAGATCAGTTTCCATTAGGTCACTTTGCTCATCTTCCAGCCCTTGATTAGATTGCTGAATGCAGTATGGATCTGAATCCTTTTACTGATGTCTTTTATAAATGGAACAGAGAGAAGGAGAGCTTCCATTTTTACCCTGTATTGAGAGAAAGAACTCCAGCTTCACCTAACACTGCAGAAAGAGAAATCCTGAAAGCCTAAGAGAGAGGCTGGAGGCTGGAATCATCAGTGCAACCCAAAGCTGAAGAGACTTAGCCTTAGGAAAGATGAACCACATGCCTGATTGCCCACAGTTAAGCTCTGGGAGAAAGTGAGCTTGGAAGAAAAAGCAGAGTCCAGCTGCCATTTTGCCTTGCTACGTGGCAAGAGTCCAGGATCTTCCAGCAGCTGACTTTGGATGAATCAGCATCTCTGATAATGCCTTGATTTAGACATTTCCACAGCCTCAGAAATGTAAGATTTTACCCTAATAAATTCCCATTATAAAAACCAACACATTTCTGGTATTTTTGCAATGGAAGTTTTTAGCAAACTAAAAACATGCCATGAACAAAAGGATTGTCTTAAAAATACTTCAGACCACATCTTACATAAAATATGATATGCACTGATATAAACAGGGAAACAGAGGGGGAATATAAGTTTTCTAGAATTTTCACATTCCCAAAGGTTTTATTACATTTATATAATAACATAATAAATGAATTCTAGAATATACTCTAAGATGATCAGATAGCCTGAGTTTAAATAAAACATAAAAAAATTCCTGAATGTATTGCTTTCTGAAAAATAAGAGACCCTTTTCAGCATCATTGCACTGAAAAAATCAATTGGATATCTATTTTAAGTCATGCAATTGTATATTAATAAAATTAAGGCCAGCAGAGTTCACAAAAAGGCCAGATAATGTAAAGGACATATAAGTATAAGAAAATACACAATGTGTGTACAAGATAAATTATTTTAAAAGGTGCATTATTCAAAAATAAATGCTTATCAAAGACATAGCTATAGACAGAGGAAACAAAGAAGAAATGCAATAAATATAGATTCAAGTCAACATAAAGTTCAGAGCAAAAATAAATGTTAATACAGTTATTTATATGGGTATTATATATGTCAAAATTTTAATATGAATTCAGGATGTAGAAGAAAATAATGCACATTTTAATTATTTGAATAAATTACTTAACAGTGATGAACTTGTGAGAATAAATTCTTAATCCTCTAACAGAGGTTGAATTTCATATTAATCTTTAAAAAATCATTTAAGAAAATGAAGAAATATAATTCAACAAAGAAAACTTTAATATACATAAAAAGACAACAAAGCTCTTAAAGGGAAAAATATATCTAATAAGCATTGTTTAAATTCAAATATAGGTAAATGAAGAAAACACTTTCTTAAATATACATTGAATAGTAGAGAAAATTAAAACTGCAATTCTGGATGGCATAGACATTTTTTTTTTTTAATTAACAACATTCCTTACCAAAATTTATGTGATATTACCAATTTGAATTCATTATCAATCCTTATCTTTACAACTTTTCTGTATCAAAATTCTTATTAAAAAATGAACCAAGAATTTAACTAAAATTTTTATATGTTTTTAAAGAACATAACCCAGGTAAATGAACTGATTTTTTAAATTCATACCAAAATTAAACAGATAAATATAATTACTGATGGTTTTCATGCAACAAAGAATGGTAGGGTTGTCATATGGTTAGCAAGTAGACACAAAAGAAACATATAAGACACAAAAGAAACATAACAGCCTCCAGATATTTAATTTCTTGAATTTATAAAACTTCACATCTTAAATCATTGCAAGATTAGATTCCAGATTTAATTCATGTACAAAGAAAATATTCATTTCCTAAATTTAAATTTCAAAGGAATTGCCAAAGGTTATAGTGATGGGTGGAAAACAAAGCTGCACAGTAGTAAAAGAAAATGACAAAAATTATATATATATATATATATGTAATATATGCATCTAAATATATAAGATTATTCTTGAAGATGAGAAGCTAAACTCTCAAGAATGCTTAGTATATTTCCATTTTCTTTAGTAATGAAAAATATTTTTGAAATTTTCTTCAATGTTCACATATACATTTTTCAGTAGCTTAAGTCTCTTATATTTTCTTTTGCTTTAAGGCCAAATATTGAAGAACTGTTTTAGCCTTTTGAGCTCTTTGTTTATTTATGAATAAGATTAGCCAAAAGTATTTAATAAAATCCAGTGATAATTTCTATAACAAATGCAATTGCGTATTCAAACTTTTGCAGGGATATAAGCATTATGATGATTGTAGTAAAAATGTATTAGTCCTGCATTAAATTCTTTCCATTCATCATCTGATTTAATCTGTAAAATAACTCTATGGATTAATTTATCTATCTTTTACAATTAAGGAAACTAGATTTAAACTTAGTAAAGGCTATAGAGCTAAAAAGCTGGTATTTCTAGACTCTAAACCCTAGATTTTCTAGTCCAAAGCAGCACTCACTAAGACTGAGCTATTTTTCTTCTTGGCAGAAAAACTAGAATGATATCTGACAGAGCTCTCCATAATAAAATTCCTTGAACATGGAATATGCATGGGGATTTCTGTGATAAAATTTGAAAAAAAACAACAACACATTTCTGTTTTGTTTTATTTGGCTCGTTAGTTGTTCTAAAAAACACAAACATTTAAACCACAGAATTAAGACATATTTCATGGCTTCCATATACTATGTATATATCTAAAACCATATTCTTGGAAAATGGTTTTGTTTTCCAAGAATATGGCTTTAGAAGCAAACATACTATGGTTAAATAAAGTATGGCTCAAAAGAAATTTGAATTAATTAAAGGATGCTACTGTGTTTAGAGAGAGTCCAAGAAAATACTGAAATAGCAAAGAAAGAAAAGATGTACTTAAGGGATCAGCATCACTGTCATTTCAATTACCTGGAGCCCTCTCTCTTTTGCATGACTCTAATAAGAGCATTTTTCACCTCTTTGTTCCTAAGACTATAAATGAGGAGATTCAGCATGGAGATCACCATAGTGTAAAACACAGAGACCACATGATCCTTTCCCAAGGAGTAGGATATTTTTGGTTTTAAATAAGTAAACATCATAGTGCCATAAAATATGGTGATGCGCAGGAGTGGGAAGGCACAAGTAGAGAAGTTTTTGCGCTTTCCTGAAGTGGAATTCATTTTCAGAATAGTAGTCAGAATGGACCCGTAGGACACAGGTATTGTGGTAAGAGACACCATTACATTTAAACTAGTAATGAACATTATGATTTCAGTGTCATGAGTGTCAGTGCAGGACAGGGCTAACACTGGGGTTAAGTCACAGAAAAAGTGATAGATTACAGTGGAGTTGCAGAAATAAAAATTGTTCATGTAAAGAACAATGACTAAAGATTCAGTAAATCCTGTAACATAGGACTCAGAGATGAGGGTGCCACAGAGTCTCCTGGACATAACCACTGGATAGTGTAGGGGATTGCAGATAGCTACATATCGGTCATACAGGCTATTGAAAAGAGAAGGAAAATTTCAGTGGAATCAAAGAAGTAAAAAAAAATAAATCTGGCTGAAGTAACCCATGATTGAAATATACTTGTTGTATGTTAGTAAGTTCTTTAAGGTTTCAGATGTGATGACTGTTGATAACCGAGGTCAAGGAATGACAGGTGGCTGAGGAAAAAGTACATGGCAGTGTGAAGCTGGATATCCAGACGAATTATCAGAATCATCCCTGTATTCCCGAGCATAGTAATCAGGTATATAAGAAGAAATAATATAAAGAGGAGCTGCCAGATCATTTCAGAGTCTGTCAATCCCATAAGGATGAAGTCAGGCGCATTTGTGCTATTCTTACTTCCCATGGGGTACGACTGTTGCAAACTGTTGAGAAATCAAAAGTGATACTTAGCATGAATGATTTCAAAACGGGTATTGTTTATCAGAATTAAGTGGCATTTAAAAAAATTAGTTTAGTGACTCTAAAATTTCATAATAATGAGTAGTTTGCAAACTATGACTAACAAAATATTAGTTTGATTGCCAAATATAAATTTGGTATAAAACAACTTTTGGGTAATGTATAATAGAAACGCATATATATTGCATAATTAGACTCGACATGACACTGTTATAATTACTTCCCTTTATTACCACATTTATCCAGATTAAAATATTATATGATAGTTATTATTATCACACACATTTATTAGATGAGTAAAAGGGCACAGAAAGTTAAGTATCTTACCCAGATTCTCAACTATTAAGTATCATTGGCTCTGTTATTCTATGAAGATTGTTTGAGTCCAGGGATCATGCTCTGTATTTGTATAAATATTTGTATATTTAATTTCAGCAAAACAAAAAGAGGACTAGCTATTTAATAAACAATTAGATAGAGTTGTAATGCATCATTTACTGTTCTTTGGATCCAATATTATTTAGTAACCAATAAAAGGTTAGAAATTAAAATCTTAGGTGTATTAATATTATTGACAACATATTACCATTAATTTTGAGGAGATATATTTTTACCATAAATTTCATCTAATTTTTTTTTCAAAAACTATATTTTCAATATTTATATATTGCTTGATGACTCTGATTCCATTAATTCTATATTTCCATTTCTACAAATATTGGCATTACTTAGTTAAGGGATATATGTTATGACTATGTATAGGTATATCCTTTGAATAATATTGCCATTTTTTTTGGATAAACTATCACCCTCTAACTTTGAGATTAATACTTGCCAGGAGTTAAAGTGGGTGAACAATTTCTTCCAGCATTATGTGACTAGAAACTTTTCAATCTCAAGTTTTTCTCACAAATAAAATATGCAAGCCATTTAAGGAGCCTAGAATTTCTGCAATATAATCATTGTTTCCTTTGAGATAACTTAAGTTTAATTTTTGTGCATTTAATTATATTTTTGAGGTACACTAAATCAACCTAAAAAAATTGTTCAGGTCCTGGTAAAATAGAAATTCCACTTCAAAATTATGTCTCACAAATGTTCCAGGGAGCTATTATGAACCCACACAGAGAAGTGTATCCTTTACCTTTCACCCTGAAAATGCCAGGGTTTCTCTTATATTGAGGACTGTTGATAATGCCACATTTGGTCATCTCTGGGACAAATTTTCAAGGGATATTCCTTGGCCTGATGTCAAATATAAAAGTTGAAGGAGTAATTCATCCATGTTAGGTTTTGAAACAGAGAGTTGACTTCCCCTTAGAAGCCATGTAATGTTGAATATCATTTTATGTCTTGGTTATAGCAGAGGTATATCTAGAGAAATGGTAAATTAATCTTTGGCTGAAAGGACTCATCATTAACCACCATATTTTGAGAAATAGAATATTTTTCAAAATAAAACATTTTTTATGTTTAAAAGTTTGACACTCTTTTAGGATTAATCATTGTTCATTACACAAAAATTATTTCATAACAAAATTCAAAGAAGACAGAGAAAATTGTTCATAAATGATGGTTTTCTTTAGATGTATATTTTCCAAGTATTCTTTTTGAATATACAGCTTATTTATAGGCACACTTGTGTGTTTATATAATTTCATCATACCAAATTTTCAGTGATATCTTTATTTTATCATTAAATATTTATAATAAACCTTGACCTATGTTATAATACACTTTTGTAACATCCACAATATTGTGTATTTTGCATGGACTTTTGCAGCATAACAACTATTTTCTAGCCACGTGCTCCACCAGCAGATGAATGGGAGCTCTTGAGGCATCACAAGAAAAACATGGTGGAATATTTCAAGTCAGATTTGGGAGTATAAACTAATTCATCAATACAGCAGATGTACTGGCATATAATATGTTATACATCCACAACAATGTTTGTGAAAATTGTTTTATTATTTAGTGTATTGTCTTTTACTAAAGAAACATGAGAGTAAAAACCAAAAATCAATGCTTAGATTAGTAAAAGTTTTCTAATTATGTGAATGGCCAGAAGCTTACTTCCTCTATAAACAACCAAGTGAATTGCATCCTTGTGAATCGTTTACTAATTCATGAAAAAGAAGTCATTTTCCATGTAGATTTATAAGCAACTCCTACAGGAAACTGTTTATACTTCAGAATATTGCAGAGAATTTGATGGTATGGATCAAGGATATACAAAATAATATATATTTGGTGAAATGTGATTGTACAATTTTTCTATTCAACAGAAACTCCAAAGATGCTGAGAAAAGCTTATTTGGAAATTAAAATGCCAGCATTAATTTATTTCACAATAGGTGACTTGGGTTTTAATATTTTCTATGTCAATGGCACCTCAATAGTCTCCTTACTACTTGCAAAATCACCCTGTGGGAATTTTTCTTCCCAGCATTGAAATCAATTTTTTTACTCAAATATACATTCAAAAAATATTAGCAAATAAAGAGTAATTTACAAAACTATTTTTATGACTAAACTTACCTGAATTTTTATTGACTATAATATATCCTCTTTAAAAATAATATAGTTTTGGCAGAAGATAAGGACTAAGAAATAGAAAGGAAATAGGACTTTTGTCCCTGAAAAAACTTAAATGTCATCACTTTTAAAAATTATATTTCTATTTTTAATTCTCTTAATTTTTTATGTGATTTGAAGCTCTGTAAAGGAATTTATAATTTTCTGGAACATTGGTTGTTATTTTACATGCATTCATAACTCTGGAATACAAAGGTCTACTTTTTATATTAGTAATACTTTACACTGTTGTATTTAGATGTTTATATTTATAAGTATACATTTTTTCATTCCTTTACTATTCATACATTTCTTATAGTCATCATATAGTTTGGCCTTACATTTTAATAGAGTCAATTAATGGGCTGTAATTGGAAAGTTTAGGTTATGTACATTTAAAATCATTTTTTATTTGTGTGCTATTTTATGTTGTATAATTTTGAAATTAGTTTTTTCTTTCTTGGCTTATATTTAGTTAAGGTAATATTGAATATATAATTTTATTCCCTTTGTTGTATTTTTAAACATACTTAATTGCATATTTTATTGTGTTCTCTGGGAATAAAATTTACATCCTTAAATAATTTTATTGCTCTTAATATTATTGTGATTGCTTCTAGGCAGCCAAGATGGCAGTACAAGGTACCCCAAGGTCTTTTTACCTACAGAGTCTTTGAAAATAAATAATAAAAAGCCAACTACAGGGAAGCAGATATGAATCAAGTGAGTGGGTTCCCATCTGCTTTATAAGAGGGCCAAGGTTTGATTCCCAGGGCCTCCTTGAGCTGGCCCAAGCAGAGTGCTGGCTCATCCAGGAGTGCTGGCCCACATGGAGAGCTGGAGCATCAAGATGATGCAATGAAAAGAGGCACAGAGGAGAGACAATAAGAGACAATGCAGACCAGGGAGCTGAGGTGGCACAAAAGATTGAGTACTTCTCTCATATTCCAAAAGGTCCCAGAAATCAGTTCCCGGTGCCACCTAAAGAGAAGACAAGGAGACACGATGAAAACACAGCAAATGGACACAGAGAGCAGACCACTGTGGTGGGGGAGAAGAAATAAATAAAATAAATAAATCTTAAAGAAAAAGCCAACTACAGTCCTCAAAACCCCAGAAATGAGTTAAATGATTGTAATAACAGGGTGAGTCCTGAATCAAGAAAATGCAACTTAACAACTTGCAGGTCAAGCTCATCTCTACCCCAACCCTTCCCACGTGCAATGTAGTGGACCTGAGCTCCTATTGTGGGTACCCAATTCTGTTTTGGAAGGGGCATTGTGAACCCTATAGGCATATGGGAGTACATGTAGGTTGACTCCAATCTATCCAGTGGCAGCTTGAAAGCCTTAACCCAGGAAACCCATCTCTGTATTGTTCTTCCCAGGAATTGTTCTTCAGGAAGAAACAGGTTACAGACAGTCAAAGCAGTATAAGTATTAATCAATTCAAATTGGCCTTTCTCAATTTCTTGTATGAGCTTAGCTGTGGGCAATCCAGCACATGGCAGAGCTCCTTCTTTTCAGCTCTGAGCTGCTCTATGTGCCTCTTTCTCAGCCATTTGGGGTTTCTCTGTCTTTCTGCTGCCCTAGAAGATCCTGGAGTCTGCTCTCCCATGGCAGGGTAAAAATGATGGCTGTCTTTGTGTGTTTCTGCTTTCAGTTCTCTTCTTATATAAAATTCCAGTAAAAGGGCAGAGACCTAACTTGGGTCATGCCTCACTAATGTAATCTAGTCAATGTCCCAAAAGTGATTTAATCAAAAGTGATCTAATCAAAAGATCCTTCAGCTAAATCTAATTCAATCAAAGCTTCCCACACCCACAGGAATTGATTAGTTCAAAGAATATGATCTTTCCTGGGATTAACAAAAACACAAACTATCACAAGCACAAAACCTTTAGTAATGAAAAGAACATCTAGATAGAAGTTTGATAGGAAATGGAAGGCTTAAGCAATATTATAAATCAGCTAGTGCTAACAGACAGGTAGAACACTTCACACATATTAGTGAAATAAACATTATTCTCTTGTATATATGGATCATTCTTCAAAATAGACCCTATACTAGGTCATAAAAAACTTAAAAATATTTAACAAGATTGAAATTATACAATAATATTCTCTGACAACCTTGAAATAAGGCTAGAAAGCAATAACAGAGAGATAGCTGGACAATTCAATTATATAAAGAAATCAAAATGTAAACTCTTAAATATCCAATGGGTGAAAGAAGAAATCACAAAAGTAATTAAGAAGTATCTCTAGTTGGACAAAGAAAACAAAATGTACCAATTCTCATAGTGCAGGAAAGACAGTGGTGAGAAGGAAATTTATAACTCTGAATTCTTATAGCAAAAAAAGGAGAAAAAACTCAAATATGAGATGTAACTTCACAATTAGAAACATTATAACCCTAAGAGGTTAACAAACACAAAAAGTGTGGCAGGTATGAAATTATAAAGAGTATAGTGGTGAAGCAGGCTAGTAAAATAGGGGCTAATAGATGGTTCTGGAACATGGCAAGAAGTCCACCTGGATATCGATAAGACCAAGATGGCCCCTGGAAGACCCTCATAGAATCCCATATAGAGTGGGAGTTCCTCTGGAAGCCAGGAGAAGCTGTGGATATTCTCCACGGACATTATCATTTGACCCTCCCAGGGGATTGATGGGTGTGGTAATCAATCAAAACAGCAAACAGCTGGAACTCCTCCTGTGTTATTAGCAAGGGGCAGAATAATTAATGGTTTAAAAAGCAAACACAAAGACTGAAAGTATCTCTCTCTCTCTCTCTCTCTCTCTCTCTCCCACCTTTTTTGCCCTGCTCTTGCCATGCCTTCCCACATGGATCAATATGCAAGTAAAACCTGGGCATTTATAATCTAATGGGAAATTTTAGTCTATAAATCAGCCCTCTTTATCACTCTTCAACCCCTTCCTCTCTACCTGGGACCTATGATCTGTTATTTTCTCCCATTTCTCTTCCCTCCCCACCTTAATAAATTACTGGCCTAATCAATGTGGCATGTTCTTGAAATTCATTTCTGCAGCATAGTCAAGAATGTAGACAAAATCTGGTAACATATTTGGTGCTTCCACCCAGGAGGTTATTGGTAAGTGAAACTATGGCCTACATCCTGTTTAATGGCCTCTTTTTCTTATCCATTTTAAATGGGTTTGCATATGATCCCCCATGGGATGTAATCCCAGGAGGGAAGAGGTCAGGGCACAAGAACTCTCTGCATCTTGCCCTGCGCCCAGGCTTGTGAGATCTGTCCCCGGCCAGGAGGTCAGGGGCACAGGGCCGGGACCCAAAACAGGGCCCTGCCAAGACAGAGGTCCCTTGGCCCAGCTCCAAGCACTGCCAAGCTGCTTTTACAAGCCCTTTTAGCAGCTGTTGGCTTTGCCCTTGGGCCAGGCTGCTGTTGCCTTCTTTTGCCCTCTCTCCTCCGTGGCAATGATGGCAATGACGGCAATGACTCAGAGTCGGGGGCTTGTGCCTTTCCACAAGTTTGTTACTTTGCAAGCTCACGTTCTTATTGACCACACCCAGTTACTTGGTCTGGAACTAAGTGGGAAAGGGTGGCAGGCAGTTCCAAAGATGGATGCCATGGGAGCTCCTTTCCCCGGGGGGTTCATGGGCCAAGGCTCCTCTCATAATTAACTTTTACCCATGTTTTACCTTCCTACTACTAAATTTATCATTGTATATTTATGTTAAAATGCTTTGGAATGTCTTAAAACTGTAAAACTGAAAATGCATTTGCTAATGAGGCAGTTATTGCCTCAGGGCCCCAAGGCCTGTTAGCTAGAACAATTGATCTCTAATCACCTAATAGCCTTTTGATGGCTGGTCTAAGTGAGAAACTCCCAGTTTCCAGGACTATTTTTTAAATATATAATAATATTTTTTTTATTTTTTAAAAGATACCTTGATTACATAAATGTTACACAAAAAAATATAGGGATTCCCATATGTCCCCCTCCCACTACTTTTTAAGACCTCTGGAAGAAAAAGAAGAAGCTTTTTGCCCCTTCTCCAAGAAGGAACAATATTCAGCTTGGCAGCTTCAGTCTGAAGTCTATTCAACCCTGAGATCTATTCAGTCTGTCTCCCAAGTCCATAACAGCCCCAGAAATGCCCAGCAGCAGTGTTTCTGTGATTCCCAGGGTGATAGGAACCAGAGAAGTAACTCTGAATGTCCCCCAAGACCTCAGGAAACTTAGGCCCTTTGATTCAGAGAGCAGCTAAGTGTTCCCTGAGATTTATCTCAGGAGCTTCCATTTAGTTAACAGTGCACTCAGTCTTGGACACTGGAATGCAGTGATGCTGAGAACCAGAGCAGTAAACTCTTAATGATCCCCATGCCTTGGGCCCTTCCATTCAAAGGGCAGCCAAACATCCCCTGAAGCTCAGATCAGGTGCTCTGGTTTGGGCAACTGTTCCCATCTCCCACCAGTCCATGTTGGGCACTTTGGTCTGAACTTTGGAGTTTCCAGGCATCCCCCAAGACCTAGGTCAGCCACAGTAACTCCTGTGAGCAGGACTCTGGATTAAATTCTCAGGATGCTGAGACCAGAGCTTCAGTTCCAAATTATTTGGAGTGGTAAGAGTTTTAGTCAGGCTTGGAGCCTGGGATGCCAGATCAGTCAATTAAAAGTGCTTCTTCATTCTTCCTAGAATAATGGGCATGGTCCCCATAGGAGTGTCTTCTCAGAGATCAAGAAATTCTGCCTGCTGCTTGTCTATATGGCCACAGTATAGCCAAGAGCAGCCTCTATATCTTGAGGGACATTGAACATATTAAAAGTTCTGGTAAATGTCATTTTTTAAGTAGTTAATGAATGTGCTTAACCCAGGTATCCCTCTTAGCCTTTGTTCCAGAACCTGTCCCACTCATACTCTGGGGAAGACTGGCAAACCGACATGCCATCCTGCCAGAGCTAAGCATTTCCCACCAGAAGAGAAATAGCAAATGAGGTGGCTAAGACCCACTTCAGCTTAGCCCCTTTGAGATGGTCCATGGACAACCTTTCCTCACCCAGGACATGGAAACCAGGTTCTGATAAAAACTTAGCAAAAAAACAAGGCTTTATCTCAATTAGAGCCAAAATGGAAGGAACTTTACTCTGTAGTTATGATCACTCCAACAGCTATTAAAGTTAAAGAAATTTCCAGCTTGGTGCATTAATCCGTGTGAAGCCAGCTGCCCAGGAAAGTGCCAGCTCACCAGAAACATCTGATGGAATGCATGAGTGCCAGTCATTGGATGGTCTGAAATACCTCTCCAAGAGACAAAGTTAAGTAGTGTTTGTGTCAAATACAGCTGTTCCCTCTAACCCTAGCCCAAAGACCTATTGCTAGGGGAAGGGCAAACAAGACACCCCTTTAAGAAACTTTTTCTGTTTTCATCTCCTGTAGCTTAACTAGAAAGGGCAATGTCTCTTCTCTCTGGAGTTAATCACCATCATAAAAATAACTGAAATAATACTGTTTCCCATCAACTTTGGGAAAATACAGCCTTTACAGGCAACCAGCCTTTTAAACTTTTGTGGCCCAATATCCTCTTAGTGGGACCATATATGCTCAAAATTCTAATCAAGTTTATTTTTCCCAGAATCAACTTCTTGTTAGTCATATGCGGACTTCATCCAGCTTCATTCAGGATGTCAGATCCATCTTCCTCCAACCAAGATAGAACAGCCAGAGGATTTTATATCTTGTCAGGTACAGCCTACTGCCCCTAACCAGCAGGAAGTAATTAGAGAAGAATGACCATCTCCCTTCAGCATCCCTTTAAGAATAAATGTGTAAACTCTCTGAGGGGCAAATGAAACAGGCTAGTAAATTAAGGACTAAACAGATGGATCTGAAACATGGCAAGGAGTTCACGTGGATATCAATACTCCCAAGATGGCTCCTGGAAGACCCTCATAAGAATCCCATCCAGAATGAGATTTCCTCCGGAAGCCAGGAGAAGCCCTGGATATTCACTTGGCCCTCCCAGGGGATTGATGAATGTGGTAATCAATCAAAATAGCAAACAGCTGGAACTCCTCCCATGTCACTAGCAAAGGGGCAGAATAATTAATGATTTAAAAAGCAAATGAAAAGACTGAGTCTCTCTTTCTCTCTCTCCCTCTCTTTCTCCTTCTCTTAACTTCTGAGCCCTGCTCTTGCCATGACCTCCCCCCCACACACACACACATGGATCAATATACAAGTAAAACCTGGTCATTTATAATCTACAATGGGAAATTGTAGTCTGTAAATCAGCCCTCTTTATTGCGCTTCAGTTCCTTCCTTTCTACCTGGGACCTATGATCTGTTATTTTCTTCCATTTTTCTTCCCTCCCCAACTTAACGAATTACTGGCCTAATCAAGGTGGCATGCTCTTGAAATTCATTTCTGCAGCATATTCAAGAACCTAGATAAAATCTGATAACAGTGGAGATAAATTAAATAGAAAATAAAAATACAAAAGAAACGATCAAGGAAACCAAAAGATTTTTCCTTATAAATTTCCATAAAATCAACAAAACTTTAGCTAAAAAGACAAAAACAAAGAAAGGACAGAAATAACTAATATCAGAAGTGAAAGAGAGACATTATCATAGACTGACATATTAATAAAATCAGTATAAGTGAATACTATGAAAAATTGTGCCCCAATGAAATAGATAAATTAGATGAAATCAACAAATTCCTAGAAACATATAAACTACCTAAACTGACTCAAGATGAAATAGAAGATCTCAGCAGGCAAATAACAACTAAAGAGATAAAATTAGTAATAAAAACCCCTCAGCAAGGAAAATCACCAGACCAGACAAATAAACTGGTGAAATAACAAAACATTCTAAAACATCAATCCTACAGATATTCTTTAAAATATATATATATATATAGAATCAGAGAATACACTTCCTAAATCTTTCTTTGTGGTGAACATTACCCTAATACCAAAACCAAATAAAGATACCACATTTTATGTACCAATATCCTGTATGAATATTTAATCAATAAACTAAAAAGTATATGAAATTAACCCAAAATTATATAGGACATAAATGAAAATTCCAGTTAATATCATATTCAATGCTAAGACTAGGATGCTTACTTATACCAATATTATTCATCATTGGAGTGTCAGGTCGAACCAGAATAATTAGGGAAGAAAAAAAAAAAGGCATCTCAATCTAAGAAAATATAAAAATTCTCCTGTTTTCACATGACATGATCCTAAATAGAGATATTTCTCAAATAGCCACAGAAAAGCTGACAGCTAATAATTAGTTCAGGAAAGTGGAGTGTACACTGTCATTGAAAAAAAATCAGTGGTGTTTCTACACCTTAGTAATGAAAAATTTTAAGAGGAAATCTAGAATAATATTACATATAGTATTCCATCTTGTAGAGCAACTGTAAAAAATCAAATTACTAGCATTAATTTTAGCCAAGGGTGTAAAGGACTTATACACAGAAAACTGCTAAACTTTGCTAAAAGTACTCAAAAGGCCCTAAATAAATGGAAGGATATTCCTTGTTCATGTATTTGAAGATTAAACAATCTTAAGGTGTCAACTCTATGCAAAGTGATTTATAGATTCAATGCAATAAATATTAAAATTCCAACAGACTTCTTAGCAGAAAAAGAACGGACAATCAACAAATATGTATGAAATGGTAAAATCCCAAATAGCCAATAGTACCTTGATAATGAAGTAGAATAATGGAGCACTAACACTTCCCAATCTTAAAATTTATTGCAAGGGTATAGTTATCAAAGCAGCATGACAGTGGCACAAGTGCAGATATGTAGACCAATAGCATTGAAATGGGAGTTCAGAAAGAAATTTTCATGCCTATGGCCAATTAATTTTTAAAGTGGTGCCAAATTCACTCAATGGGGAAATTATTTTCTCTTCAAAATATGGCTTTGGGAATATTGGATATCTATATGCAAATGAATGAATGTGAACCCTTGCCTCTCACCATATACAAAATTTAACTCAAAATGGATCAAATAACTAAACATAAAGAACTAAAATCTGTTGTAGATTAAATTATGTACCACCTAAAGCATGTTCTTAAACTCAATCCATTATCGTGGATGTGACTCCATTTTAAAAAGGAACTTTTGAAAATGTTTTTAGTTAAGGTGTGGCCAATTGAGCAATTTTGGGCTGTAATCTAATAATTACAGTATTCCTTTAAAAACAGAAAGAAATTCAGATTTAGAAAGAAAGCCACAGAAGATCCTGGAAATCTAAGGGACCCTGAGTGTAAAGGAGAACGATATCACCATGTACATTTCCATGTGGCAGAAAAGCCAAGGATGAAGGATCACTAGCACCCAGACATAAACACCATAGTCTTTGGGGAGAAAGAATCAACTTTCTGACACCTTTATTTTGGATTTCTGCCTGCCTCAAACCTGTTAACCAATTAATTTGCACTGTTTAAGACAAGCCATTTAATGGTATTTGCTTTAGCAACCAGGAAACAAAGACAAACTCCTAGAGAGAAACAAAGGGTAACCTCTAAAGGATCTTGTGTTAGGCAGATCCTTACATTTATCCCCAATGCCAGGAACAAAAGAGAAAAAATAGATTAATCAAACTTCATCAAAATTAAAAATTTTTGTTATTCAAACTACTTATTATTAAAGTGTGAAAAATACCCTTCAAAATGATAGAAAATATTTGGAAATTATGTAGCAGATACAGATTTATTATAGAGAATATATAAGTAATTTCAGCTCTACAACAAAAAGACAACAACAGAATTAATAATTGGGTAAAACTTGAATAGATATTTTTCCAAAGAAAATATGTAAATAGTCAATGAGCACATGAAATAATGTACAACAACAAAACCATTAGGGTAATGCAAATTAAAAGTGATATACCATTTCATATTCATTAAATGTCTTTCTGTGAAAAATGGATATTAACAAGTGTTTGAGATGATGTGGAGAAATGGAAACACATTTTCAGTGTTGGTGGGATTATAAAATGATGCTGGTATAGCTGCTGTGAAAAACAGTTTGTAGCTTCCTCAGAATGTTTGGTATAGAATACCATACACCCTGGCAATTACACCTCTTAGTAAATACCCTAAAGACCAGAAATCAAGAATCAAACACATATTTGCAGACCAATGTTCAAAGTGATATTATTCACAAGGCCAAAAGATGGAAGGAACCTAAATGTCAATCCCACATGAATGAATATGCAGAGGTAGTATATACAAAGAATATTAGTCCACCATAAAAAAGGAATGAAGTTCTCAAACAGGCAACAGCATACAAGATGTTGAAGACATCATTTTAAGTGAAATAAGCAAGAAACAAGAGGACAAATATTGTATGATTTCATTGATAAGAAATAATTAGAATATTCAAATTGCTAGATTCAGAAATGAGAATATAAATTACCAAGAATAGGGTATCAGGAGTCACTGTTTAATTGCTATCGAGTTTCTGTTCAAGTTGATGGAAATGTTTTGCCAATGGATGGTGATAATGGTGGCACAAAAAGTTGAATATTAACACCACTGAATTCTGCATTTGCAACTGGTTAAAATGCAAAATTTGAGGTTGTATATATGTTACTGAATACAATTTTTAAAAATATAGAACTGGACAACACCACAGTGTACCCTAATATGATCTATGGACTACAGTTTAACATTTTATTTATAATAATATTGCTTCAACAATTGGAATGAAAGCTTCACATTGAAGGAAAGTGTTAACAATAGAGAAATTGTGTTTGTGAGGGAGTATATGTTTTCTTTATATTTTTTGAATTATTTTTCTATAAATCTACAACTTTCCTATTTAAATATAGTGAATATTATATTGCTTCATAACAATATAAGAATGCTAAAAATTCTAATTTCCTTTGATCCTTGTCATTTTAACTATTGTTTACATATATTTCCTTCTATATGTGTTATAATCCTGAAAATGAAATATTATTTTCCTGGTACACATTAGTCTTTTACAAAATTTCAAATATTTTCCATGCCTTGCACTCTTCATTTCTTTTTGTAGATTCAATTTTTTTCTCTGGTATCATTTTCTGTAGACTGTATAACTTCTGTTTGATTTCCTTATAATACAGGACTTTTGGCCATAAATGTTCTGAGTTTTCATTTATCTTAAATGTCTCCCTATCACACTTGATTTTCACATATATTTTCACTAGATATGTGTCTTAGTTTCCAGATGTCTGCTGATGCATGGTACCAGAAATGGGTTGGCTTTTAAAATGGGAATTTTTTTTTTAATGGGAATTTTATTTAGGGTGAAAGCTTACAGTACCAAGATCATGAAAAGTCCAATTCAAGGCTTCAGCAGATATGGTTTCTTACCAAAGTCAGCTACTGGTGATCCTGGTGTCCTGCCACCTGGTAAAGCAGGATGGTGGCCAGTCTCTGAAGAGGTCCCTGCCTTGACCTCTGGGCTCACCATCTCCCAGAGCCTAGCTGTGGGTGACCAAGCACCGGGCTTGTCTTCTTCCTGGCCTCCTCTCAGTCTTGGCTATTCTGCTTTCTTCCCAAGTTCAAATATGGGCTATCAAATATATTGTTTTGCTCATCTCCTCAGCCTTTAGCTGCACCATGGCCCAGCCTGTTTGGGTCTTCATGTTTAAGGTCTGGCTACTAGTAATCCTCCAGTCTTCTCATATAAATCAGGATCAAAAATTGCAGAGCTCCCTTTACCTGTGTCTGTCTCTCAGGATCTCCATTTATATACAGACCCAGCAAGAGGGCAGAGACTCAACCTGAGTCATGACTCATTGAGGTAGTCCAATCAAAAGGGTCTCACATCCACAGGAATGGATTAGTTAAAAAACATAATCTGTTTTATTGGGGGGAGGGGATTCATAAAAAAAACTTCAAACTGTCACAATATAGAATTATTTTTCCTTTTACCTTCTCACACTTTTAAAATTTCTTTTCCTTCTGGTGTTATTGTTTCTTTTGGGAAGCCAGCCATGACTGATATGTTCCCTGCTCCCCATTCCCTCAAAAGATCCTTCCTTCCTTCCCCATCTTGGCAAGTTATGTGTTCTCCCAGCCTCTTCCAGGCTGTGTTGATGTGTTCTTTGTGTCTTTCATTTTATGTAGCTTGATAATGACCTGCTTCTGTGGGGATGAGTTTGTTTGCATGTAACATTTATGTTGTTTTGGATGGTCAGAAATACTTATATTTGTAAGTTGGTGTTTTTCTACAAGTCTTATAAAATTTCAGCCACAATGTAGGCTCTGTTATTGTTTACATAAACCATTTTGTTGTTATTATTGTTGTCATTTTCCCTTAGCTCCTCAGTTTGGAAAACATTTATTGATCTGGTTCCAAGTTTACCGATGCTGTCTGATAGCCTCCAAACTGCTCTTGAGTACTTCTGGAAAAATTTTATTTATCATATATTTTGCTTTTCCTTTCTAGAATTTCTATGTAGTTCATTTTAATTTTAGACTGCACTTTTCTGTTGTAATTTCACATATATTTCCTCATTGGATCATCTTTCCTTGGGTCATTAAGCATATGTTTAAAACTTGCTGCTAATTCAAACTGTGTTCATCTTTTAATCTGTTTCTACTAACTTTTCTTTTCATTAATGTGACTCACATTTTCACACTTTGGTTGGTAATTTTTTAAAATAATGTACTCTACCTGGTGAATGATACATCGTAGGGAGCCTGGATTTTTTTTTTTTTTTTATAAGGGGTACCCAAGTTGTTTCTGGCTGGCAACAAAATTTGAAACTCCCAAAATTTTTGCTATTATTTGTTATGGATGATCTCTTCCATGTTGTCCTTAAACTCAGGGTATGGTGTTTACTACAGAATATTGTCCTTACTTCAAACATGCATTGTTGTTTTCGTGTGTGTTGTTGTTTGGTTGTTACTTTGTTTTTGTTTTTGTTTTTCATTAACTTCAAGCATGAGTTAATAAAAGGTATTCATACTGGCTGCAATATAAATCCAGCCTCTCCCAGCCCTTAGTGAACCCTGATATTAATGTACTGGTCTCAGCCCTGCAGCACCCTCTCTCAGCCTGTTGATTCTCCATCAGTGCATATGCAGCTCAGTCTTCAGCCAAGACCCTACAGAGAATCCCAGGACTGATATTTGGGCATCTCATTTTTATACCTATTTTATCTATTCCAATTTCTTCAGTGGCGGAAACTCCAATCTTTGCCTCGTAAGCAATGCAAGACCATTATACCCTGCTTATTCTCTATATCTCCAAGCCAAGAGGCAGTACAGAAAAGCAGAGTAAACATGAGTCCCTTCTCATGTAGTTCCATTGTCTCATGGATAATTGAAATATCATGTCTGTATCCAAAGCCTGAAAACAGTTTCCATCTGCATTTTATTCAGGTTTAAAGTTGTTTATTATGACAGGGGAATTCTTGTACCACTTACAATGTCATGGCAGAAGCCAAAATCTGACAAAAGATTTTGAATCTTTTCTGATTTAATTGATGATATGGTTTGAAACACTCTCTCATTTTTTATTCCCTATACTTTCTATGACTCCTTTTTCTTTTTCCTTTTTCTGCTTATTAAAGGATGACTCTTTATCTTTCTTCTTTTTTGATAAATATTATTCCATTTTATTTGCTTTTAATTGTGTTATTTTGGTTTTATCACTTTATTTCTCCAAAATTTAGGTAAAATTCATTGCTTCTTATATTTCTGAACAAGAAAAACTTAATGTCATATTTTATTTTTAATTTTCAAATAGAAATTAATTTTTAAAAATTTAAACATTAATTTTAAATATATTTTATTTTGTTAGATAATTTATCTCAATTCATTAAAACATCAAATATTTATTCAAATTTATGGATTAATTATAATAAATTTTTATAAATGACTCAACGATGATGGGAAAGTTTCAAATCTTATTCTGCTAATTTCAAATGATCAAATAAATCTATTATAAATATATTATTCAGAGTTTATGCATTTGTGGGAGGCATTTAAATAGTACATGTGTTTTGTTCATTATGCCACATCATTTAATTCATTTATTCAATAATTTTAATTGAATAGCTACAATATACCAGATGCTGTGTACACAATATAACAATCATAAAATATCTTTGTCCTACTTGGGAGACAATGAAGAAATATACAGAAGTAAATGATATGCTATGTTAGAATGTGAAAAATAATTTTAACAAAAAAGAAAATGTAATATAGACTAGAATTTGGGGCAAGGTCATGACAAAGGAACTGGAAATAGTGTGTTCAGGTCAGCCCTTGATAAAAAGTTGTTATTTGGTCAAATATTTGAAGAAGAAAGAGGTAGCTGCACATATTCATAAGAGGAAAGTATTCCAAACAGGGGGATACTAGTGCAAACAGCCTTGTGCATATGGTGGACTGTGGAGTTTAAGGAACTCTGGGAAATTCATCTAACAAAAATGACATTCTATCATGTAGGGGTGGTGGGTAATAACTAAGTCTTTGTATGTGAATGGTGATAACTGTTATGAAGGAAAAACTAAGTAGAACCAGTCTATGGTACAGTTGGACTTGCTTTTAAAAATAATTTATAGAAAATTCTTCAATTGTAATGCCACATTACAGCAACCCAATACAAGTGAAATAGAGAGTCATACAAATACCTGGAAGAAGTGAGGCTCAAACAAATGGAATTGTACAAACAGCATTCTGTAATCTTAGATAATTTGTGCCCTTTATCTGAATGCTTTTTGCATCATATTGTTTTAATAAAAATAGGGTAGGATATATATTGAATTTTATAATTTGACTCAGTCTGATTATCTATGTCTTTTTGAGGAATTAATTCTACATAATAAATATATAATTAAAATTTTCTCTAACATGAATTTTACAGTATTAATATCTCTAGTTTCTTTTTTGAAATGTATTTTTCAACCTTGTGCCTTCTTTCTTATTTGTTGTCTTTAGTTATTTTTGCATAATTATTCTATTGTTCTCCCATCCCCTCTTATATTTTGAAGGGCAAGTATCCTATGAAAACTTCTAACCTATTATACACTATGTTCTCCAAATATATACAAAATTTTGACTTCATTCTTGAATGGACCACTAATCTTTGTGATGGATATAAGAGGGCTTGGTATCTACATAATAGAAAAGTTTCAATTTCATTCCATTAATTGTATCTAATAGAATACCATAGTTTGTTGAGAATTCCTGAAATAATTATTGACATAAAATTAGTTAAGAAAAATTATTGTGTTGTCTTTTTTTCCATATATTTCAAATGCATCTTACAAGTAGCTAATTAGAACAAAAACTCAAGGAATACATGTGGTCAACAGAAACATTGCCAGGGAATCCAAAATGTAACAGACTGAGCAAAAATAATAATTATTTGAAGACTGTTAAATCAAACCCATTTTAAATGGAATGTTTATAATCAGCAAATTTAAAAGGAAATGTTATCTGAAAAATTTCAAACACTAGGATTTGATCATATGCCGTGGAAGAGAACAAGAGAACCGGGAGAATCAGACAGGGAGAATGATTGAAAAAAATTTAAGAAATTCATGGCTCATTCTGGAAATATCAGTATTACAGAGGGTTATACTGAAGGTAAAGAGAAAGCCACTAGAAAAGAGATAGGTAGCTACACCCGACTGAAATATGAAGTGCATACTTAGAAGAATTGATATGGATGTTTAAGCATAATTTTGTACAAATAAAATAAATTACAGTTTCTTATGAGGGGCAATAGAGTGAGATGTTTTTGCTTCTACCAATAGAACAAGATTAATATATTAATGATTTTTAAAAAATTAGATAATAATTTTTTATGTTATATAAATTAATGAACAAACTACTTAAAAATATTTTATTTAAGAATACATATTCAATGCCATTGCAACATAATAATAACACTTTCAAATTAGTACTAGCATAAATATAAATGGGATAGAAATGCCTTTATGCTTTACATAATATTGAAAACTAAGCATTATAGCATTATATTTAGAATGGAGGAATGAAAATCTCTGGTAGATAAAGAAATGAATAAAATAAAATCAGCTTAAGACATCTCTACTAAGATGAAAAATTCTAAGGAAACTATTTTAATTACATTCTGTGATTCAAAGTAAAAATAAACATAAGCTACAGCTAGTAAGCAATATAACTATAATAATATTATTTCCCAAATTGTAACAAATGTCTGTATGGATGCATAGTTTTAGTAATGTGGCTTATATGGAACTCTGTATTTTCTGCATGAGTGAATAGGTAGGCAGTAGACTCATTACATCCCAAGAATAATTCAGTAGTACATTTCATAAGTGTTTTCTTATATAATTTTTGATTTTAAATTGTTATATTGTCAATGGAGTTTGTAGGAGTCAAAACCCTGTAAAATAGGTAAGAAAAGGAAAAAAATGTGAAAACAATTCTCTCTATATGTAAACATATCTACATACACACACAGATCTCTCATATGATAACTTGAGTCACTCCACTCCCAAGACAGAAGACTCATTGTATTTTAGGAGGTTTGTTTTTGATAATATGAGAACTTCCTAACAAGCTGACTATAAGTATTTATACAAAGTATAGTTCTGCTTATACTTATTTCCCTATTCTAACTATTCAAAAATGTATCATTTGAAAAGGAATGTGCATAAATTACTAGGCCTGATTTAATATGTACATAGGAAATCTTTGGAAAAGAATTCTAGAAATAGAATTTTCAATTAAATTAACATGTTTTAAATAAAAATATATTCAAAACTGTCCACATACCAAAGAAAGATAAAATATGAGTGGGATAGCATCACTTGATGAATTACCACTGTGCATTCCCAAGTAAACACAAACAAAATAAAATTATCATTACCTAGTATGTGTGCATAAATTCATTCATCAATAAATACATTGTTATATATTTAACTTACTATAATGCAATCAGTATTCACTTTTATATTTTGTATCTTATACATTTTCTCAAGGCTGTGAAGAACACAAATATGAATAAGCAAACTCATCTCTCAGGTGTTTACAGTCTTCTCAGAATGAGATAGATATTAAACACATGCACAGACACACACACATGCATATATTTATTTTAAAAGAATTTCAAGTTTGTCTTTTATTGCTTTCTATATATGTATCAAATTTGATGTCTCAGCTCATTCATTTTATTAGTACTAAGTGATTCATGCACAACTGAGACAGTACTGAGAGATACACCCTTTCTAATGGTCATGTTATAACAATGTCTAGGAGAGTTCATTCTTCTGGGTTTTCATTAAAGAATAAGTATTCATTCTTGCAATTCTCTCTTCAAGTGGAAAAAATTTCCTTTAACTATTTTGGATTCAGTATTAACAAAGCTTTTCTGTTTGATTTAAAGACCTGAAAATCTATCATATATACCTCCAAATTGCTTCAGGAATTATTGTGTAGCTAGTGTATCACTTATCTAAATACACACACTTGTTTATTAAGTCTTTGTAGCATTTTTCATCTCATTTTCCTCAGATTATAAATCAGCTTATTTATCATTAGAATGACAATGGGATAAAATACAGAAACCACTTGTTACTGCATCAGGGAGGGTGTTAGTCCATATATTTAAGGTTCATTGGTTTAACTAAAGTCATTTCCAAATCATCAGATCTACTGGTTAATTTACCACTGTATTCTTTTTACTCTTTTCATATTAAATCACACTAAAACACAAATTGAACAGCTGAAAGAAATTTCCTTCTCACATCCAAATTTAGATTTCATCAGTTGCATAAAACAAATTGTGAGAATCTACCACCCTATAGAGTGCAGATATTAATAATTATCTAAGAAGATTGGAATGAATGTTGAAGGACAAACTGTATTAGTAATATTTAATCTTTAAATTTTTTTAAAAATATAGACTATCTGAATTGTTAGCCATGACTGACATATATTATAATATTTTGTGAGCTAATCTAAAATTTACCAGTTGTCTTATGTATTCTTAGGTTTTGCTAAAATGACTAATCAAGATATTTATTGGGCAAATATATTATGATTGAATTTAAATTTTTATGAAATTTAATGTTTTCATTCACATTTCTTTCTTAAATACTTAGCAGCATTTTGACTTTTGATAGCTTAATAATTACACATTTTATTGTTTATGGAGCCTAATTTCTTGAAAACCCATAAAGTTTTCTATTCCCTTCAAACACTTTGGTAGGAATGGTAACAATTATTATGAAAAAAGAAAAAAGAAATTATTTTGTCTTCTGATGCATTACTCTTGTCTATGCATTGTTAATTGTGGATTCAGTGAACTAACAACTAAATAACTATGCTCTAAATCATAACTAAAGTAGCCATAGGGAACAGTAATTAAATATTACTGTGAAAATGAAAAAAGAAGTCTTTGCTCTTAGATTAGAGAGTAAAAAGGTAGGAAAAATTAAAGTTAGAAATAATAAAATAAAATCTTTCCTTGATAGTCTTATAGTTAAATAAATTAAAAGTCATTGAGTTATCTATGCCAAATTCAAAGTTTCATGTATTATCCCTTAGATAGCACTGGATTGGAGGCTAGGTTTTATTAGTTATTTAATACAGGTATTTTTATTTTTTCATGTGTTCACCCCAGAGGAATTTTGAGGCAGTTTTGAGGTAACATATTCTTTTGCAAATAACACTCTAGAAAATGTAATGGAGTCTTCAAAAAACTATACCATGTTTCTATCAATGTGATTGCTTCAGAATTATGGAGCTCATGCTAAGATCAATTAATCCCATGAACAGGGTCCAAATAGCCACACTTCATTTTCAGTGAAGTGATTTCCTGGAGCAGAAGCAATACTCATGGAATATTATTATGGTGAATAAAGGATTCTAAAAGCCAGAAATGGTAGTTTTGGCAGAAGCTTAATGTGCTTGGTAGGCAATTAAGTATTTAGGGTAATTATCTTTTGCATTATGTACAAAATGCTGTCCTTTCTATCATAAAACTAGTTCAATGTAATCAATCTGCCACCATGCAGTAGGATGGTCACCCTGTGGAATGGACATATCAGGCACAAAGTGCTGGTCTCTGCTACTGACAGATTGAACGCTCAGTTGTGGCTTTAGCCAGTTCAGCCTTGATGAGTGGAAGTCCATGTTGCTGAGCCTATGCATAAACTCCATCTCAAGGTCAGGAGCAAGATAGCATCAGTTTAAGTGGGCATTCACCATCCTTCTCACAAAAGATGGCTGATTGTGGACAGGATCCATCCTGAGTGAGCTGTTCTGGGAGCCCACGGAGCAGGAGCCTTTGGGGCATCAATCTGGAGGGAGCTGGACAGGGAGATAGACTGCTCAAGATAAATCTGTGAGTTTTTAGCCCCATGGAAATCATGGACCGCTAAGCCCCACCATCAGGACAAAGAGCCAGTGTGAACCCTTACTCCCACTGGTCACCCAGTGAGTGAGAACATTCTCTGAGAGTGGGAGAGTTCTGGCAAGGGAAGGAGAGGGGTTTCCTTTCTGTGGGTTTGGTTGCCTGGACCCTCTTAGAGCTTTGGGGAGCACACCAGCTGGCTCAAAGTGCCACCAGGCTGAGGGGAGAGGTGAATCTGCTGAGGAAGCCTGATTTACCTAACCACCCTGGTATACAGAGGCTTGGCTTGAGAGAGGGTGGAGTCTGACAATTTAATAGTTCTGCACTGAAGACTATCAGAATTTCAACTCCCCTAAGGGAGTCAGGCAGTGGGAAGCACTTAATAAGCTTTCAAGAGCCTATTTAGGGTCCCCTGGGAGATGGGGGTTGTCTAGAAGAGGCTTGAAAACTCACTTCTGTGTGGCGTACTCAGTCATCAGGGTCCCATTTGAATTTCAGAAGGGACCTCAACCTGACAGGAAAGGGGAGGGGGCATCTGCTCATACAGACTACTGAATCCAGCTGCCCTAGGAGAGTAAAATCTGCCTGGGGGAAAGTGACTGAATAGCTTTCTGAAGAGCTGACTGACACAGTCAGAGGGATAGCTCAGTGGAGAAATTTCTGCCTTGAATGTATGAGGTCCCTGGTTTGGTTCCTGACTCCTCTAAGAGTGATGATCAACAGGGATATAACATCCAGCTGATACTCTAGGACAGAGAAAACATAGACATTATTTTTGTGCTAGCTTCTTTTGGGTTCCTTATTTTTCCAAAAAAAAAAGTTATTTTAAAAAATTAACAGTATACTTACTAAAACCCACCTCAAAACCTGCAGAGAGAAGCCTGAAGGTTAATTGATTGATGAAAACAGGTAGGCTGAGAGGCTCCACAAGGGCCCAAGAAGGAACATTGTTCTTCTTTAGCTTTGTTTGACTGCTTGCTTGTGTGTTTGTTTGGGTTTTTTGTTTGTTTATTTTGATTCTTGGTTTTCATTCCTCTTTCCTCTCCCCACCTTTTTAAAAATTAGGTGCCTCTAGCTTGTTTCTTCTTTGCTGTCCTGCTCCTTCCTTGATTTCCCATTTACTGTGTATACTGATTTTGTCTACCAATGCTATCTCTTTTCCTTCATTAATCTTTCTATCTTCTGATTTATGTTGTGGTGCCTACATTCCATCTTTTTTTTATTAGTCCTCAACCTTACTGGTTTCAATGTCTATCTTGAATATTCAGTTTTCTTTTTTTAATTTTTTAATTTTTTTCTTTCTGTCTTTTCTTCTCTCTTTCTCTCTCTCCTCATCATTCTGGCCTTTTAAATCATTCTATATATTTTCCTCTATTCAGTTTCCCATTTAATTGTAGGTATTCCACTTTTTTAATCCTATTACTCTACACTGATTACATGAGTTAAACATTCATTTCACTAAGTCTTATATGGCCCCCTTTCTAACTTTTATTATTATTTCTATTATCTTTTTTCTTACCTTAACTCTTTCAAATTCTCTGGCCCTAATCTTTTTCCTTCAAGTGAACATGGAAATCAGGAAGGAAACATAACAAGAAGAACAAAGCATCAAAGAGAAAACTTTACACACACACAAAACCAGCAGCTAAGCAAAACTCTAGAGCAGAGAGAGAAGCTATGCAACTGAATAAGCCCATCAAGGTAACTGATGATGAGAGGGCAACAAAAAATTGCAAACCATATTAAGAAACAGGAAGACATGGACCAGTCCAATGAACAAATTAAAAACCAGGGAGAGATGCAGAACATTGAAGAGCTAATCAAAGCTGTCCAAACAAATATCATGGACCAACTTAATGAAGTGAAGGAAGAGATTAAGCTTTATTAAGAAGACATGGGAAAAACACACTGAAGAAATTGTAACAAATACGATGGTGATGAATGGCACAATCTAAGAAATAAAAAAGACACTGGAATCACATAACAGCAGATTTGAAGAGGCAGAAGAGAGAATTAGTGATATTGAAGATAGTACATCTGAAATAAATCAGATAGTAGAACACATAGATAAAGATAGAAAAAATCCAGCAGGGACTTAGGGATTTAAATGACAACACAGAATGTACAAACATACACATTATAGGCATCCCAGGGGGAGAAGAGAAGGGAAAGGGAACAGAAAGAGTGTTAAAGGAAATAATGGCTGAAAACATCCAAACCCAATTGAAGGAGATGGATGTACATGTCCAGGAAGTACAACGCACCACAAACAGTATAAATGCTAACAGGTCTATTCCAAGACATATGCTTGTCAAAATGTGCAATGCTGAAAACAGAGAAAATACTCAAGGCAGCAAGAGAAAAGAGAACCATCACATACAAGGGAAGCTAAATAAGATTAAGTCCTGATTTCTCATCTGAAACCATGGAGGCAAGAAGACAGTGGTATGACAAAGTCAAGGTACTCAGAAAAAGAACATCCAACTACAAATTCTCTATCCAGCAAAGATGGCATTCAAAAATGAGGGAGAGTTCAAAATATTCAAATTTAGAGAGTATGCCAATAACAAACCTGCCTTTCAAGTTATACTAAAGGAAGTTCTACAGGTTGAAAGGAAAAAATAGGAGAGAGAGAGAGTTGGAAGAGTGTGTAAGAACAACTAAAAAGACAAAAAACAATATCTGACATACATAAACTCCAAGAAAATATGGCTGATGTAAGAAATTCCTTGAGAGTTATAACACTGAATGTTAATGGATTAAACTCACCAGTCAAGAGACACAGATTGGCAGAATGTATAAGGAAATATGATCCATCTATATATGTTACCTACAAGAAACTTACCTTAGACCCAGGGATTCAAGGAGGCTGAAAGTGAATGGCTGGAAAACAATTTTACTAGCATACAATCACCAAAAAAGTTTGGGAATAGTTATACTAATATGAGACAAAATAGACTATAAATGCAAAACTATTGTAAGAGACAAAGATGGACACTATATTTTAGTAAAAGGGTAATCTTTCAAGAAGAAAGAGTGGACTTGATGGTATTCTCTTGCTCACATATGGTGATTCTTGCAATGCAAGAAATTATAACAATGAGGTGGAGCCAGTGGCCACTTGACAGTTTTTTGGGTAGGGAGGGGATGAGCAGTTGAAATACAGGGGCTTCTTTGGGAGTTGGAGGTTGTCCTGAGTACTGTTGTGGCAATGGATGTAGGCCATTTTAAATCAGCACACACCACTCAGAACTGAGTGGGAGAGAGTGTGGTCTACAGTGTGAACTGTGGTCTATGGTTGGTGGCAAGGCTCCAGGAGGTGTAAGTTCATTGAGGTTGGTGGGCCACACTATGGGAGATGTTTGTGTTGGATGTGGTGGGAGGTGTGGGAGGTGGGCAACATGGGAATCCGAGTGGGTTCTGTATAATATTTTAGGTAATCTAAGCACCTCTTAAAATATATGTATATATATATATAAAAAATAACATTTTTGTAAGCAAATACACATATATGCATATATATTTATATATCATTTTACAAATGTTTGTATGTATTGTGAGAATTTTGATTTTTACCCATAATAAAAAAAAAAAAAAAAAAAAAAAAGAAGAAAGAACAATCATAAACATTTATTCACCTAATCAGGGCATTTCAAAATACATGAGGCAAACACTGGAAAGACTAAATGAAGACATAAATGCCTCTATAATTATAGGGGGGATTTAATACACCATTATGATCATTAGAACATCTTGACAGAGTATCAATAAAGAAACAAAGACTCTGAATAATACCCTAGAGGATATGGACCCAATCAATATATACAGAATGCTACACCCAAATACAGTGGGATATACATTATTCTCAAGTGCACATGGATCATACTCCAAGAAAGACCACATGCTAGGCCACAGAACAACTCTCAATGAATTCAGATAGATTGAGATTATACAAAATAATTTCTCTGACCACAATGGAATGAAATTGGAAATCACTAAGGACCAGATAACCAGATTAAGCATAAAGATATGGAAGTTAAAATACACAGTCTTAGACAAAAAATGGGTGAAGGAGAAACTCTTAAAAGAAATCAATAACTACCTTGAAGCAAATGAAAATGACTACACAACATATCAAAACCTATGGGATGTAGCCAAAGCTGTACTGAGAGGGAAATTCATAGCCATAAATGCATATATCAAAGAAGAAGAAGGAGGTAAAATTGAAGACTTAACTGCACACTTGGAGGAATTGGAAGAACAACAACAAACTAACCCCAAAGGAAGTAGAAAGAAGGAAATAACAAAGTTTAGAGCAGAACTAAATGAAATAGAAAATAAGAAAGCACTAGAAAAAATAAACAAAACCAAAGGCCTGTTCTTTGAGAAGTTCAATAAAATTGACAAACCCTTAGTCAGACTAACAAAGAAAAAGAGAGAGCAGATACAAATACAGAAAATAGGAAATGAGGAAGGGGATATCACCACTGACCCAAAAGAAGTAAAAGTGTATCATGAGATGATACTTTGAAAAATTATGTACCAACAAGAATGATAATATAGAGGAAATGGACAAATTCCTAGAAACTCACAAGCAGCCTACATTGACAAAAGAAGAAATTGATGAGCTTAAGAACCAATTACAAATAAAGAGAGAGAGTCTGTCACCAAAAACCTCCCAACAAAGAAGAGCCCAGGACCAGATGACTTCACAGGTGAATTCTACCAAAAATTCTGAAACAGCTAACACCTATCCTGCTTAAGTGCTTCCAAACAATATTAGTAGATGGAACATTGCATAACTAATTCAATGACGCTAACATTACCCTAATACCAAAGCCAAACAAAGATGCCACAATAAAGGAATATTACAGACCAATCTCTCTAATGAACCTAGATGCTAAAATCCTCAGCCAAATACTTGCTAATCACATTCAACAACATATCAATCAAATTATACACCATGACCAAGTGGGTTTCAGTCTGGGCATGCAAGGTTGTTTCAACATAAGAAAACCAATCAATGTAATATACCACATATATGAAAAACCCAGAGCCTACATCATCTTCAGTGGTGAAATCCTAAAAGCTTTCCCTCTAAGATTGGGAACAAGACAAGGACACCACTCTTATTTAACATTGCCTTAGAAGTACCTGCGAGAGCACTGAGGCAAATATATATATAAGGCATCCACAGTGGAAAGGAAGAAGTAACAATTTCACTATTTGCAGCGACACAGTCCTATACATAGAAAGCCCTGAGAAATCTACAACAAAGCGTTTAGAACTTATAAAGGAGTTCAATAAAGTTGCAGGCTATGAGATCAATGAGTCGCAGGTTATGAGATCAATGCTCAAAAATCAGTAGCATTTCTGTACACCAATAACGAGCAATCTGAAGAGGAAATCAAGAGAAAATACCATTTACAATAGTAACTAAAGAATCAAATACCTAGGAATACATTTAACTAAAGATGTAAAGGACTTATATACAGAAAACTACACAACACTGTTAAAGGAAATCTAAGAAGACTTAAATAAATGGAATAATATTCCCTGTTCATGGATAGGAAGACTAAACATCATCAAGATGTCTAACCTACCCAAACTAATCTACAAATTTAATGCAATCCCAATAAAAATCAACACAATTTTTTAATGAATTGGAAAAACTCACTGCAAAATTTTTTGGAAAGGAAAGAGGCTCCAAATCATCAAAGAGATATTGAAAAAGAAAAATTAAGTTGGAGATATCACACTACCTGACTTTAAAACACACTATAAAGCTACAGTGGTCAAAAATGCATGGTATTGGCACAAGGATAGACATACTGACCAAAGGAACTGAATTGAGAGTCACAAAATAAATCCTCACATATACAGTCATCTGATATTTGACAAAGCCACCAAACCCACTCAGTTGGGAGAGAATGGCCTCTTCAAGAAATGGTGCTTGGAGAACTGGATATCCATATCCAAAAGAATGAGAGAGGAAGACCATCTCACTCCTTACACAAAAATCAACTCAACATGGATAAAAGATCTAAATATAAGAGTCAAGACCATGAAGACCTTGGAAGATAATGTAGGGAAGCATCTACGGGACCTTGTAACAGGAAATGGTTTCATGAACTTCACACCCAAAGCAAGAGCAACAAGAGACAAAATAGATAAATGGGATCTCCTCAAAATTAAAAACTTCCGCACCTCAAAGGTTGTTATTAAGAAAGTAAAAAGGCAGCCTACCCAATGGGAGAAAATATTTGGCAACCATATATCTGATAGGAGCCTAATATCTTGCATATATAAAGAAATCCTACACTTTGAAAATAAAAAGACAAACAATCCACTTAAAAACTGGGCAAGCGACCTGAAAAGACACTTCTCTAAGGAAGAAATACAAATGGCTAAAAAGCACATGAAAAGATGCTCACCATCACTAGCTATTAGCGAAATGCAAATCAAAACTACAATGAGATAACATCTTACACCCATTAGAATGACGCCTATTCAAAAACAGCAGACTATAGGTGTTGAAGATGATGTGGATGAATGGGAACCCTCATCCACTGCTGGTGGGATTGTAGAATGGTCCAGCCACTTGTAGAAGATAGTTTGGCAGTTTCTCAAAAACCTAACTATAGAACTTTCATATGATCCAGTGGATCCACTGCCAGGTATATACCCTGAAGAACTGAAAGCAAACACCCAAACAGGTATGTGCACACCAATGTTCATCGCAGCATTGTTCACTATTGCCAAAAGTTGGAATCAAACTAGGTGCCCATCAACAGATGAATGGATAAACAAAATATGGTACATACATATAATGGAATATTACTCAGCTGTAGAAGGAATAAAGTGCTAACACAAGGGATAACAGGGATGAATTGTGAAAAGCTTATGTTGAGAGAAGCAAGCTAGGCATTGAAGAATGAACAGGACATGACCTCACTGATACGAATTAAGGAAATTCAGCAGTCTCAATGAACTTTTTCTGTAAGATAGGTTTACAAGAAATAGAAAAAAACTAGAAGTTTGTGAGCTGTCACACATATGGATGTAATCTATGGTAAAGTGATAGAGTGTAGTTGCATATTGAAGTGATAGGAAAAGAGGGTAATGATATTATTGGGTTGGGTGGTGCCCGGTTGACAGTTGGGTAGATTGGGAAGGGTGGGTCAGAAGGTCCAGGATACTGGGGGGAGGGTTAGGAGAAGGGGATTTGTGGGTATGAGGTTGAAAGTACAGAGATGGAAATGCTCTTATGGCAAATTGACAAGGAAGGGTCACTGGTTTAAGGTGTTGGTTGGGGGAGCATTCAGGACAAGGCGCACATAGAGCAGGCTTCTAAGGAGTGTGTGAGTGTTCATTCTATCATAATGTGTTGTATCAGTGGGTGGAGACCTACATAATGAACGGGAAGGAATTGGACTGCCATCTTTTGAGGACTGATTTGTTCAGAAATAGACAGGCGGGAGTCTCTCAAGAACAAGGGCAGTTCTTAATAGGGGAGGACAAACCAGTGTGTCAAGACCTCTTGTTGCATATAACTATGAATCTAGTCATCTAACGAGTCAAGCCAGGGGGTCGTCATGGGACTTGGGGGGATAGGGTGGGATAAATATAACTGATATACAAATAGTGAAACAGCTACTAAACATCGTCAATGGTTTACACTATGCTTTACATTTTAGACTGTACACTTTTATAAATTTTGATGATATTTACCACGTCCTGTGTCCATCACTGTATGGTAATGAATAACATTTCCACTCACCACTAAATACCCCCTGAATAATCAATTCTAACAATGCTCCCATCCACATATAAAAAGGTATTAATATAGAGGGAGGAAAGGGGGAGGGTGATGGGTATATGAGACTCACCTGTATTCTGTGTGACTTTGCTGTGAACTAAAAGTTCTTTGAAAACAAAATGAAAAATAGTGAGAGACTGAGGAAGGTGCTATGGTAGAGCATGGACAACAGATATTGCAGTGATGAAGGGCAAAAAGTAAGAAAATTTTAAAATATTTTTCATTTTTTAAATATCCCAATCTTTTAATTTAATTTTAGTTAGTTTGTTTGTTTTTTGTATTTTATCTCTCACATTTAAACTTATGGTTATTATTTCATTTTCCTTTTAATTTTATTCAGCTTTGTAATGGCTTCATCTTTGAATAAACTTTGTATCACAGAAGGATTGCAACTGGGGAGGGGGAGGATCATTGTTGGAGGGGTGTCAGGATGGGGGATGCATGGGAGGAAGTTCACCTGAGCATAAATATAAGGTATATAAAATTGTTCAAATGTTCATGGGGCATTGTCACAGTGGGTGGAAAATCACTCAATAAATGGGAGAATATTGAATTCCCATCCTGGAGAGTTCTGCCACATTCTCTAAGGGAGTAGCAACAGTCCCCCAAGTTCAGGGGCAGTGACTGGCAAAGGACGATGATCCACTGATGGACCCTTGATATTGATGACTAGCCTTATGAGTCTTTGCTCTTGAAATTAAAACAGCATATTGTTACGGGGTGCCTAAGGGTTGCCTCCTGAGAGCCTCTTTGTTGCTCAAATATGGCCTCTCTTTAAGCCAAACACAGCATAGGAATCCATTTCCCTCCTCCCAGTGTGGGACATGACTCCTGGGGATGAGCCCCCTCAGGACCGAGGGATTGCTACCAAGTGCCAACTGGGAATGTGCCTGGAAAAAAAGACCTTGAATTTCTGCACAGGAAATAGAAATGATGAATGGGAAGGTAATGGAATCATCACCCCTGTATTCTTCAAGCTCTTGATGTGGCACTAATCTCTGTATATATGTGTGAGTCCATTTCTGAACTTTCTATACAGTTTCATTGATCAAGGCATCTATCTTTTCAACAATACCACACTCTTGTTTATTTCAGCTTTTTGATAAATCCTAAAATCAGATTATATGAGACCTCTAACTTTATTCTACTTTCTCTAAGTTGTAAAATCACAGTGTCAATTTCTGCAAAAATGTTTGCTTATATTTTATTTGTGTTGCATTTAATGTACAGATCAATTTGGAATTGCATTTAATTAATATTTCATTTGCTCCCAAATGGCTTCATACCAATATCCTGTAATAGTTGGCAGGATTTGTCAGAGCAGACTATGAGTCTGTATTGGGGAATCCATGGGGGAAATCCTGGGCTTGTCTTCTCCCTTATATGAGGAGGAGATGCCCAATTTCTTGATTGTTGTAGATACCTGCATGAATATGGGGACACCCTGAATATACTGGAATGGATAACATGTATAATCCAAGAATAAAATATTATGAAACTTAACAAAGATAGTAAGCATGCTACTGCAGCAATTGGCTGTTATGGGCTAGCTACAGCAGACTGCCTTGAGAAAGACAGAGAAATCCCCAGATTGATGTAAGAACATGGCTAGGATATGGTTCTATAAAGAAGAATCTTGTATTTGAATTTGACCAGGATGGCTTACTAAAATCAGCAGCTGAGCCAGCAAAATTTCTACTCCAGGAAAAGCCACCAGGAATAGACAAAGAATTTTTATGCATCTTTAACACATTCCTCAGGTCAGATTTATATGGTATATCCCATTCCATAGAAGAGACCCAAAAGAAGAGAGAAAGCTTAATTTTTCCAACTGGTAATTGAAGTTTACAAGGAGTAAGTGAAGTAGTGCAGGAATTGAGGAAAAGTCCCTCAGCTTTCCTTAAAGGCCAAATGGAAAAAAAACTGTGCTTCAAAAGGCAAAGGAAAAAAAAAAAAAGCCAAAGGATGCTCCTGGAAACTCTAATGGACAAATGCCAATTAGAGAAGGGTTAGAACAAAAGACCCCTTTACCCACCCCTCAAGGAGTGGGAGATATTCTTAAGAAATTAGAAAGCCCCAAGGACAGTGGGGCAGTAACCTATAAAAACTTGGAATGAAAGGGCCCAGGGGGAGGGGAGTTTTACTTCTGAATTGAAACCAAAATATTTAAAGCATAGCCTTCTGAATCTATATATCCCTTGTTATAAGCTATAAATCTATTAACAAAATAATGCCCAGATAACCTTTTCTCCATTGTTTATATGAAAGTATTTCCAAGACAAAAGAAAAAAACAAACAAACAAAAAAGTATTTCCAAGAACAAGCTTGCATATTGCAGGCAACACTGCTCTCAGAGATCTTGAAACATCTAAAAACTAGGGGTGTGGAATGATGGAAAATCCACACACAAACTATACCAAAAGAGTGAGAATTATGAGTCAAATTAGTGTGCTTTATGTTTCTCTTTTCATGTCAAACTTTCTATTCATGTCTGCTTGTTCAAGGCATATCTTAATACCCCCAGATAGTAATATGGTAATATAAAATTAACAAATAAAAATTCTTAAGAGGGCTTTAATCAAATATCTAACAATTAAATAAATACACATACACACACATGTAAATGAGTACTCCTTGAGTCCCAAATTGGAAAAAACTGAGCTTCTGGTGTTCTTTTAAAAATTATCTAAATAAGATCTTGGCCAATTAGTGTTTTTTTTTTTTTTTTTTGGAACAAAGAAGTCATATAGAAAGATAAATAAAGAAATTATTGGAAGTAGGAAAGAAGTTTCTCCTAGGCTTCTTGACATACCCTGCCCTCCAGGGCCCTCTCCTACACTTGAAAGAATTCAAATCTCTCATCAAAACTGGTTGAGGGAGCTATGGGGAAAGTCTAGGTGTGGTAAAATTGGAAAATGTGCATTGCTTTAATTTGCCAAAGTGCTGCCAATGTAAAGTACCAAAAATATTTTGGCTTTTATGTTGTTGCTTATATGGGGTACAGGCTCAGAGCTCCAAGGCCATGAAATGTCCAAATCTAATCATCAGGGAGATGCTTTCTCAACAAAGTCAGCTACTGTTTATCCCAGTGTGTTCCCATGTGGTGAAGCAAGCTGACTGCCAATCTCTGTAAGGTGTTAGCTTTCCCCTCCAGGCTGACTGTCTCCTTCTTAGCTGCTCCATGGGCCCAGTCTCTTGGGTATTTGTGCTTAAGCAATCATGTAGCCCTCTTTCTCCTGGCATAAGTCTTGTTCCTTATGGCTTATGTCCCTGCAGCTCAGTTTTTGGTAAAACTGTGATCTTTTCTCTCAATGGCAGTTCCCATTTTTCCTCCTCTGTCCATTTTTATCAGATCTAGTAAAGTGGCAGGGATTCAACCTGAGTCATGCCTTATTGATGTGGTAGAATTAAAACCCTAAAATCAATCTTAACAAGTAATCTAATCAAAAGCCCCACAACAATCAAAGGGTATCACATCCAGAGCAATAGATAAGTTTACAAATATGATCTTTGCAGGATTCATGAAATAATCTCAAACTTCCACATACATTTAGCTTAGAATTCTGTCTACTAGGACTGGAAATTAAGAATGATAGGGAGAGAGAGAATGTTATAGAATAAACATTGGTTTGCATAGTTTGTTCTATAATTCCCCAGTTTAATTTTTAACAGTCTTGTAGTGAGAGTAATTAATAATTCAATTACCAAATTTCGGTAATTATAGAAAAATTCCTTGAAAGCTCTGAAAAGTTTTTCTAAATTATGATAGCAACAAATTAAACAAGTATAATACATATTTGAGAGCCTGATAATTAGTATGCTTTGACATTGTTCAAAAATTTAGAATAGTATAAAAAAGTTTTAGTCTCCTATGGAGGAAGGGAAAACACATTTATTGCATAAACTATAATTGTTTCTATTTTATTCAACTTGGGTGTAATCTTGCTAGGTTTATATGGATACTAATAAAATAAATTTCCATTATATTTATTAGATCTTTAAGATAATGAAAATTGTTTTTGTGTAATGGAAGTAAGTTAAAAAAGAGACTGTGGATGTGTCCTAAAGTAAAATGATTAGGTTTCTACAAAACAAAATAAGGGATGTAAGATAAAATTTAAGTGGATTTAAAAAGAAAAAAAAGGTTTGTGAAAGTGACTTACATTTGTCATAGCCAATGCTGACTAAAATTTGATAAGCTTGTTTAAGGGATAGTATTTTTATCATAAGATAAAACAGCATGTTTTTCATGAGAGTGGGGATATGTAGGACAAGGCATTAATGGAAATGAAAAGTTTAGAGGGCTTGTAAAAGTAAATTTTGTTTGAGGAAAATTTTTAAAAACCTATTTAAAGAAGAAATTTGTCTTGAGGTGAAGTAACTAGTCTATGTGGTAATGGATTATTACCAGAAGTTTGTAAAAGCATTTTCTAATTTTAAATATATATTTTTTATTTATTTTTAAGAGATACTTAGATTACATAAAATGTTACATAAAAAAATAAGGGATTCCTATATGCCTCACTTCCAATACCTCCCACTTTCCCCCACATTAACAACCTTCATTAGTGTGGTACATTCATAGCAAATGATGAACATATTTTGAAGCATTGCCACTAAGCATGGATTATAATTTACATTGTAGTTTACACTCTCTCCTACTCAATTCTGTAGGTTATGGCAGGATATATAATGGCCGGTATCTGTCATTGCAGTGTCATTCAGGACAATTCCAATTCCAGAAAATGCCCCCATATTACACCTCTTTTTCCCTCTCCCTGACTGCAAAACCTCCAGTGGCCACTGTCGCCACATCAAAGATATAATTTCTTCATTGCTAGAATCCTAATAAGTTTATAGTAGAATATCAGTAAGTCCACTCTAGTCCATATTTTATTCCCCAATCCTGAGAATTCTGGGATAGTAAAGCCCAATCCACCTTTAATTCTGAGGGGTCTTCGATCCTATATGGCTGATGGATGGGACTTTCTTGCTTGCAGTTGAATACTCTCTTGGTTCCTTGGTGTGGTGGTTGTCCATCCTCACGTCCTTGTTAGTTGTCCTGGGTGAGTCCAATGAACTGGAGAGTAGGTGTTACAACTCCACTGATACTCAGGTCCCAGCTGGCACATGGACATCCAGAGATTCAAGTCTCTTGGACATACACTTATCAACTCCAGAACCAACTATAGGTTTGAATAGAAGGGACAGAAGAGGCATGTGTAGACCAGTCACAACTGAGTCCAACTCTGTCACACTAAAGAGCACAAACTCCAAAGTAGGGAACACTGGCAAGGCACCAAACTCTGGACCTATCTGCCATGACTGTAGGACTTGGGTGTCTCCAAAACCTTCAGGAGCCCCACTACTTGTAGTAGTATCTACTTTGGCAGTCTATGATATCTTGCTGAGATGTGTGTAAGCATTGGCTCTCTGATGACCTCCAGACTCACTTTGAAGTCTCTTAGCCATACAAACTCATTTGTCTTTACATTTTCCCCTTTTATTCAAGGCCTTTTTTCAGTTGCAACACCAGCTGGTGTTTGGTAATAATCTCTTAATGCCAGAGAGGCTCATCCTTGGGAGTCATTTCCCACACTGGGGGAAAGGTAATAAATTTATATGCTGAGTTTGGCTTAGAGAGATGCCACATTTGAGCAACATGGAGGATCTCAGGAGGTAAACTTAGGCACCCTAAAACACTAGGCTAAGCTAAAGCATTTTCTAAACTGAAGGATTTCAAAGTAAATGGCTGGTTCAAGGAAGCCATTATTAAGTAGAAATCTGAGTTGATTAATAACAAAAAGTAACTTCATAGCAGAGAAACTTGTGAGACACTGTTTCAATCTTTTAAAAACTAATACTAAATCCAGTATATGCTGCCTATTTCAGACACTTAATATTTACAGAAATCAATGTTGCATTTAACACTCTGAATGAGATTTTTAAAAAAAGAATAATCCTAATTGTTGAAAGTTAATGTACCCTTAGCATGCTCATATTAGTGTTCCAATAGGCATGTGAACATATTAAGATGGTGTTAGTGGGAAGATAGTATTGATTACATTGGAAATCTAAGGTTTTCATAAAATAATTGTGAAAATAGTTATGTTTTTCCTGTTCTGCTAAAGTTTATACATCATTACTACATATCTTACAGTGAACAGGGTGGAAAATGTTGGTTTTATTTGAATTAAAATACTTTCAAGAATCTTAAAAATTTATAGTTAGTTTCATTTCACATGTTATGGATTACATGAGAAGTGTTTGGGAAGTGCTGCAAAATTGAAAGCATTTCTTAATCCTCTGTTTGTTAAATCTGGGTAGGCAAAATATTACTTATATGCTATTTCTTTATTTAAAGATTGTATAAAATTCTTAATGACTTAAGTTCTCACTGTCAATATGCTTTCTAATACTGATCTGTATATTGCTATTATTGGTCATAATTTTAGTTATTCTTATAAGAATGTAATATGTTATGAAAACAATGAAAATCCCTTAGTTTTTACACTGTTCTGCACTGATACTTCTCTAAAAGAGCATGCAGCCAGCTCATCTTCAACAAAAGGTGACACTAAAGGAGAAGCAAGGCAAGTCTATAAGCTATGTTTTACCTGTTGATTAACATAATCTTGGTAAAATTGTAAAAGCAAAGTGATACAAAACTTTTACTATATTCTGTAGTAAATTATTTTTAAAAGCAGCTTTATTTAAAACACTCAAAAAGATTGTAAGCTCTTGTTGTGGTAGCATTTATTCCTGAACCTTGATTGCTGATTGTTATTTCTAAATTCTGAGATGTTTTACTCTTTGTGCATAACTTAACATACAGTGGAATATTACTTAGCTGTAAGAAGGAATGCAGTATTAACACATGGGATAATATGGATGAATATTGATAATGTGGATGAATATTTATGTTGAGTGAAGTAATCCAGGCACTGAAGGACAAATATTACAAGACCTCACTCATATGAATTAAGCAAATTGATCAGACTCCCTAGAATTCTTAAGTACTGTAACACACCTGGAACTCAGAGCTAAAGTTAACCAGCTTTAAAGGTGCTAAAGAAGCATCCCTATGGCTACAACAAAAGAGTGGCCATAGAGAAGTTGCCGCAGGATGGTGCCTAGCTAAAGCACTAGGAATCTCCATTAAACATTCTGACCTGGTTCATATTATACAAGACTGTGAGACTTGTTCACAGTTCTGACTGCATTCAGTGCCTTACAGCAGTGGACATATGCACAAAACCAGCATTCCATTAAGGGACCAACAAATAGATTTGTGCATTTTGACCAGGCCCCAACTACTGTGCATCATGTCTCTCCATTTGAGTTATTGGCACAACCAGTTAGAACAGCCCATAAAACCTGGCCATGCCCCCGAAGTAGAGAGAAACAAACTGCTACTGAAGACTCCCAGTCTCCTTAGCCCTACAGTGTTCACTGCCTCCAAAATATCTCTGTTTCATAGTCCTGGAGGGCACTATTCAAAAGGTCTGTGGAACAGTGGAACCAATATTCCTATTCTTACAAGGACTGACAGCACTACAGTATGTCAACTGCATGAAAGACTTATCAACAGAGGCAATAATTGCCAGAGTGATGTGTGTAGAACCTAAATCCACCCCCCCAAAAAAAAACAAAAAACACAATTGGCATTACAATCTGCTCCTGTGATGGTCAACATGTGTGCTATTGTAAGCCCACTCTCAGCAAATGTCCATGGGCCTATAGGAGAAAGTCCCACTCCTATTTTACTCACTTGAGAAGAACTCCCCCTCTGGTACCTAGTAAACACTTATTTTTAGATAAAATAGGGGTATGATATTTAACTTTTATGTTTTCTTCATATATATTTTAGCTTTCTAGGCTGCTTAAGGAAGTACAATGAAATGGTTCAGCTCACACACTGGGAATTTAGTAGCTTATAGTTATGATGTGGTAAAAATGTCCAAGTTAAGGCATCATCAAGGTGGTGCCTTTTCTCCCAAGACTGCAGCATTTTGGTTCTGGCAGCCAATGACCCCTGGTGTCAAGCTTGTTACACTTGCAAGGATTATCATGGAGTTTCCTAGTTGATTCTGTTTCCATTGAATACAGGTTCTGGCTGCCCCAACTGTGGCTTTTTCTCTATCAGTGTCTGAATTTCATTCCACTTATAAAGGCTACAATAATAGGATTGCAGCCCATCATGATTGAGGTGAGTCATTACTTAATTGAAGTATCCTAATAAAAAAATGTCCTGCTTACAATGATTTCACACCCAGAAAAATTGATTAATTTTAAGTATTTTTTTTCTGTGGGGTATATACAACTTCAATTCACAACACTATACCCTCTGTATTAGTCAGGGTTCTCTAGGGAAAAAAAAATCAACAGATATATGAAAATATTATGATATTTTATATGATTTATCTCACATGTTTGTAGGGATGGGCAAGTCCATATACTATAGGGCAAGCCACAAGCTGAGAGCTCCAATGAAGTTGTTTGAAAAATTCCCTAGATCTATTCCCATCATTGTAGTTTCTGGGCCATTGGAAGTCTTGCCTGGATTGGTTTGTTACAGTTTTCCATTGACTTTAATCACAGGGCATGGTAGTACAAAGAGACACCTTAGGGATGTCCTTTATTCCATACAAACTCTTCTTTACTTAAATTGTGTAGTTGTAGTCCTCTTTCTCCTTGATACTCAGGCTCAATCACACAAGCCAGTACAGTAATTCCTTTATTTGCCTGCTTATTCAGAAGTATGAAAAACCCAAACTGTCCTAGTGGCAACCTTAACTGCTAGTTCAATGGAATTATTGTGTCTCCTGGCAGGAGCCGTACTCATTTTGGAAATAAGACCTGTAGATCAGTACAGCTTAAGATAGCAGACATTTTCCCACTGAATCACTAAGGGAAATAAAGAGTGGTATTAATTCCATCTCTACCCATTGATTCATTGGCCCATGAATCCTGGCTATGTGAGAAACAGCACTATAGAGTAGATGCTAATTTTAAGATATATGCAGCCTCCTGGCAAACACTGCCCCTGCCTTGCAAGGTATTGTCACATATTTGGGGCCATACTTGAGTCTTCAAAAGGCCATTCCACCATTCTATCAAACCAGTAGCTTCAAGATGATGGGGAACATGGTAAGACCAGGGAAATCCATAAGCATGTGCCCATTCCAGTACTTCATTTGATCAAAATCAATTCTGTTGAACACCATGATGGTGGATGAAGCATTCTGTATGACCACAGATGGTGATTTTGGCAGAAGTATTGCATGCAAGGAATGTAAACTCATATCCCTAATATGTATCTGTTCTGGTTAGAAAACAACACTGCACCTTCCATGATGTACATGTTCCAATGTAATCAGCTGGCCACCACATAGCAAGACTGATCCCTTTGAGGAATGGTGCCATATTGGGGACTGAGTGCCGATATCTGCTTCTGGCAGGTGGACACTATTATAGCCTTATTGACATTAGTAAAAAGAATTCCATGTCACTGGGCCCCCATAACTTCGATAAAAACCATAATGGCCAATTTGTTCATGAGCCCATTCAGCAATGACTGGAGTGGCTGGAAAAGGATGCCAACTTGTATCCACAGAACAGGTCATATTATTCAATTAATTATGGAAATTTTCCTCTGCTGAAGTCATCCTTTGATAAGCAATAATACAGGACACAAATGTCTTCATGATTTTTGCCCATTCAGAAGGGTCTAACACATACCTCCTTCCCAACCTGATTGTTATCAATTTTCTAATCATTTTCCTTCCAAGTCCTTGATCATCCAGCCAACCATTGATGTCAGCCCATGAATCACTATAAAAATACACCTCCAGATATTTCTCTTTCAAGGCAAAATTAACCAAGTGCACTGCTTGAAGATCTCCCCCTGGGAGGATTTTCCTTCAGCACTGTTCTTCAGGGATGTCCCAGAAAGGGGCTCCAGTGCTGCAGCTGTCCACTTTCAGGTGGCCACTGTATATAATGTAGAGACATCTGTAAACCAGGAACAAGTTTTCTTGACCCCTGCCAACTAACTCCCAAGAGCCCATAGGTGTTAGCTGGGAAAGAGAATCTAATGTGGCAGGAGTAGCAACTGTGTGTATTTGTACCACTTACTCATGTAAGGTACTTGTGCCATCAGGACCTGATCAAGCCCTATCTCACATACACCACTTCCATTTAATTATGAAGTGTTGTTGTGCATGCCCAAAATTATGGCTTGACAGCCATATCATGAATTTTCTTTTGAAACATATATAATATTTTTCCTGCATGTAGTTTTTTATTCTGAGGCAATTCAAATCAGAAATAAAAGGAAGAAGAGGGTGAAGAAGAATAACAATGTTTAAAAACCAAAGTGAATGAGATCAGTTATATTTACAATGATTCTGAGACTCCATTACATTTTAAAAGTACAGAACTAGAGCCCCAGATACTCCTTTTAGAATAATGAAAACATTCTAAAATTGAATGATGTGATGACAGCACAACTCTTTGATTAAAATGAGAGTGTACACTTTGAATGGATTGTACAAAGCATGGTATTGTATAACACAGGGAATGCAGTGGTGGATCATGGACTGTGGTTAACAGGACAAATATGAGAATCTTATTTCAAGAACAATAACATATATATAAAATCCTACTATAGGGTGTTAATAATTGGGTAGGTTGGGGGAAAATACACCAAATTTAAGATATGGGCTATAGTTAGTAGTAATATTTTAACAATGCTCTTTCATAGTTTTTAACAAAAATTTCACAAGAATGCAAGGTGTTTGTGGTAGGAAGATGTATTTAAGCATTGTAGGATGATGTGCATGTTTGTTTTGTAAATTCACAAACTTTCCTATACACTTATTGTTTATGTCTATTCATATATGAATGATATACATCAGTAAAATTTTATTAAAAATAAATAAATAAATAGATGTATTGAAGAGGATAATCAACATGCACAGATACATAAAAATTTCTTCAGAGATGGATGTTATAAGGGAGTGTCCAATGAAATGTTAGAAATAAACTTTAAAATAACACAAAAACACAATATCAGAAAGAAAGAATTCAGTCAACATGTTCATAAGTAGGGTCATTACAGCCAAGGAAAGAATGAGTGAAATTGAATATATGTCAATAGGAATGAGCCAAACTGAAGGAAAGTTAAAGAAAAAAACTACAGTGTGAAAAAATTATCCAAGAGCTGTGTGACAATATCAAATAATTTAATATACATGTAGTTAGAGCTCTACAACAAGGTTAGAGAGGGAATCGAGCAGAATAACTATTTAGGGCATGATTTTTCAAAAAATAAGGAAAGACATAAATCATTGGACTACAAATTTCAGGGTAAACCCTGGAAGGATAAATGCAGAAAGCAAACTAATCAACCTTAAAACACTTCTAGATCATCAGGCTCACTGCAGAAAATAAATAGAAGTATATAATTATCAAGACATTCAGAGGAAAATACATATAACACAGAAGAAAAATATAATTATCATAAGAGACTTGCCACTTATAATGAAACAAGCTAGAAGATAATGGAAAGATATATTCATAATACTGAAAGATAAAACTCATTCCAGAGTTAAAACTCATTGAAAACCACTATCCAATGTAAAAACAAAATAGAGACTTTTACAAAAATTAACACACAGAGACATAGAGAAATAAGTTTTTTTCCAACAGACTTGTGTTTATAAATTATCCAGGTAGGGTTATGATAGCAGAAGGACCCTAAATATAGACAAAAATAATATTGAAAATATAAAAATGAAGGTAAATATATCATATATTTGATTTTTTAAATTCTAATTGCTTTAAAAATAATTGTTTAAAGGAAAACTACATTGATTAATTGTTTAGTTTAAATCATATATAAAAACAATTCATGACAAAAATAAAAAATTTGAAATAAAAATTAAATCTCTACTACTTTACGTTTATAATATGAATAATATGGTATATTATTTTAGGTGGAGTATGGTAAATTACACTTACATATAATAATTCCCGGGTAGTCTACTTAAAACAGAGAAAAGAAAAATTACAAACATAAGGGTTAAAAGTAAGGATATCTCTATAGTCACCCATGAATATTAAAAGGTGTATTAGTCAATGTTCTCTAGGAAAACAGAACTGATAGGAAATATCTGTAATAGTATGATAGTTTATATAATTGTCTCATGTGATTGTGGGGATGCACAAGTCCAAATCCCATAAGGCAGTCTGCAAATAATGGGCTCTGATGAAGGTCCTTGATGAGTTCCCCAGGAGACGCTGGCTATCTGAAGTATAGATGGGAATTCTGTCTCTGAATGCTGAAATCACTTCCTCTTTTAAGGTCTTCAACTGATTGGATGACATGTCACTCATTGCTCATGGCAATCTCCTCAGTTGATTGTAGATATAATCAGCCATCCATGCAATCAACTCACTGATGATTAATGTCCATGAAATGCTTTTTTATTATAAATAGCCCAGCGCTTGCTTGACCAAACACCTGGATGCATTACCTGGCCAAGTTGACACATTAGCCTAATCATCACAAAAGGACAGTAAGAAATTGTTGTAAACAATGCTTAGTTCTTAATTTGATAATTTGGACTAAATGCAATTCCTTATATGCTCATATCAAAAGAAATTGATAATCTCTTTACTCCAATATCTCTAAAATATTGAATTGTTCCTTAAAAATCTTCCAAATGACAAAAATATGTAATTGTTTTCAAAATGTAATAATTTTGCCTTTCCCTTATTCTGCAACATAGATAGACTGCTATATGAAATCTCTATGCAGAAGAGGGCAACATCTTGGGAAACAGCAGAGCAGACACATAAAAGAAAATTGGGCACCAGGATTACCTCATGGAAAAGAGCCTCCCACAAACGTTAGTTTAGAAAAATCTGCACCCTTCCACCCAAAGATGATACTTCCCCTTTTGTTGAGCCACTATGTTTCTGAAGTCCTTTCCTACACCAACAAATCTGTACCTGACTAATACAGATATTCTACCCAACCCAAAAACATTACCTAATAAATACCTCTTTCAATTACACCATTCTTTCTTTCTGAAAATAGGACTATACATGTATGTTTAAGAACATTTAGCAGCTATCTCCAAAATTACCCTCTCTTTTTTAACTTTTAATTTTAACTTTTAAAAAGATACTTAGGTTATGTAAATGTTACATAAAAAAATATAGGAAATTCCCATATGCCCCACTCCCTACCACTCCCACATTTTCCCAATTAACAACATCCTTCATTAGTGTAGGACATTTGTTACAATTGATGAACACATATTGGAGCATTACCACTAAGTGTGAATTATAGTTTACATTATAGTTTAAACTCTCTCCCACACATTTTTGTAAGTTATGACAAGATATATAATGACCTGTATCCATCACTGCAACATCATTCAGGAAAATTCCAATGTCCCAAAAATGCCACCATATTACAACTATTTTTTTTAAAGAGACTTAGGTTACATAAATGTTACATTAAAAATACATTGCAATTGATGGATACATTTTGGAGCATTGCCACTAGGCATGGATTAAAGTTTACCTTGTACTTTACACTCTCTCCCATCCAATTCTGTAGGTTATGGCAAAATATATGATAGCCTGTATCTGTCATTGCAATGTCATTCAGGACAATTCCCAAGTCCCAAAAATGCCCCCACATTATCCCTGTTTTTCACTCTCTCTGCCCTCAGAACCTCCAGTCACCACTGCTTACACATCATTGATATAATTTCTTCCATTGCTAGAATCACAATAAGTGATTATTGTGTGATCTTTTTTTAGCAGCTCTAGTGAAGTTGGTCAGCAACATACTCCTCTCATCCTTGTATGTGTTAATACTTTATAATATAATAAAGTAATGCATGTTTAAAAAGCAAGTATTTGTTAATACTTTATAATGTAATAAAGTAATGCATTTTCATCTGGTAAGAGTGGTATAATTTTGTTGAAAAAATGCCACATGTTAAAGGGGTGATTAAAAATGTGAAATCTAAAGTCATACATTCTAGGTCCTAATTCAAGCTGGTCCTGTATCCTATTGTCTGACAATGACAAAATTATGAATTCACTCTGTGCCCCAGTTTCAACATCTGTTAAAATTCAGCCATTAAAATACATCTATTGAGGAACATTTTTAGGTGTAGGAGATTCAGCATTGAACATAACTGGAAAAATTCTTGTGCTCATTGAATTTTCAAAGTAGGAGAAGAGAGAAAATAAAAAGCTTAATCCAAATATATAAAATGTTAACTAGGGATAAGTGCTTTGGAAAAGAAATTCAGCATGGAAGATGGATGCTGATTATGTCATTTTAAATAGGGTTGTAAATGATGGCCTTCTGAGGATGAGAATGACAAAAGAACCATGCAGTTTTGTGTGGAAAGGGAATTTCAGGAAGAGTAAAAAACAAAAATATTGCAGGCAGACTCAGAACTAATATGCAGAAGGAACAGTGTGGAATTCAGTGTGGCTATTCCCAAATGAGTGGGATGGATGCAATGATAAAGGATGATTTCATAAGAGTAAGATGTTAGACCTGTAGAAGGTAGAAAAATTTTCTTTTTATTCTTAATGTGAGAAGAAATCTTCCAGTTTTTGTGAAGAAAAGTGACATGATACAACATACATTTAAACCATTCACTAGCCCCTACATTGAGAGTTGATTCAAGGGGGATAAGGCAGAAAACTAGGAGACAATCTAGAAGGTTGTGGCCTTAAAGGCCTTGATCATGATTCTTTGGGCCAGGATGGTAGCTGAGGAAGTGTTAATAAATAGTCACACCCCAAATATATTCTGCATAGAGAATCAATATGATATGCTGTTTAACAAGGTATGAGTTGTGAGACATAGACAAATTTCCAGAATGACTCTTATGTCTTTGCCTGAACAAGTAGGAAATACCTTTACATTACCCGAGATTAAATTTCAGATATTACAAATATCTACCAGAGAGTTATCTTGTGATGATAACCTATGCTAATTGTTTACTTAAAACCCTCTGAATATTGTCTGGCTCTCATTAGGTGCTCTTTAAGTACAATCATTTTTTTCCATTATTATATTAACATGAATCATTTACAAAAAAAAAAAACCTTTCTTTCATATTTTGTCTTTATATATTCCAGTCTCATTTCTCATTTCCTTTATCACTTTTCAGATAGTTCAACTTTTACAAGTTCTCATGTTGGAGTTTTGATGCTGGAGCCCGGGGAGGAGAGCAGATGGAGGAGCTTGGTCATGAGGAAGGAGAGAAGGCCCAGTGATAGAGATAAGCCATTTGCCTGATAGTCTACAGCTGAACTGTGGAAACAGAGAAGCTGAGCCCAGAAAGAAATGGAACCTGGGGAAGAGAGGAACCCAAGAAGCCTGGACCCTCACAGAACTCAGAGCCATCTTGTTCCAATACATGGCAATAAACTTTGGTGAGGAAAGTAACTTATGCTTTATGGCCTGGTAACTGTGGATTTCTACCCCAAATAAATACCCTTTATAAAAACCAGCCAATTTCTGGTATTTTGCATCAGCACCCCTTTAGCTGAGTAATACATAGGATGACAGCATAATCTGAATTTAGTTGAAGTATAAGCAATTCCTGAACATCTTACCGTCTGAAAAATTAGAGAACTGTTCACTATCATTGTCAAGATAAACCAGTAGAAATGTACATGAAAGAAAGGAAGTCCTGCATACTTTATATAAAAGACCAGAAAATACAAAGGGCTTTGTTTTAATTTTCTAAAGGCTCTCAAGTCAATATACCAGAAATTGGTTGGCTTCTAAAATGGGGATTTATTAACTTATAAGCTTACATTCCAAGTCTGAGAAAACTGTCTCAATCAAATCATCAGATGAAGTTCTCTCTTCTACCATATAGCTGCCTGCAATCTTGGACTCCTGTCACATGGAAGGACACAATGGCATCATCTGCTGATTGCTGCCTTCTCCCCCAGGCTTCATTGTTTTCAGTTTCTGACTGCTCCTTCTGTGGCATTATCTTTCCCATATTCTGATTTCAGCTTCTTGCTCTCGGGTCTTTCTCTCTCAGCTTCTGTAGCTGTCTCTTTAAGATCCTGTATCTTTTCTTTCTGTATGTATTTCTGAATTAATCCTTTTCATAAAGGAATACAGTAAGATGATCAATACCCATCCTGAGTCTAATCAAAGGCCCATAACTGAAGAGATCTAATCAAAATGCCCCACCTACAATAGATTCACATCTATAGGAATGGATTAGCTGTAAGTACATGATCTTTTCTGGGGCACATAGAGTCTCAAAGTACCAATGGTCCTATAAATTTAAGTAAAGACACAACACATGCACAAGATAAGAGAATAGTTAAAAAGTTATTTTCTTTAAAAAGTAAATGGTTATCAAAGACATAGCCAAAGGCAAACAAAGTAAAGCAGAATTGCAATAAATACAGATTCTAGACAATAGTTTGGATAATAATAAATGTTAATACAGTAATTTGCATGGATAGTATATATGATATTTCAAAAATTTTATATGAATTAAGGATGTAGAAGAAAATAATACATTTTAATTATTTGAATAAATTAGTTAAAAGTGATGAATTTGTAAGAGTTCAATAAAATTGTAATCCTAAAACAGTTTGAAATTTATGTTTATCTTTCAAACATCATGTAAGAAAATGAAGAAATATAATTAAACAAAGAAAATGAAGAAATATAATTAAATTAAACTTTAATGTAAATTAAAATGCATTACATCACTTGAGGAGGAAAATATATCTAATAATAATTTCCTAATTTAAAAGCAAAGAATTAAATTTAGGAACAATAAGTAAACATATTTTCTTAAATATACTTCAAGTAGTTGAGAAAATTAAACCTATGATTCTTGTTTATATAGATAGATCTTTAACAGGAAATATAAGTGACTCATATGACCAAAATTTACGGGATATCACAAAATTTGGATTCCTTATCAATTCTTAGCAACATTTCTCTATTAAAAATTTAAAACAAATGTACAAATAATTTAGCCCCAAAATTTATATCTTTATAAAGAACATAATATTACATAAATCAGAAAAATGAAACATTTCAATCATAACAAAATTAACCAAAGAAGTAGTAATTATGAAGCTTATAGATGCATCACAGAATGGAAGGGTTTTCAAATGGTTCACAGGTAGGCACAAAAGAGATAAAACAGCATGCAGATATTTAATATCAAGAATTTAGAAAACTTCAGGTCTTAAAGAATTGCAAGATGAGATTTTTTATTTAACTCATAACTACATCTCAAACTGCCAAATTGCTACATCCTATAATACATTCTAGAATGCATTTATTATTTTATTAAATAAATGTAATATAACCTTTGGAGAAAATGAAAACACTAGCATATTTACATTTCCCCTATTTTCACTGTTTATATCAGTACATAACATGTTTGATGTAGATGTGGTCCTTAGTATTTCCCCCCTCCCTGAGATAGCTCCTTGTCTGTCTGTTCATTGTGTCTGTTCATTGTGATGGCTCATTGTATCTGCTCATTTTCTGTTGTTCTCTGCTCATTGTGTCTGCTCATCTTCTTTAGGAGGCACTGGGAACCAAACCTAGGACCTCCCATGTTGGAGGTGGGTTTCCCACCATTTGAGCCATATCTGCTCCCTGCTCTTTGTGTCTGCTGATTTTGTCTGTTCATTGCATCAGTTCATTTATCTGCCCATCTTCTTTAGGAGGCAATGGGAAGTGAACCTGGGACCTCCCATGTGGGAGGCAGGCATTCGACTGCTTAAGGATTTTTTAAGAATAATGCTTTAGTTCATAATGCTATGTCAAAAATTTGAACATTAACAGAATGCTTATGTTCTTGCAATATATGAATACACAGTGGAATTTGTTATGAAAATATTCACTGGTTTTTACTAAATACATTTGGCTGAAATTATTCATAAACAAAAAAAAAACAGCTAAAAAATCAACACTTTATTATGTGATCTTAGATTAAAATAAAATAGTGTGATGGAATTATGTTATAGAAAAAAAGTATGTGAATATTGAAGAACATTTGAAAAATATTTTAAATTATTTAAGAAAACAGAAATATCCTAACTATTCTAAGAGTTTTATTCATGGTCTTTTAGAATAATCTTATTTATGCCTATGCATGTATTACAAATATGCAAAATCAATTTATGATTTTCTATTTCTAGTTTGTAGTTTTTGTTTTCCACTCATCACTATAACATTTGGGGATCACTTTGACATTTAAATGTTCAAAATTCATTAACACTACAATAAATTGTTTCCATTCGTTATCTGATTTTATTTTTAAAATAACTATATGGTCTTAGAATTATTTACCTTTAGAGTTGCAGAAATTGTATTTAAATATTCAGTGATTTATTAAGGGAAATACACCTAAAAAGCTGGCATTTCTAGAATGTAAAATATAGATTTTTTTAGTCCAAAGCAGCACTTTTAAAGGCTCAACTATATTTCTTCTCTTCAGAAAAAAATGGCATGGCTTCTGAAAGTGCTCTTCATGCTTATCTGAAATTGGAATATGCATCAGGATTTCTAAGATGCAATTTCAAAAACAACACCATGTTTTTAAATGCTTGCACATTAGCTGTTCTGTAAAACACATATATTTTAAACCACAGAATTAAAACATATTTCGTGGCTTCCATATACTATGTAGATTTCTAAAAATTTGTTTTTGGAAATGTTCCAGATAATGTTTTGTCACATAGAGGATGTCTCTACAGAAATTCAAACTAATTAAAGGATGTTAGTATAAATACCCAAATAGGAAATAAAGGAAAGATGTGCTTAAATATTCAGCATCACTGCAATTTCAGTTGCCTAGAGCACTCTCTCTTCTGCATGACTCTAATGAGACCATTTTTCACCTCTGTTCCTAAGACTATAAATGTGTGGATTCACCATGGGAATCACCATCAGGTAAAACACAGAGTCCACTTGATCTTTTCCCAAGGAGTAGGACTTTTTTGGTTTTTAATAAGTTTACATTGTAGTGCCATTAAAGATGGTGATGCCCAGGAGATGGGAAGCACAAGTAGAAAAAGTTTTGTGCTTTTCTGAAGTGGAATTCATTTTCAGGATAGTAGACAGACTGGACCTGTAGGATACAGAGATTGTGGTAAGAAACACTGTAGCAGTTTGGCAGTTTGATATAGTTATGAATTCCAAAAATAGATTTTGGATTATGCTTGTAAACTGGTCTGTTAATCTGGGCATGATTAAGTTATGATTAGGGTGTTGACTGGGCCACATCAGTAGGGCATTGAGCCCCACCCCCTGGTGGGTGGGGAATCATATATAAAAGTCATGGCAAAGGACAGAGTTGAAGCAGTTCTCATGTTGGAGTCTTTAGCTGAAGCCCCAAGAAGTAAGAAAGCTTGGTCGTGATGAAGGAGAGAATGCCCCGGGAAAGAGATGAGCCATTCACCTGACAGTCTACAGCTGGCCTTATGGAGGGAGGCAAAGCCTAGAGACACCCTTAATCTACAGCTGACCTTGTGGAGGAAACAGAGGAGTTGAGCCCAGAGAGAAATGGAGCCCGATGTAGAGAGGAGCCCAAAAAGCCTGAACCCTGGCAAACATCAGCAGTTGTCTTGCTCCAACACGTGGCAATGGACTTGGTAAGGGAAGAAACTTACACTTTATGGCCTGGTAACTGTGAACTTCTAAAAGGTATAAATAAATACCTTTTATAAAATCCAACTGATTTCTGGTATTTTGCATCAGCACCCCTTTGGCTGACTAATATAGATGCCATTCCCTTTAAACTAGCAAGAATGAACATAATGATTTCAGTGTCATGAATGTCAGTGCAGGACAGGGCTAACATTGGGGTTAAGTCACAGAAAAAGTGATAGATTACATTGGAGTTGCATAAATACAAACTGTTCATGTAAAGAACAATGAGTAAAAATTCAGTAAATCCAATAACATAGGTCCCAGTGATGAGGGTGCCACAGAGTCTTGTGGACATAATCACTGGTTAGTGAAGGGGATTGTAGATAGCTACATATCAGTCATAGGCCATTGAAGAGAGAAGGGAAATTTCAGTGGCATCCAAGAAGAAAAAAAATGCATCTGGCTGAAGCAACCCATGATTGAAATATACTTGTTTGATGTTAGTAAATTCTTTAGGGTTTCAGGTGTGATGACCATTGAGTAACCGAGGTCAAGGAATGACAGATGACTGAGGAAAAAATACATGGAGGTGTGAAGCAAGAGATCCAGGTGAATTATTATTATCATCCCTGCATTCCCCAGCATGGTAATAAGGTATATCAGGAGAAACAGCATAAAGAGGATGCGTCGGATCTTTTCAGATTCTGTCAATCCCATCAGAATGAAGCCAGGCACATTTGTGTAATTCTTACCTTCCATAATACCATTCAACTGTCTAGAAATCAAAGATGATAAATAGCATGAATGTACTCAATTTTTCTTTATAATAATGACCTGGCATTAAAAGTAATTTAGTGATTCTAGAAATTCATAATGAGTAGTTTGCAAAATATGACTAAGTTTGACTGGCAAAGTTAAAGTTAAGTAAACCATTTAAGGAGCCTGAAAGATCTGTAATTCTGTGATATAATACTTGTTTCTTTTGAGATGAATGAAGTTTAATTTTTGTGCATTTTTTTTCTATTTTTGAGGTACAATACATCAACCTAAATATTTTGTTCAGGTCTTGGTAAAATAGGAGGTTCACCTTGAAATTATTTTTTACAACTATACCAGGGAGTTGCTGTGAATACAAGCACAGGAGAGTAACCCTTGTCTTCACCCTGATAATGCCACAGCACCTCTTATATTCAGCATTGTTAATAATGCAACATTTGGCCATCTCTGGGACCAATTTCCATGGAAACTTTATTGGAATGATGCCAATGATTAATGTTCAAGGACTAAGGTGTCCAGGTTAATTTGAAGTGAAAAGTTGTCTTCCCCTTAGAAGCCACATGATGTTGAGCAACATTTTTGGTATTCTTTTGTGCTGCTCCATTTTATGACTAGTTGAAAGAGTAGGTTTTTCTGGAGACATTGTGAATTAATCTGAAAGAGCAGAATGGAATAAGACATTTTCAGGAATGGAAGAGCACATTTTCATAGTGAAACATTTTTTATATTTAAAATTAAGAGACTATCATAGGATTAAACATTTTCATTGCACAAAAATTATTTTACAACAAAATTTAAAGAAAATGAAAATTGTTCACAAGTGTTATTCCTGAGACATTTTTTCTTCTAAGTATTCTCCTTTGTACATATAAAGCTTATTTTATGTATACTAATAAATTTATATAATTGTGTCACACTGAATTTTTTGTAATATACTGATTTTATTATTAAATATTTCTAATAAACCCAGACCTATGTTATAACAGAGTTTTATAAAACCCACAATATCATGCATTTTGCGTTGACTGGTGCAGCACAATTAATTGCTATCTAGAAGTGAGTACCAGGTGATGACTGGACATTTTTGATGCATCATAAGGAAAACATGGTGGAGTCAGTTTTGGGAATGTCAACTATTCATCTACACAAGAGATGCACTGCTGTATTCAGCCACAGCAATGTTTGTGAAACTTGTTTTATTATTTAGTGTGTTGGCATTTATTCTATTAAAAGAAAGATATGAGAAGAAACTAAAATTAAGCAATGATATAAGTAAAGGTTTTCTAATTATGTGGATAGTCAAGAGCTTATTTCCTCTCTATATAATAAGGGGAAATACATTCTTGTGAATATTTCATTAATTAATGATTATGAGGTCAATTTCCAGTAAGATTTAGAAACAAATTCTATAAGAAAACTGTTTATACTGCAGAATTTTGGAAACTGGATATAATGGAGTAAGGAACACAAAATAATAATTTCATGAAATATGAATGTACAATTATTCATTTCATCAAAAATTCAGTGATATTGAGTAAAACTTATTTGGAGATTAAAAGGCCGGCATTAATTTATTTCACAATAGGTGACCTTGGGGTTTAAGATTTTCTATGTCAATGACACTTCAATTGTCTGCAAACTCACCATGAGATAGTTTTTTTCCCAGCCTGAAATCAATTTTTATTGTCATAAACTTTACTTTCAAATAATATTCATATCAAAGAAAGAATAATTTACAAATCGTTTTATGACTAATCTTTTTGCTGAAACTTTATTGTTGGGACTCCAATATATCATCTTTAATAGTAACCTTATTTTGGCAGATGACAAAAAAGAAACAGAAAGGAAATATGATATATAAGTCCTACATTTCAACAAAGTTAGAACTTTATCACTGACATTTACTCAATGCCTTTATTTTTAAAATAATCTATACCTGTTCTTAACTTTTTCCATCTTTAGTGTGATTTGAAACTCTGCTAAGGAATTTTATAATTATCTGGAAAATTGTCTCTATTGTTATTTTATACTCTATTCATGTATCTGGAATACAGAGGCTTACTTTTTCTAATAGTACTACTTTGCAGAATTGTATTTATATGCTTATATTTACAGGTATACATTTTTACTTCCTTTTAATATTCATCTATTTTTTATAGTCACCATATAGTTGGGTCTTACTTTCTAATAAAGTCATTTAAATGGCATTTAACTGGAGGATTTATACCACTTACCTTTAAAATAATTATTTTTGTACTATTTTCATTTTATGCTATATTTGGCAACTCCAATTGTTCTATCTTGGCTTCTTTTTTGTCAATATATTTAATATTGAATTTCATTCTCTCTTTTGGGTTTTTTAAGTACACTTCATTGCATTATATTGGTAGTGTTTTGTCTGGTGATATAATTTGCATTCTTAAATGATTTTACTGATCTTAATATTATTGTGATTGCGTCTAGGCAAAGGTGGCAGCATAAGACACTCCAGGGTCTGTTTACCCACAGAATCTTTAAGAAATTCCATAAAAGGACAAATTATCTTCTTCAAAATTCCAGAAAACAGTTAAATGATTGCATTAACATGGTGAGTCTTGAATCAAGAAAGTGCAAATTAAAACTATTAGTACAAGCTGGACTCCACCTTAACCCATCCATGGTTCAGTATGAAGTGGGCCTTAACTCTTATTCTATGTCCCTGATTCTGTTTAAGAGGGAGAAGAGTAACCCCCTTAAACATACTGAAGTTTTTGTAAGTTGGTTCCTATCTATTGAGTGGCAGCCTGAGAGCTTAACCCAGGAATCGCATCGCTGTCTTGTTTTCCCAAAACAACCTCACAAGTAGAAAGAGCTTGCAGACAGTTAAAGCATTGCACATAACTGTCATTTCAAAGTGGGCTGGGCAAATGATTCCTGGCTCTAAGACATATAAAAGAACACTGAAAATGGGAGGTGGGGTGCTATTTTTACAGGGATAGGGAGCACATTCCATTCTAGTAAACATGAATTTCTAAGACACTAAAACATACTCAGGAAAATTCACAAATTCAGAAAAGGGGAGGACTCCATATTTCTGCATGAGGCAGACCTTCTTGATAGAATATCTAACTCTTAAGGAGAGCACCAGTCAACACAAGAGTGAATTTTAAAGACAGTGAAAGGTTTTTTATGCACTGATTTTTAACGCTTTTAACACTCAATGTTATATATGGAATATAATGAGCTGTGTAAGTAGGGGTGAGTACAGCAAGTGTGGGGTATATGTGGTTCCTTCCTGAGTTCAATGCCAACAGTGTTTACCACCAAACCTATAGCTCATATGGGATCAGGCTTTCATGGTGGTGATGGGTTTTTTTTTTTTTTTTTTTTTTTGTAACTCTAAAATGGAAGGATGATCATCTTGTTATCTATACTCTCCTCCAACACTCTTTGTCCTGTTTTTCACCTTTCAACCTGTAGAATTCCCTTTAGCATTCCTTGAAAGGCAGTTAATGTGTTGACAAATTCCTCCATTTCTGTTTATCTGTCGATATTTTAAAATGTTCTCATTTTTTAATGACAATTTTGCTGGATACAGGATTCTTGGCTAGCAGTTTTTTGTTTTTTTGTGTGTGTTTGTTTTTCTTTCAGCACCTTTCTATGTCATAACACTACATTCTCGCCTACCTGGTTTCAGATGAGAAATCAGCACTTATATGTGATGGATTTCTTTTCTCTTTTCTTCTTTCAGGATTCCTTGGCTTGAGTATTTCTCAGTCTAAGTATATGCCTCAGGGTAGGCCTGCTAAGATTTATTTTAGCTCACAATTCCTATACATATACATCCGTGTCCTTCAAAAGAGTTGGTAAATTTTCAGCTATTATTTCCTCAAATATTCCAACTGCCCCTTTTCTCTACTTTTCTCCCCCTGGAATGCCCATGATATGTATGTTTATGCATCTCATGTTGTCATTCAATTCCCCGAATCCCTGCTGAGTTTTTATATTTTTTCAGCTATCTGTGCAAGTTCAGATGTCCCATCTTCTACAACATTAATGCTTACTTTTGCCTGTCCAAATCTGATAATATGTGCTTCTAGTGTATTTTAAAAGACAAAAAATAAAATAAAATATGATATATATAAGCCTAAGGGAAAAATGGCTAAAGTAAGTACAGCCTTCACAGTAACAACATTGAATGTTAACAGGTTAAACTCCCCAATCAAAAGACACAGATTGACAGAATGGATAAGGAAATATGCTGCGTCTATATGCTGTGTACAAACAATTCACTTTAGACCCAGGGACAAAAATATATCACAAGTGAAAGGTAAAAAACAATTTTACACACAAACAATACCCCAAAAATGGCAAGAGTACAATATCAGATGAAATAGACTTTAGATGGAAAACTTTTGTAAGAGACAAAGAAGGACACTGCATACTAATGAAAGGGGTAATATACCAAGAAGAAAAAAAAAATCATAAATATTTATGCAACTAACCAGATTGCCCCAAAATATATGAGGCAAATATTGACAAAACTAAAGGGAAATAGGTGCCTCTGTCTTCATAGTGGGGACTTCAGTACACCATTATCACCATTAGACAGAAAATCTCAGGAGACACTAAATAAAGAAACATCTTGAATAATACATTACAAGAAATAGAACTAATGGACATATGCAGAGCACTATACAATGAAAAACAGCAGGATATAAATCTTGAGAGCCCACATATCATTCTCCAGGATAGAACACATTCTATATCATAAAATAAGTCTCAATGATTTTAGAAAGATTTAATTTATGCAAAGCAATTTCTCTGACCACAATGGAACATAGCTGGAAATTAATGAGGGACAGGGAAGTAGAACAGCCACAAATATATGGAATTAAAATAACACATGCTGAAGCAATCAGTGGGTCAAAGGGGAAATTGACAGTGAAATCAGTAAACAAATGAAAACAACAACACAAAATATGAACATTTTTCATATGTAGCTAAAACAGTGCTGAGAGGGAAATTTATAACCCTACATGCCTACATAAAATAAGAATAAAGAGCTAAAATCAAAGACCTAACTTTACACATGGAAGAACTAGAAAAAGAACAACAAACTAATCCAAAAGCAAGTAGAAGGAAGGGAATAAAAAAGATTAGAGCAGAATTAAATGAAGTTGAGGATAAAGGTAATTAGAAAGAATTAACAATATCAAAAGCTGGTTCTTTGAGAAGATTAATAAAATTGATAAACCCTTAGAAACATTAACAAAGAAAAAACAGAGATATGCAAATTTAAAAAAATAGAAATGAGAGAGGGAATATCACCTCTGACCCCACAGAAATAAAGAGTATAAAAGGATACTTTGAAAAACTGTATGCCAATAAGATGGAAAATTTAGATGAAATGGATGAATTTCTAGAAACACACAAGCAACCTATATTGATGAATGAAGAAATAGAAGAACTCAACAGACAAATCATAAGTAATGATATTGAGTTAGTCATCAAACCCTACCAACAAAGAAAAGTCCAGGACCAGATGGATGGCTTCATGTGTGAATTCAACAATTATTCTGGAAATAACTAATACCAATCCTGCTTAAATTCTTCCAAAAAATGAAGTGGAGGTGTGGCAATTTTAGATTATTTATGAATACCCAAAACTGAAAGATTGTGTTTGTAAACTAGTCTATTCATCTGGGTATGATACCATTTGATTGTATTAAATTCAGTTGAGGGACTTTTGATTAGATTACTTGTTAAGCTTGATTTTAGGGTTTTTGATTCTATAACATCAGTAAGGTGTGGCTCAGGTTGAGTCCTCATTCCCATGGTGGATAAACAGACTCAAATGGACAGATAGACACACAGGAGGAGAGAGCTCTGGCATTTTTGATCCTGCCATGTGACAAAAAAAGAAGAAGGCTCAAACAGCTGAAGCACTGGAGAGAGATGATTTATTTATTTCCCTGATAGCTTACAGCTGAGATTGGGAAGAAAGCAGACCAGCCAAGACTGAGATAGGAGGCCCAGAAAGAAACAAGTCTGATGCCAGGATAGAGAGGACTACAGTATGACTTAAGCATGAAGTCTCAAGAGACAAGGCCCACAAAGAACAAGGGGAAGAGGAAACCCAGGGATTAAAGACAGCCCAGGTAGAGATCACATACAATCTTGCTTCAACTCCTCAGGTGACTTTGGCGAGAAAGCACCTTTTATGGTACCTTAAGCAAGATTTTCCACAGCTTTGGGATGGTAAGCTTTTACCCCCAATAAAAGTCAACAGATTTCTGGCACTTTGCATTGACACCCATTTGGCAGACTAATAGAGAAGGGAACGTTACCTATGATGTGAATATCATCTTAATACCAAAGTGACATAATAATTCTACAAGGAAAGAAAAATACAGACCAATCTTTCTAATGAACTTAAATGCAAAAGTCCTCAATAAAGTGCTTGATAATTGAACACAGTAACAGATTAAACAAATTATCCATGATGATAAAGTGGTTTTATCCCAGGTGTGCATGGATGGTTCAACATAAGAAAATCAATATAATATACCACATTAACAGATGAAAGGAAAAAAATCACATGATCTTCTCAATTGACTTAGAAAAGGCATTTGACAAAATAAAGTATCCTTTCTGATAAAAACATTGCACAAATTAGGAATAGAAGAAAAATTCCTCAATTTGATAAAGGGCATGTATGAAAAACCCACAGCTAATATGATACTCAATGGTGAAAGTCTAAAACCTTTCCCTCTAAGATCTGGAACATGACAAGAATGCCCACTGTCACCATTGTTATTCAACATTGTAGTGGAATGCTGTAGGTCTCTTTGGGGAAGGCTAGGAGGAAGATTAACAGCATAAATTGCTGACATTGTAACAGGGTCCTTCCCCAAGGAGACCCGGCCTTCTTCTCTTTCAAGGGGCTCTGGATCTGTAAAACTGTTTCAAGTCTGGGAATTGATAAAGGTGTCATGACTCTTTTTTTCTGTAATTAGGAATTTGTTCACCCTCCCTAGAACATGTCTGCTTATACAGACCAACTAACAGTTTAGTAGACTGCCTATCTATTTTAATTCTACTAGCCCATTGTCTACTAGCAAATGCCATAAGGCTCTTTGGGTAAGACTTTTTAAAAATTACCATTACAGTATTTATTTATTTTTAAACAAATAAACTTTATTGTTACATATTAATAAAACATGCAATTCATCCACAGTGTACAATCGAAGGTATTTGGTGTAATCATAGAGTTGTGCATTCATCACTTCAATCATTATTAGAGAATTTTCATTAATTCAATAATAATAATAAACAAAAAACAGACAGAAAAGAAAACTCCTCACCTCTCAATCTCTCTATGTTTCCACTGCTGTATATAGTGCTATTTCTGGCTATTCTTGCACAATTATTTATTTGTTTATTAAGCAGTTTTGATATATATTCACATATCATATATGATCTATCCAAAGTGTATACTGAGTGGCTTTTAGTATAATCACAATGTTGTACATTCGGCATCTCAAAAACTTTAGAACAATTTCATTACTTCAAAAAGAAATATCCCACAGCCCTTTGCATTTGTTCCCTAGCCGTACATAACCACTAATCTAATTACATTTTTTTAAGTTGATTTATATTTACATTTTATATAAATGGAATCATGGAATATGTAGTACTCTGCTTCTGGTCTCCACTTAGTATAATGTTGCTGTTTTTTTAGGTCTGATATTAACATTTTGTAGTATCAGCATACATTTGTTCCAACTCAAAGAAAAATGGTCTTATACATGCAATTTAACATTTATTCATATATCACATAATATATTTATGTTTCACATAATATATTTAGTTAATAATAAGATAATCACACAGTATTTGTCATTTTGTGTCTGACTTGCTTCCCACAACATAATGTGCTCAGGTTCATCCATGCTGTCATATATTTCACAACTTTGTTTCTTTTAATCACTGCATAATATTCCATCATGTGTATACTCCAAAATTGGTTTATACATTCATTAGTTAATGGACACCTGGATTATTTCCAACTTTTATCTTGAATAATGCTACTATGAACTTCGGTGTGCAAATGTCTATTCATGTCACTGCTCTCAATACTTGTGGGTATATACTTAGAAATGGTATTGCCAGGTCCTATGGCAAGTCTATACTCAAATTCCTTACCTTATTTTGATTACTGCTTTGAGTCTGCTGTATATTATGGTAGCCACCCCCATCTTGTCTTTGGTGATTAAGTGCTGCCACTGGTCTTCTGCCAACCTGGGTTCATATTACCTCCATTGTGTATAAATATCCAAGTTCAGTGACATCAGTTCAAATTGTTATATCTGACCAAGGGGGAAGAGCAATGACAGAACTCTTCAGGGATCATGTAGTTAGATTCACATATTTATTTTTCACATTCCTGGTGAAATGTGTATCCTTTGGGTATTCTTAGTTTAAGGGAGCAGGTCATGATACATCTTTAGCAATCCAAACTTTCTAAGCCTTTGATCCTCTTATTCTTATTATACCAGGGCAGTTCTGGCATTTTGACTTCAGACAATGTAAGCCAAATTTTGTTCCACACTTCAAACAAAAACCCAAACTGTTAGAACTATTTCTAACCCTCTGAGCTACAATATGAATCCAGAATCTGTTTAGTAGGTCCATAGCAATACATTCAACCTGATCCAGCTTTATATTCCTTCCACAATTATCCCACACCCTTACTATCCATTCCCACAGACATTCCTCTAATTTCTGTCTATATAAATTGAAAAAAATCACACAATTCTTTAGTAGTGTATTATATCCCTTATGGGTCACTCACACTTTGTATCTCATCTTTTGGAGCATATTGGGCCTTCAGTCTACATATAGGTCTGGAAAGAAAGAGGGGAGGTAGGGGTAGGTCATGAGAAGAATTAGAATTGTCTTACAAATCAACCATCTCAGGGCATTCTATTGCAGTTTAATCTGGTGTTACCAGCTTAATCTCTTTAGATAAAGGAGTGTTGATGCTTTTCTCAGGGAATATGTCTTTAGGTTTATCAGGAATGCCATAGTTAATCTCTTCAGGTGAAAATTGAATGGCTAATTCCTCAGGGCAGACAATTTCAGATTTATCTGGCTAAGACTCATCAGAATCTAGGTTTTCAATGACCCTACTACAATTATTATCAGCCCATATGTCTCCATTTCACTTTTAAGTATCCCATTCCATTCCAATAAATACCCTCACATTTACAACAGACATCTTGCAAGACTGGGAATTTAGTTTACCTTTTTTTTTTTTTTTTTCTTTTTTTTTTTTATTATGGGTATAAATCAAAATTCTCAGAATACATACAAACATTTGCAAAATGATATATAAATATATATGCATACATGTGTATTTGCTTACAAAAATGTTATATATATATATATATATATATATATATATATATATATATATATATATATACATATATTTCAAGAGGTGCTTAGATTACCCAAAATATTACACGGAACCCACTGGGATTCCCATGTTGCCCACCTCCCACACCTCCCACCACATTTAGTTTATCTTTTAATTCAGTTACTTCACAATGAGGCTCTGGGTGTGGTTTTCAGAAATCTTACACTTGAGGCTATAGGAAATAAAATTTTCTTTCAGGGCTTAAAAAGAAATGTTTACTTACTTTCATATGGTACTTAAGTTGAGAACATGAGGACTTTAGCTCATCCTTTTCTATTATAACTATATCCAGTGTATTTAGGAAAAAATAGCCAACATCATTATACTTTTATTTCCAAAAAAAAAAATCTTTCAAGGTGTCAAAAACACTCTCACTTATAGTCTTGGTACCTTTAGTGTCCCTTTAAGTCCAGGCTGGCAGTTGTTCAAATCATACAGATATTGCAAAAACAAACAAACAAACAAAAAATAGTTGGTTTTGCATATGGCACAAAGTCATATAATATGTCTTTCCACAAATCCTTTCTGGATTACTGCATTTCCAAATCTGAGTGGATCAAAAATGGCTGGCTTGTTCCATGTTTGGTTAAATGCTCACATGGAGCACTATTCTCCAGGTAATTGCTTTTAAGAAGCTCAGTATTTTGCAAACCATCAATTTCTGGTTTCTTTGTGCCTGGCAGTTCATTTCTCAGTTTATCGCTTCCCTATCATATTTTACTATAACCTCCCAGGATAATCCAGGTCACAAGTTCCACATTTAGTTTGGAAATCTCTTCAGCAAATATCCAAGCTTATCACTTTCAAATTCTAGCTTCCATCTGACATCAGAACACAGTTTTCACAAGTTCACTCTAACTTCAAACCAAGGGTCAACTTTCTTCCAGTTTGCAATGACACATTCATCATTTATTTTATTTTATTTTAATTTTTTTTTAATTTTTTAAAGATACTTAGATTACATAAATGATCCATAAATCTGTAAGGGATTCCCATATGTCCCATATGTCTCCGTTTCACTTTCTCACACTTTCCTACATTAACAACATCCTTCATTAATATGGCACATTTATTAAAATTGATTAACACATATTGGAGCATTGCCACTAAGTGTTGATTATAGTTTACATTATAGTTTAAACTCTCTCCCACACAATTTTGTAAGTTAGGACAAGATATATAATGGCCTGTATCTGTCATTGCAACATCATTCAGGACAATTCCAATGTCCAGAAAATGCCACCATATTACACCTATTTTTCCCCTCTTCAGCCTCTCAGAACCTCCAGAGGCCATTGCCTCCTCATCAATGATAAAAGATTTTCAATTGCTAAAATAACTATAAGTCTATAGTAGAAAAACAGTAAGTCTGCTCTAGCCCATCATTCATCCCCCAATCCTGAGTATTCAGGGATGATGATGCCCACTCCACCTCTAAATGAGAGGGGATTTTGATCCCATGGGGCAGATGGGTGGAACTATCTTGTTTGCAGTTGTAGACTCTCTCTGTTGTTTGGGATTGTCATTGTCCATTAGCATTTCCTTATTAGTTGTCCTGGGTGAGTCCATTGAACTAGAGAGTAGGTATTGCAACTGTGTGTTTGAAATTGAAACATAGCCAAGTGTTATTATGTTGCCTTAGAGTTACATCTTGAGAGCCTCCTTGTTGCTCAAATGTGACCTGTCTCTAAGCCAAACTCAGCATATAAATGCATTACCTTCCCCCTGGCATGTGACATGACTTCCAGGGATGAGCCATCCTGGCACCAAGGGAAATCTCCCAAGCACCAATTAGCAATACAACTGGAAAAAGACCTTGACCAAAATGGGTAAAGGGTAAAGAGAAATGAGTTTATATGGCTAAGAGACTTCAAAGTGTGTTGAGAGGTCATTCCAGAGGTTATGCTTATGCACGTCTCAGCAGGATATCATTGACTGCCACAGTAAATATTGCCTCAAATAGTGGGGCTCCTGAGGACATCCACACACTATAGGCAGGACTGACAGTTTAGGAGTTTGGTGCCTTGTTAGTGGGCCCTACTTTGGAATTTATGCTCCTCATTGTGACAGAATAGGAATCCCTACACATGGCTCTTCTGCCCCTTCTCTTTGAACCTGTGTTTAGTACTAGAGTTGGTAGTTTTCTGTCCAAGAGAATTAAATCTTTGGGATTTCCACATTCATCATTTCTAAGGTTTCTTTGGAAGTACCTTTAGCATCCAACTTCCTACAAACAGTCTTCCGAAAACAATCTATGCCTTTTCTATCAAGCACTTCACAATTTTTACAGATTCTACTCCCTACCTATTTATAAAACCATTTCCACATTTTTGGTATTTGCAATAGCAACACCTCATTCTCCTGGAACCGATATCTGGTTTAGTCTGTTAAACTGCTGAGAGCAATACACCAGAAATGGAATGACTTTTGCAATGAGAATTTATTGGTTACCAAGTTTACAGTTCTGTGGCTGAGCAAAATGTCAAAATTGAATTACCATCAGGCATTAATTTCTCCCCAAAGACCAGGCACTGATGGTCCTGGATTCTTCTTTCACATGGCAAAGGACTTGGTAGCATCTGCTGTGCTCTTCCTTCTGCTAAAGGCTTCCTTGCCGTCAGCTTCCTGCTTCTTGTGCCTCTTTCTCTCTATTCATCCCATTTATAAAAGACTCCAGTAAGAGGATTTTAAGACCCACCCTGTGCCATGCCTTAATTGAAATAACCCAATCAAAGATCCCTTATTGGAAGTAACCTATCCAAAAGGTTCCAACAACAATAGGCTCACACCCACAGGAATGACCTTCCTTTAAGAACATGATTTTCTGGGCTACCTAGATTCCAAATTACCACAACTAGCATGATACAATAAACAAACTAGAACTAACAGACATATATAGAAACTTTCATCCAAAAGGAGCAGAATATACATTCTTCTCCAGTACATAGGGATTGTTCTCCAGAATAGACCATAGGCTAGATCACAGAACAAATCTTAATAGATTTAACAGGATTAGAATCATACTATGAATTTTTTCTTATAACTCTTAAATGACGGACTAGAGTAGTCTTACTGTTATTCTACTATAGACAATGTGATTCTAGCAATGGAAGAAATTTTATCTTTTTTATGGAGGCAGTGGCCACTGGAGGTTCTGAGAGTAGGGAGAGGGAAAAATGGATGTAATATGGGGGCATTTGGGGATTTGGAATTTGTCCTGAATGTAATTGCAAAGACAGATACAGGCAATTCATAACATACAAAATTGTGTGGGAAAGAGTATAAACTACAATGTCAACTATAATCTATGCTTAGTGGCAATGCTCCAAAATGTGTTCATCAATTGTAACAAATGTACCACACTAATGAAGGATGTTGTTAATGTGGAAAAATGTGGGAGGGGCAGGGAGTAGGGCATATGGGAATCCCCTATATTTTTATGTAACATTTATGTAATCTAAGTATCTTTAAAAAAATAAAAAAGTGTATTAAAAATAGGGGAGGATAGAGAGGGAAAGTATTGTATTAATAAGCTAAATCTTCATATTTTATATTAAAGAGTTAATGTTAATTGTTTAAAGTTGACAGAAGACACGGTTTTAGTATAAGCATATTTTTAAGTATCAAAGAACTAAAAAGTTAAAAGTGGTAACCTCTAGATAGGAAAAAATAAGATTGGAAGAGTGAGATGGAGACTACTGCATTTCATTTAATAAACACTTTTTATAGAATTTGAAAAAAATCAATAACTGGAATAATTAGAAAATTCACTAATATGTGGAAATTAAAAATTAAGGTTTAAACAATGAATGAATCAAATAAATCACAGAAGCAATTAGGAAATAACTTGAGACTCATGAAAAAACACAAAATATAAGAAAATTTACAGGATTTAGCAAATGCAGTGGTGAGACAGAAATTTATCTCAGAATTATTACAAAAAAAAGAAGAAAGATTACAAATATGTGACCTAACCTCACAATTTTTGTTACTAGTTACTAGAAATATAAGATCAAAATAAATTCAAATTGAGCAGTTGGAATGAAATAGAAAATTTCATAGGGGAGAAAAATGAAATAAAGGATTAAAAAAACAAGAGAAAGGGTCAATCAATAACCCCACAAGTTGTTTTTTTGTAAAGATAAAATTTTAGCTAGAAAAACAAGCCAAAAAAAAAGAAGACTCAAATAACTAAAATCAGGAAAGATATTACCATCAATATTGCAAAAATAAAAAGGAGGATAAAAATTAAAAAGGACGATATGAACAACTCCACCCTAACCTAGATGAAATAAGCAAATTCCTATAAGCACACAAACTACCCACACTGACTCAAGAAGAAATAGAACATCTCCATAAACAAATAAATAAAATAAAGAGATCTAATCAGTCAGAAATCAAAAAACTGTTGAGTCTGTGCCCTCTTCCTGGGTCTGATTAATTAGAGACACAGAGAGAGAGACATATAGACAGACACAGGAAAACTAAGCAACTATTTTTGATCCTGCCATGTGAGAGAGGGCTATCTTTAGAAAATGCTTATGTTTTAGTTAAATTCAGACTACCCATTCTCATAGAATATATTCTTTAAAGCATATATGATGTTATTAAATGAATGTAATATAAAATTTGATGATATGACAATGCTAAACTATTTATATTTTTCCTCTCATCTCTAATTATTCAGTACCCATTATATTTTATGGAAGATTTAATTTGAAGTATTTTTAAGATAAAATCCCTTAGCTTATAATGTTATTGTATATGTATTATAAAAGTTGAACTCTTACATAATGATAAAGAAAATAATATTGGAATAGAGGCTAACAAAATATAAAATTAGTTTTTGTTTTCAAAAGATTGATGCTATGTAATAATTGTATAAAATAGATTATATTTACTGAGTACCTACTGAGTGCCATACAATATTCAAAGAACTTCAAATCCATAAATAATGTAGTTTATGTTCACAAGATAATTCTGAAATAATGTTTTAGTATGCTAAATACTGCCAATGCAAAAATACCAGAAATGGGTTGACTTTTATAATGGGAACTTCTTAGGATAAAAGATTACAGTTTCAAGGCTGTGAAAATATCTACTGTTGTGCTCCATTTTTTCTTTACAGAATGAAAGGTAAGACTTCTGAAAGTGTTCTTCATAATAAAATTATCTGAAATTGGAGCATGCATAGGGAATACTATGACACAATTTGAAAGACAGAACCAATTTTATTTCTGCACATTAGTTGCCCTAAAAAACACATATACTTAAACCAGAATTTAAACACTTATTTCATGGCTTCTAATTACTATGTAGCTTTTAAAAAACATGTTCTTGTAAATGGTCCAGATCATGTACAGACAAGTGGAAGATTTCTCCAAAGAAATACAAATTAATTAAAGGATGTTACTCTATCTAGAGACAGATCAAATAAATTATGAACAGGAAAAAAAATAAAGATGCATGCCTCCTTGGATGTTCAACTTCACTGCCATTTCAATTGCTTGCAGCCCTCTCTCTTCTGAATGATATTTGAAGATATTTAAGATATTCAAATAAACATGAGAGAACTTAAAAATAAGTGCTGACATGAGTAAATACTTTATAATTAACTTAATAGCCAAAAGCTCACTTCATTTCTCTATAAAGAGGTGAAATGCTTTCTTTGTGAATATTGCCTTAAATAATGATAATAAAATCAATTTTCATGTAGATTTAGAAGGACCTCATAGGAGAAAAATTGTTTACACTCAAGAATTTCTGGAAAGTCATTTATGGTATAGATCAAATAGTTACAAAATAATATACTATGTATTTGGTGAATTTTTGGAATTACATCTCTTCTCTTCATCAGATATTCAAGAAGTGGTTGTAGCTCAGTTGTTGAGTGCCTGCTTCATCTGTTTGAGGTCCTGAGTTTAATTCCTGGTACCTACTTTTAAAAAATTGAAGATATTGAAAAAAATTAATTTGGAGATCAAAAAAGCATGCATCAATTTATTTTACAATAGGTGACCTTTGGCTTTAATACAAAAGAGAGACTAACGAAGATTTTATATGGCAATGCCATCTCTATAAGGTCTTCTTACTCCATGTAAAATTTATATGAGACTTTTTCTTCTTGGCATTGAAGTCAATTTTGTATAGTTATTAAGTGCACTTTCAAATAATATAAGATAAAGTTGAAATAATAATAATTGATAAAATTCATAATATGATTAACATTTTTATTGCTGTGATTCCAATATATTGTCTCTAATAAAATATTTTTTGCAGATGATCTGGTATGAAACAAAAAGGAGAGATAACCTGTTATGTTTCAACAAAATTAGATCTTTATCAGTGACAATGATTCAATGTCACTTTTTAAAAACTATTCCTACATTTCATTATTTCATTATTTTAAATTTTGTTTCACATGATTTGAAACACTGTTAAGGAATTTTATAATTTTCTGGAAAATTGGTCTATTTTCATTTTATACTTTCATATCTCTGCAATACAGAGGTCTAATTTTCTTTAATAAATCAATTTTATTAATACATATTAATAAAGCATTCATTCATCCAAAGTATACAATCAATGGTATTTGGTATAATCACATAGTTGTGGATTCATCACTTCAATAATTTTCAGACCAATTTCATTATTCCAATTATGATATAATAATAATAATAAATGAAAAACAAAGAAAAGTTATCACCTCTCAATCTCTCTATGCTTCCCTTGTACATAGCTGCTATTCTTTTACCTTCTCTTTAGTATATTTGTATTTATATTTTGTAAAAACAGTCATATATGCAAAATCACCCATATTCATATTTTACATTAGGTTTCACTATGTTATTCAGTGCCATGTTACATTTTTCAGCCTTCCTTCTAGTGATATGCATGACCTCAGACTCACCCCCTCAATCACTGTCACACCCATACAAAAGCCCTGCTAGTTACAAACACCATGATGTGTTTTCACCATTTCTATTAACTTCCATAGGTTTCTGAACAAACTTTTTACCAATTCTGCCCAGATTAACCTTCAGTCTTCCACTCTCTAATCACTAAAACTATGAGGTTACATATTATATTTATTTCACAATAGTGCAATCCACAGGATTTGTCCCTCTGTGTCTGGCTTGTCCCACTCAACATAATGTCCTCTTGTTTCATCCATGTTATCGCATGCCTCATGACTTCATTTCCTCCTACAGTTACATAACATGTGTGTAAACACCACAATCTGCCTATCCATAAATCAGTTGATGGACAACTGGGCTGTCTCCAACCATTGGTGATTGTGAGTATTGCCACTGTGAACATCAGTGTGCAGATGTCTATCTGCATCACTGTTCCCATTTCCCCTGGGCATACACTCATTAAAGGTATTGCCAGGTAACATGGCAAGTCTACATTCAGCTTCCTCAGGAACTGACAAACAGTCCTCCACAGTGGCTGCACTGCTCCACATTCTCACCAACAGTGAATAAGTCCCCATCTCTTCACATCATCTCCATCATTTACAGTTTTCTGACTTTTTAATAGTGACCAGTCTTATAGGTATGAAATGAAATCCTACTGTACCCTTTATCTGCACCACTCCAATCACTAGTGATGTTGAACACTTTCTCATGTGTTTCTACACCATCTGTACTTCTTTGGACAACTGTATCTTCAAGTCTTTTGTCCATTTTTCAATCAGGTAGTTTGTCTTTTTATTGTTGAGTTGTATGATCTTTTTATATATCACGGAACATCAAACCCTTATCAGCTATGTCACTGCCATATAGTTTCTACCCACTCAATCAGATGTACCCTTAACCCCTGACAAAGTCCTCTGAGGTGAGGTGCAAAAGTGTTCAATTTTGAGGAGGTTCATTTACCTATTTTTTTCTTTTTTTGCTTGTGCTTTGCTTGTAAGGCCCAACAATCTACTGCCCATCGCAAGATCTTGAAGATGCTGTCCCTCACCTTCCTCTAGGAGTCCTATGATGGTTGCTTTTATATTTAGGTCCTTGATCCATTTTAAGTTAATTTTTGAATAAGATATGAGACAGGGTTCCTTCTTCTTTCTTTAGGATATGGCTATCCAGTTATTCCATCACCATTTGTTGAATAGACTGTTGCGGCCCAGCTAGGAAGGCTTGACAGCTTTGTCAAAAATCACTTGACTGTAGATGTGACTTCTCCACTTGATTCTTTCTGTCAATCTGTCTGTCTTTATACTGGTACCATGCTGTTTTTACCATTGTAGCTAAGTAATATTCTTTCAAGTAAGGAAGTGAGAGTCTTCCAAATTTGTTTTTCTTTTTTAAGACTTTTTGGCTATTTGGGGTCACTTAACCTTCCAAATAAATTTGATAATTGGCTTTTCCGTGTATGTAAAAAAGGTTGTTGGGAGTTTTATTAGGATAGCATTGAATATGTAAATCAGTTTGGGTAGAATTGGCATTTGAATGATAGTTAGTCTTCCAATCCATGAACATGGAATATATTTTCATTTATTTAAGTCTTCTTTGGTTTCTTTTAGCAATATTTTGTATTTTTCTGAATACAGGTCCTTTATGTCCTTGGTTAAGTTTATTCCAAATATTTGATTATTTTATTTGCTATTGTAAATGGAATTTTTTTCTTATTTCCTCCTCAGATTGTCCATCAGTAATGTATAGAAGCACTATTAATATTTACATATTAATCTTGTATCCTGTCACTTTGCTGAACTCATCTATTAGTTCTAGTAACTTTTCTTGTGGATTTTCCAGTTATAGGATCATATTATCAATGAATAGTGAAAGTTTTACTTCTTCTTTTCCTATTTGGGTGCAATTTATTTCTTTATTTAGCCTAATTGCTCTAACTAGAACTTCCAGCACAACTTTGAACAACAGTGTTGATAGTGGGCACCCCTATCCTGTTATCAATCTCTGTGGAAAATTTTTCAGTTTTTCATCATGGAGTACAATATTAACTGTAGGCTTTTCATACATTCACCTTACCATATTGAGAAAATTTCCTTTTATTCCTTTCTTTTGGAGTTTGTCTATCAAGAAAGGATGGTATCTTCTGTCAAAAGCTTTCTCTGCATCATTTGAGAGGATCCTGCAATTTTTCTTCAGTTTATCAGTGTGTTTTATTGCACTAACTGACTTTCTTTTGTAGAACAACCCCTGTAGCCTACGATAAACCCAACTTGATCATAGTGCATAACTTTTTAAATGTTCTTTTGGATTTGGCTTGCAAATATTTTTTTGAATATTTTTACATCTATATTCATTAGAGATATTGGTCTGCAATTTTCTTTTTTTGTAGCATATTTATCTGGTTTTGGCATTGGCTTCAGAGAATGAGTTTGGTAGTGCTCTTTTTGTTCAATTTTTTGGAAGAGCTGGAACAAGATTGGTATTAGCTCATCTTTTCATGATTGGTAGAATTCACCTGTAAAACTATCTGATCCAATGCCTTTCATCTTTGGGGTTTTTTTGATGATTGTTTCAAATCTCTTCACTTGTCTTTAGTTTGTTGAGGTCTTCTGTTTCTTCTTGGGAAAGATACATGGTTTGTGTGTTTCTAGGAATTTGTCCATCTCATCTACATTGTCTACTTTTTGGCTTAGAGTTGTTCATAGTATCCTCTTATGATCTTTATATATTTCTGCAATGTTAGTGGTAATGTCCCCCTTTCATTTTTTCTTTTGTTTGTTTTCATATTCTTTACTTCTATCTTCTCAGTTTGTTGATATGCTGAATCTTTCAAGGAAACTTTTGGTTTTGTTGATTCTCTCTGTTTTGTTGTGCTAATTTCAGTTTTTTTCTGCCCTAATCTTTACTGTTTCTTTCCTTCAGCTTGGTTTTTGGATTAGTTTACTGTTCTTTCTCTATTTCCTCCAGGTGTTCATTTAGATCTTCAATTTTAGCTCTTTCTTCTTTATTACTGTAAGCATTGAGGGCTATAAATTTCCTTCTCACACTGTCATTGCAATGTCCCATAGGTTTTAATATGTTGTGTTCTCTTTTTAATTTGACTTAAGCTATTTGCTGAATTCTCTTGCAATTTCTTCTTTAACACATTGATTATTTAACAGTGTGTTGTTTAATCTCTGTATATTTATGAATTATCCCTTTTTCCATCTGTTATTGATTTCCAGCTTCATTCTATTATGATCAGAGAAAGTATTTTCTATAATTTCAATCTTTTTAAATGTATTGAGTCTTTTCTTATGACACAACATATCATCTATCCTGGAGAAAGATACATGAGTGCTGTCAAAAAATGTATATCCTGCTGTTTTGGGGTGCAACGCTCTGTATATGAATGTTAAGTCTAGTTCATTTATCATATTATTTAAGCTCTCTGTTCTTTATTTATCCTCTGTGCAACTATTCTACCCAATACTAAGAGTATTTTTAATAATACTGCATTGCACAGGAGTAGTTATATGGTTATATTTACAAGTATAAACTTTTACATCCGTGTACTATTCAACTATATATTATAGACTATATTGGCTGAGTCTTACTTTTTTTAAAAATTATTTACTGAGTCTTTTAATTGGTATGTTCACTCCATTTATTTTTAAAATCCTTATTTATGTGCTATTTTTATTTTATGTATGAAGATAATTTTTGAAATTCTGATTCTTCTCTCTTGGCTTATTTTGGTTAAAAGATTTATTTTTTTATTCCTCATTGTTTTCTGTAAACCCAAGTAACTTACCTGTGAAGGGTGGGCTACAGGGTGGTTAAATTTTAAGCCCTGGAACCCTGAGAAAGCTGCTAGTGGCAAGCTTTTTCTGTTTTATTTCTTGGTTTCTTTTTTCATTTCCTTCTTTTTTCTCTCTTTTCTCCTTACTTTGTTTCTTGCCTATCTTTCAATTTTCGCTCTTCTGTTGCTTATCTTTCATTTTACCTTCTCTTGTTTCATCTTCATTTTCATTCTTCTCATCTCTTCTTTCCAGTCTTTTATTTTACTTGACTTTTCCCTGTTTCTTTATTTATTCCACCTTTTAAATTAGTATTCTTTTTGTTTTTATGATATTTTACTCATAACTTTTTCCTGGTTCTTTGATTCCTTTTCCATATATTTTTAAAATTTTGTTTTCTCATCTTCTTTCTTTCCTTTTCTATATTTTTATTATATTTTGTGGGGAACACTAAATCTACAAAAATATAGAATAAGTGAAATCAAGTGTCAAAGAGGGCCCTTAATGAAAAACAAAATGAAATAAAACCTTAGAGTAGAAATTGAAGATAACTCCCTGAATGAGTCCATCAAAATAAACAGATGCCTAGACACCAGCAAAAAATTATAAGCTATACTAAGAAACTGGAAGACATAGCCTAGTGTAATGAACAAAATAAAAAATAGGAGATGCAGAATGTGGAACAACTAATCAAGTATGTCCAAACAAATATCATGAAGAAACTTAATGAAGTGAAATAAGAGATAAAAGATATTAAGAAGACACTGTGGAAACATACTGATGAAATTGTAAACATACATACAAAGATAACAGACCTGATGGTGATGAAAGGCATAATGTAAGAAATTAAACATACACTGGAAGCACATAAGATCAGAGTTGAAAAGGCAGAGGAAAGAATTAGTAATGTCAAAGTTAGACTATCTGAAATCACACAGATAGTAGAAGAGACACATAAAAAGATAGAAAAAATTTAACAGGGACTACAGGAGTAGAATGACAACATGAAACACACAAACATACACATTATTGATATCCCAGAGGGAGAAGAGCAGTGGAAGGGCTCAGAAGGAGTGTTAGAGGAAGTAATGGAGAAGAAATTCCCAAATCTTTTTTTTTTTTTTTTTTTAAGATTTTATTTATTTATTCATTTATCCCCCCCTTGCTGCTTGTGCTCGCTGGGTCAGCTAACCACGCTGTGCGGGCGGACTTGCCTTCACCAGGAGGCCCCGGGAACTGAACCCGGGGCCTCCCATATGGTAAACGGGAGCCCTACTGATTGAGCCACAGCCGCTCCCCCCCAAATCTTTTGAGAGACATGGATGTACATGTCCAGGAAGTGCAGTGTATTCAAAACAGTAAAATTCTAACAGGCCTATCCTGAAACACATACTTACCAAATTGCCAAATACTGAAGACAAAGATGGAATTCTGAAAGCAGCAAGAGAAAAGAGATCCATCATCTATAAGGGAAGTTTGATAAGATGAAGCACTGATAAAACATCTGAAGCAGTGAAGGTGAGAAGGCAGTTATATGGTATAGTTAAGGTGCTAAAAGGAAAAAAAAAAAAGATATAATTCAATAATTCTGTATCCAGCAAAGCTGGGCCTTCAAGAAATACTAAAGGAAGTGATGCAGGTTGAAAGGAAAAAAAAACAGGAGTAAATGGGCTGAAGGAGAGTGTAGAAAGGAAGATTAGTAAAAATAACTGAAGGGATACAGAGAGAAATAAAATATACCATATATAATTTTTAAAGAAAAAATGGCTAATGTAAGTAATAATTTGGGAATAATAACATGAATGTTAATGGTTTAAACATTCTAATTAAAAGACACATATTGGCAGAATGGATAAGGAAAATGACCCATCTGTGTGCTGTCTACAAGAAAATCATCTCAGACCCAGAGAAACAAAAAGATTACAAGTGTAATTTCAAAAAAAGGTTTTACATACAAATAACAACCAAAAATGGTTAGGAGAAGCTATACTAACATTGGACAAAATAGACTTTAAATGCAAAACGATTGTAAGAGACAAATAAGGATATATATTAGTAAAAGGAGTAATCATCAAGAGGAAAGAACACTCATAAATATTTATGCACCTAACCAGGGTGCACTAAACTACATGAAGCAAACAATGGAAAAATTAAGGGTAGAAATAGATGCCTTTAAAATTAAAGAGGGGATTTTAATATATAATTTCCAACATTACAGAGTACATCTCAACAGATGTGCTCTGTAATGTAATAAAGAAACAGAAACTTGGATAATACATTAAACATTCTAGACCTAATAGACATATGCAGAACGTTATACCCAAATACAACAGAATTTACATTATTCTTGAGTGCACATGTATCATTCTTCAGGAGAGCCCTCAAGCTAGGTCACAGAACATTGAATTTAGAATGACTGAAATTATACAAAGTAATTTATCTGACCACAATGGAATTAAGCTGGAAATTAATAATGAGTGGAGAAAAAGAATGAGAATAAAAATATGGAACTTCATAACACACTTTTCAACCATCAGTGGGTCAAGGAGGAAATTGCAAAAGATATCAGTATCTGGACAACCAGCAAGATGATGGCAGAGTAAGGAGCTCCTAGAACCAGCTCATGCTACAGGGCATTTTATAATAACCCAGAGCTATCTAAAGCACCTGTTTGGGAGCTCCAGAAGACCAGAAAAGCATCCTTCAAAATCCTTGGAAGACAATGGTTCTCAGAGACTGCTCACTTTCCTCAGTTCAGATCAGTGAGGTCATATACTGTTCATCCTTCAGTGCCTGGCTTGCTTCACTCAACATAAGGTCTTCAAGATTCATCCACGTTATTCCATGTGTTAGCACTTTGTTCCTTCTTACCGCTGAGTAATATTCCATTGTATGTATGTGCCACATTTTGCTTATCCATTCGTCTGTTGATGGGCACCGGGGCTGATTCCAACTTTTGGGCAATGGCACTCAGAAACTCTTGCTGGAAGCTGGGGAGCTTTATGGAGACAAATTGTATTACCATTAAAATAGGCATATTTGTTGACCCAGAGAGTCCACTTATCTGACTGTACCCTAAGGAGATAAGTGAATAAGTATCAAATTTTGATTTAATGTTGCTTTTTGCCATGTAAGAATTCTAGGATTTTTAGTGGTTAAAATAATTTCCTTTGTAATTTCTTTGGTTGCTTTTATGCTTACATAGTCCTTCCCTTTCTAGATATGAAATAAAACTCATCCATATTTTCTTAAAAAAAAAAAAATCCTTGGAAGAATGAAAAGAGGAGACTGCCCATCTGCAGAGAAAGTTTCTAAATAGAGCAGTCCACACTGCAGAGGCCGGTGCCCATCCACCACTGGTGGCACAAGCTACCTCCAGAGATATTCCATGGATGGAATTGAAGCTCCATTTCCCAAAACAGGTTGGACACCAACTTCAGCTACTGATTAATGAATTTGGCTGGCTAAAGTATAATCCTAAGAACAGCTAAATTTTGAAACTTTCTAGGTCAGAATGAACCCAGTAACTGCCAATTTAACTCTGTCCCAAGCAAGTGGGGAAGTGAGGTGTACTGAAAATCATAGTGCTGGCAGGGACCAGCTTCTTTCCATTCAGATCGAATTGCATCTCTAGCCTAAGACCCAGCCCCGCCTCTGGCAGGGAAGGTTTGGGGACCTGTGGCAGTCTGTCTGGGAAACTACAGGCCCCATGCCAGAGACCAGTGCTCATCCTACTCTGATGGTACAAGCTACCTCAGGAGCTATTCTGTGGCTGGTGTTGAAAGCTCCATTTCCCAAAAACAGGGGAGGAAGTGATGGTTGGTTACTGACTTCAGCTATTGATTACTAAATTAGGCTGGCTAAAGTATAACACTAAGAATAGTTAAAGATGGAATATGTAAAAGTTGGAAGGAAACCAGTAACCACCATTTTTACTCTGCCCCTGGCATGAGAGGAAGCCAGGCTGATTGAAAATCATAGTGATGGTAAGGACAAGCTTTTTCCACCCAGATCAGATTGCAGCCCTAACCTAGGCTTCAGCCCCACCTCTTGCAGGGAGGAGCTGGCAGGACCCACACTAGCCTCTCTGGTAAATGCAGATACATTTGGATGGAACAGACTGAGTAGTTGGATGCCTGGGGCTCCAGCGCTGCACCCCAAAAAGATAGAAGAGGAGCTGAGTTTTCTCAGCCTCCCAGGGCAACTGCAGGCACTTTCAGCTCACACAAACTGGTTTGTTGAGAACCTTCAATTCCATCTCCACCCCTCCAATACCATAGGATAGGAGGAAGCTGGGGTTTCTTCAGCCTCTCTGGGCACTGCAGACACTTACAGCCTACACAGATGGAACTGTTGGGTGTCAATGGTTCTGTTCCCACCCCCTAAAGGACAGAAAGGACAGTACTCCCTCAGCCTCTCAGAACAACTGCAGGCCCATTTGGACCACATGAATTAGATTGTTGGGCATTACTGAGGGTTCATCCCCACCCCTGGCAGGGAGAGGTGGGAGCCTGTACTACATCAGTCTACCTGGTCAACTGGAGTCATTTTGGACTCACATGGCATAGATTGCTGCCCACACCTGCAACTCCATTCCTGCCAGAGGCAGGGGAGGAAGTGGTATGAAGCTTCATCAATCTCTCTGTGCAACTACAAAGGTCTTGGATTACTACACACAACTGTAGCTTTGTCCCTACCCTGACAAAGGAGAAAGGTGGGAGAAGATTCATTGGTCCCTGGGGCAATGCAGGCAGCTGGAGCCTCCACAGCTTACAGCACCAACTATATCCTTGACTTCTACTACACAACCAGCAACAGAGAAAGGGTAAGAGAGCCCTAAACTAAATTGAGAAACTGCAGCCAGAATAAATACATATAGTAAGGCAGACACCAACAAAAAAACTACAATCCATACCATGAAACAGGAAGATATGGCCCAGTTAAAGGAAAAAGATAAACCTCTAGATGACATAAAGGAGTGGAGACAACTAATCATAAATGTTCAAACTAATCTTCTTAATGAAGTCAATGAAATGGCTAAAGAGATTAAAGATATTAAGAAGACATTGGATGAGCATGAAGAAGAATTTGAAAGCATACATAGAAAAGTAGCAGATCTTATGGGAAAGAAAGGCACAATACATGAAATTAAAAGTACACTGGAGTCATATATGGTAGATTTTAGGTGGCAGAAGAAAGGATTGGTGAGTTTGAAGACATTGTCTCCCAAAGCAAACTTACAAAAGAACACATGAAATAAAATGGAAAAAAAAATGAACAAGGTCCCAAGGAAATAAATGACAGCAAACATGTGGGCCATGGGTGTCCCAGAAGGAGAATAGAAGGGGAAAGGGGCAGAAGGAATATTTGAAGAAATAATTGTAGAAAATTTCCCAACTCTATTGAAGGACATAGATATCCATATCCAAGAAGCACAGAATACTCCCATCCAAATAAATCTCAATAGACCATCCCTGAGACACATACTCATCAGAATGTCAAATGCCAAAGGCAAAGAGAGAATTCTGAGATCAGCAAGAGAAAAGCAATGCATAACATATAAGGGATACCCAATAAGATTAAGTGTCGATTTCACATCAGAAACAATGAAGGCAAGAAAGCAGTGGTATGCTATATTTAAGATACTGCAAGAGAGAACTGTGTGGGAGAGAGTGTAGACTACAATGTAAATGATGGTCCATGCTCAGTGGCAATGCCCCAGGATGTGTTTATCAATTGCAATGAATGTGCCACACTAATGAAGGATGTTGTTTTTGTGGGAGGGTGTGGGAGGTGTGGGGTGTGGGGCATATTGGAATCCCTATATTTTTCTGTAACATTTATGTAATCTAAGTATCATTTAAAAAGTAAATTATATATATATATATATATATGATATTGTCAGCTAATAATTTTATATCAGGCAAGATTGTCTTTCAAAAATGAGAGCAAGATTATAATATTCATGGATAAACAGTAATTGAGAATGTTTATAACAGGTACCAACTGTGCAGGAAATACTAAAGGGTGTGCTACAGTCTGAAAAGAAAAGACAGGAAAGAGAGGGTTGGAAGAGAAAAGAAATGAAGATTATGTCAGTAAAAGAAACTAAAAGTGTCAAAACTTTGGTGAAAATAAAATATGACAGATAAAACCCAAAAGTCAAAATGGATGAAATAAGAACTTCCTTTACAGTAATATCATTGAGTGCTAAAGACTTACGCTCCCCAATTAAAAGACACAGACTGGTGGAATGGATAAGAAAATATGAGCCTTCTATATGCTCTCTGCAAGAGACTCACCTTAGACCCAAGGACACCAATAGATTGAAAGTGAAAAGCTGGAAAAAGATATTACATACAGGTAGTAACAACAACAACAACAAGCCGGATTAACCACACTTATATCAGATGAAATAGATGTTAAAAGACACTATATAGTTCAGTCTGAGGAGGAAGTCAGGGAAAAAATTCCATTTACAATAGTGACTAAAATAATCAAATATTTGGAGTAAACTTAACCAAAGATGTAAAGCACTTGTATTTAGAAAACCATAATGCATTGTTAAGAGAAATTTTTTAAAAAGACCTAAATAATTGGAAGAACATTCCATGCTCATGGATTGGAATACTAAATATCATTAAGATGTGAATTCTATGCAATTTGATACAAAGATTTAATGTAATCTTGATAAAAATTCCACCAGTGTATTTAAACAAATAGAAAACACAATTATCAAATTCATTTGGAAGGGTAAGGGGTCCCACATAGCCAGAAACTTCTTAAAATGGAAAAGTGAAGTTGGAGGACTCTCACTTCCAAACTTTAAATCTATTACCTAGCTACAGTGGTAAAAACACCATGGTACTGGCATAAAGATAGACACTTAGACTAATGGAGCGAAATTGATGGTACAGAAACAGACCCGCAAATCTATGCCCAAGTGATTTTTGACAATCCAGTCAAACCCATCCAGCTCGAGCAGAACAGTCCATTCAAAAAATGGTGCTGGGAGAACTGGATATCCATAGCCAAAAGAAAGAAAGAGGACCCCTATCTCTCACCTTATACAAAAATTAACACAAAAGGCATCAAAGACCTAAATATAAAAGTGACAAACATAAAGCTTCTACAAGAAAATGTAGGAAATATCTTCAAGACCTGGTGGTAGCTGGTGGATTCTTAAAGGAGAAAAGAGGAGGGCTGAGAAGGACTATTGATGCTTAATGTATGTATAATTTTAATTTACTTTACTATATAAATGTGGAAATGCACAGAGTTGGTGATAACACATCATAGTGAGAAATAGCTGGTTTATAAATGAGAAAGTGGCTGGAAATGGTAGTCTAAGTATGTAAATATCAATTGAAAGAAAGCTAGAGAATAATGTAGGGATTGAATAGCACAGTGAACCCAGAGATGAATGAAGACTGTGATTGATGGTACAGATGTAAGGGTGTCCTTCTGTGAGTCAGAGCAGATGCATGCCACTATTGCTGGGTGGTGGGGATGTGGAGAAGCATGGGAAAAATACAACTGGAGAGACCTATGGACCATGTTTAACAGCAATACTATAAAATTCATATATTTATGTCAAAGATGTACTGTGTTGATAATGCAAGAGTATGGAAAAAGTGTGCTATGGATGGTTGGTGGTAATAGTCTGATGATATTATCTCATAATCTGTAACAAATATTCCACCATGATGTGGTGTGTTGATGGATGGGTGCTCTATGGGAATTCTACACATGTGCATGATTGTTTTGTAAGTTCTCAACCTCTGTAATAAAAATATATTTTAAAATTAATAATACTGTGGGTTGGGGGGGAAATACACTAAATGTAAGATATAGACTATTGTTAGTAGTAAAATTTTTATTATAATCTTTCATAATTTGTAACAAATATCTCAGAACAATGAAAGGTGTTGGTGGGGAGTTGATGTATGAGACCCCTGTATGATGTTATGCATGTTTGTTTTGTAAGTCCACAACTTTTAATATTCACTTATTGTTCATGTACATTCATGTAAGAATGATATACTTAAATAAATTTTAAAAACAGAAGTCAATAACTACCTTGAAATGAAATAAAATGAGAATACAACAAATCCAAACCTATTGGATGTAGCTAAAGAAGTGCTGAGAGAGAAATTTATAGCCATAAATGCTGATCTTAAAAAAGAAGAAAGCGATAAAATCAAAGACCTAACTTCACACCTGGAAGAACTAGAAAAAGAACAACAAACTAATCCCAAAGCAAGGAGAAAAAAATGAAATAACAAAGATTAGAGTAAAACTAAATTAAACTGAGAATAATAAAAAGCACCAGGACAACCAGCAAGATAGCAGCAGGGTAAGGAGCTCCTAGAGGCACTCATGCTACAGGGCAATTAGTAATCACCCAGAGCTACCCAGAGCACCTGTTTGTGGGCTCCAGGAGAGCATAAGAGCATCCTGCAATATCCTTGAAAGAATGGAAAGAGGAGACTAGGGGAAGTGGGGTGGATTGAAAATCACATTGCTGGTAGGACCGGGTTATTTCCCTCCAGACCAGACAGCAGCTCTAACCTAAGCCTCAGACTGTGGGGACCTGCAACTGCCTCTCCAGGAAAATACAGGCCACGCCACAGAAGCTGGTGATCATTCTACTCTGGGAGTGCAAGCTGCCTCAGGACATGTTCTGTGGCTACCCCAGGCTACAGAGAGCATGGAGTACATTCCTTGGTGATTGGAGAAAGTGTGGCCATCACCCCAATGTACTTGGAGGATGAGGTCTGGATCTTGGTCACTACCCAGATGCAATAAAATGGCCATTGGGCAAACCTGTGGAAAGGGTGGGCCCCCATGCATACCCAGGGAGAAGAAACCATCATCTTGAGAATGACTCTCAGATTTTAAAATTTAATGAAGTTTGCCCTGCATGTTTTCAGAACTGTTCTGGTCCCTGACTCATGTTTCCCTCCCAATTTCTCCTTATGGTAAGGCAAATGTTTAACCTTTGTCTGTCCCTTTGTATATTGGAAGCACATAAATTGTTATGTAAGATTTAGAGGCCCACAGCCTGACAGGACTTTGTCCCAAGACAAACTATTTCTCTAAACTGATTGTGAAACGATCTTCTATTTAGCATTGCTAACTGAAAGGATTTAAGGTTTTCTGAATTTGTAATATCCTTTTGGATTTCAAATGGTAGAGTGTGGCAGTTTGAGATTATTTATGACTTCGAAAAAGAAATATTAGTTATGCTTATACACTGGTCTGTTTCTGTGGGTGTGATAACCTTTTGATTGTATTAGATACAGCTGAGATGGCTTTGATTAAATTATGTTAAGATTAGGGCTTTGATTGAACCAAATTGATTCCCTGACCCCATATCCCCACCCCCTTGGTGGGCTATATAAAGGAATAATCAACCAAGAAAGCAAGAGAAATAGGCAAACAGAGAATATACACAGAGGAACAGACAACTCCATAGACACAGAGGAGAGAAATTGATTCTGGATCCTGGAGAGAGCTGAGCAATTCACCTTATAGTTTACAGTTGACCTTGTGAAGATACTAGAGCAGCTGAGTCCAGAAAGAAACAAGCCCCAGAGGAAGAGAGATGAGCCCTATATCAGCCTCCACCTGAGATCAGAAGAAGCTGGGACCATGGAGCCTTAAGAGGAAAGAGAAAGGCAGAACCTTACAGACATTGCCTGCCATCTTGCTTCAGTACATGGCAACAGACTTTGGGTGAGAAAATACCTTTTATGGGACCTTGAGTTGGACTCTTTGGGCTTTGTAACTGTAAGCTTTTACCCCAAATAAATACACTTTATAAAAGCCAACAGATTTTTGGTACTTTGCATCAGTACTCCTAATACACCTAGTCATATATATTTTCTAAGAGTTACATCCTGAAAACCTCCTTATTACTCAAATGTGGCCTATCTTTAAGCCAAATTCAGCATATTGGCTCACTGCCTTCTCCCTAGCATAGGAAATAAAGCCCAGGGATGGGCCTCCCTGGCACCAAGGGATTATTAGAAAGTTCCACCTAGTGTTACATTTGTAAAAAGACTTTGATCAAATACAAAGGATTTTTTTTATGGCTAAGATATTTCAAAATGAATCTGCAGGTCAATCCAGAGGTTATGCTTATCCACATCTCAGGAGTGTCTCGCTGACTGCTACAGTAAACAATACCTCAAGCAGCAGTGAGCCTGAGGCCTCTAGGGACATCAAAATACTAGAAGCAAGGCAAAAATCTGAGGAAATCAACACTCTGTTGGTGGGCCTTACCATGGAATATATGCAGGGAAATAACTCAAAATTATAAAGGTCATATATATATTCAAAACCCCACAGTTAACATCATATTTAATGATGAAAGTCTGAAAACTTTCTTCCTGTGATCAGGGACAAAGCAAGGATGCCCACCATCACAAATGTTATTCATCCTTGTAATAATGTTCAAACCAAAGTAATTGGGCATGAAAAATGAACAAAAGGTATCCAAATTGTATAAGAAGAAATAAAACCTTACCAGTTTGAAGATGCCATGATTCTATAGATAGAAAATTTGGAAAAATTCACAACATTGTTAAGGGCTAAAAAACTAATCCAACAACATGGCAGAGTAAAAGAAGCATGAAAAATCAGTTCTGTTTCTATATATTAGTAATGAAAAATCTTAGCAGGAAATTAAAGAAAAAATCTATTTGCAATAGCAATTGAAAAAAACAATCAAATATCTAGGATAACATTTAGCCAAGGCTGCAGTGGGCTTACACACAGGAAACTATAAAACAATGCAGACAGTACTCAAATAAGAACTAAAAAGTGGAAGGATATTACATATTCCTAGATTGAAAGCCTAAATATTATATGATTTCAATTCTACCCAAAGTGATTTACACATTCAATGCAATCCCAATCAAATATTCAACTGACATCTTTGCAGAAATAGAGAAGCCCCTCAAGAAATTTGCATAAAAGGCAAAGGCCTTAATAGCCAAAAACATTTTGAAATAGAAAGTTTTTGGAGCACTAACAATTCCAAATTTTAAAACTTATTACAAAGCCACAGTAATCAAAACATCATGATAATGGCACAAGGACAAACATATAGAATAATGGATTTGGTTTGAGAGTTCAGAAACAAATCATCATGTGAATGGCCAAATGGATTTTTGAAAAAGGTAGAAAACATTTCAATGGCAAAGGATTAATATCATCAGAAATTGTGTTGGGAAAATTGGATAGACATATGAAAGAGAATGTATATCAAGCTTACATCTCATCATATACAAAAAAATAACTCAAAATGGATCAAATATCTAAAAATAAGAGCCAAAAGTAATAAGACTGCTGCTGATTGTATTATATATCCCCCAAAATCATAAAAAAAACATTTTTTTAATAGTGACATATTCCTGTGGGTGTGAACCCATTTTATATAAGACTTTTGGAAGATACTACTTTTAGTTAAAGTGTGGTGAATTGAATCAGTTGGGCTGCAATCTAATTACTGAAGACCTTCATCGTGAAATTGAGTCATAGAGAGAATACCACAAGAGAAGCTGGAAGTCAATGAAACCCACAGGAGAAAGGATAATATCATGACCATGTCCATTGCCAAGTGACAGAAAACCCAAGGATCTAGGATCACTGGCAGCCATATCCTGAACACCACAGTCATAAGGAAGAAAGCATCGCCTTGCTGAAGCCTTGATTTTGGACTTCTGTCAGTCTCAAAACCATAAGCCATATTTCCCAATTTTTTAAGTTACCCCTTTAATAGTATTTGTTTACCATCCAGGAAACTAAGATAAACTCCAAAAGGGCAACATAGGGAAACATCTTCAGGATCCTGTCTTAGGCAAAATTTCCCTAACATTTACACCAAAAGCACAGCAGCAAAAGAAAAGAAAAAAAAAAAACATCAATTGGACCTCATCAAAATGAAAAACCTTTGTGCATCATAGTACTTTATCATGAAAATAAAAACAACTTTCAGAATGGGATCAATATTTGGAATTAATATATCTGATAAGCACTTATTATCCAGAATATATAAAGAAATCCTAAAATTTGACAACAAATAAACAAACAATCCAGTTTAAAAACGGGCAAAACTTGAATAGATTTTTCTCCAAAGAAGATATGTAACTGGCCAGTAAGCACAGGAAAAGGTGCACAACATCATTAACATTAGGGAAACACAATTCAAAAGCAAAAGAGATACCATTTCACACCCACTGGAATGTCTATTTTTAAATACAGAAAATAAGTGTTGGAGAGGAAAAATGGGAACACTTGTTCTTTGTTGGTGGGAATGTAAGATGATGCTATTTTCACTAGATATAGAATTACTTTTCTTTTTGTCTTTTCATACTTTGTAGATATGTTTTTTTCTGGCCTTATTGCTTCTTATAAGAAGCCAATCATAACTGATGAATTCACTGCCCCCAAAATCCCAAAATTTCCCCTTCCATCCCCTGATTCACCATTTCATATTTCCTCCCAGCTTGACCCTGGCTGCTTTTCAGTGTTTCCTTCTATCTTTCATTTTCTGTAGCTTCATTATGATATACTTCAGTGGTGTGTGCATTTTTTTTAAAAGATTTTATTTATTTATTCATTTATCCCCCCCTTGCTGCTCGTGCTCGCTGGGTCAGCCAACCACACCGCACGGGCGGGCTTGCCTTCACCAGGAGGCCCTGGGAACCGAACCCGGGGCCTCCCATATGGTAAACGGGAGCCCTACTGATTGAGCCACAGCCGCTTCCCTGGTGTGTGCATTTTCACATTGGATTTATCATGCTTTGGATGTTCTGAGTTTCTTACATTTGTAAATTTATGTTTTCTCTAAATTATAAGAAATTTCAGCCAACTTTTATTCATTAGTTTTGACCCACAAAGATTCTGCCTTTTTTTAAAATAGTTTTTTGATGTTGCTATGGTTGTTATTGTCCTTGTAGCTCTTTGAAAAACATTTATTGATATGGTTTCAAGTTTTCTGGAACACTATTCAAGAGCCTTCAATCTACTATGGCAAATTTTTCATTGCCTTATCTTTTAATTTTCTGCTAGAATTTCTATTTTGTTCATTTTTATTTTAGTCTGCATTTTTTCTGCTGTGATTTCTCATATATTTCCTCATTAGCATCTTTTGTTTTCCTAAAGTAATCATTTTTATGCACAAAGCTGCTTTAATCCCCATGTATTCTAATATATAGTTTGGGTTCATCTTGCAACTTATTGCTATTAACTTTTTTTTCATTAATATGGTTCACATTTTCTTGTTTTTAAGGAAGGAGCTGGTGAACTCTGGGGATTTGTAGGTCTGTGGTTAAAACTACAATGATTGGAATGTTCTTCTGACAAATATGATAGAGAAAGGTTACTGGTGTAGGGCATCAGGGGTGGGTAGATATATGGGATAAAGTGCACCAGGGGCATGCTTCTATGGAATATGTGTGCTCATCTTGTCATAGTGTTTTATCTTGGTGGGTGGAGACCCACATAATAAACAAGAAATTTTAAACACCTATCCTGGGGAGTACTGCTTTGTTTTCAATTAGAGGGACAAAAATCTCTCAAGATCATAGACAATGACTAATAAAAGAAAACAGACCAATAGGTCAAGCCCTCCATATTATCACATGAAACTATGAACCTCATTCTTCAAAAATTGAATCTTAGAGTTTACCACAGTTTTCAAAGGGAAGAGGTGGAAAGAATAGAATAGATGGAACATAGGATATTAGAATCATTCTCTAAGATCTTGCAATGGTGGATACAGGCCATTTCAAATTTTGTCAAAACCTACAAAAGTGTATGGTGCATAATGTAAACCATATGTAAACCATGGACAATGGTTAGTAGCAATGCTTCAATATTTGCACAGCAAATGTAACAAAAGTACCATAGGCATGTAAAATGTTATTAATAGGGGAATGTGGGAGAGGGGGAGAATATTGGGTATATGGAATTCCCTATATATTTTCTTTGTGACATTTGTGCCACCTAAAGCTTCTTTAAAGATAAAGCAAAAAAATAATAAATAAATAAAACACTGGGGGAACATAAGGAAAAATTTTCACTGTACACAAAAAATAACAGATCTTATAGTGAATAAAAAAACATTGAAAAATTTATTGTACTTTATTTTTTATTTTTATGTTTAATTTTATTTTTTATTCTTTTTACTTTTTGTTTTGCATTTTATTTATTATTATTTTATTTTCTTATTCTTACTTTTTTTTGGCTTTGGTTTTGGATTGAAGAATGGTCACAACTGTGGCAGGGGAGAATCAGTGGTGTGAGGTGTCAGGGATGGGGGAATATGCACCTGGGACATGCCTCTATGGCATATAAATATATTCAAGTGATCATGGTGCATCATCTCAGTGGGTGGAGACACACAATAACCAAAGAATATTGTATTCCCATCCTTGGAAGTCCTTGTACATTCTCTAATAGAGCAGCATGAATGCCCTGAGTACATGGGCAGTGCCTAGCAAAGGAAGACATACCCTTACCCTAGGCCCTTGGTAATGATGATTGTACTTATGATGCTTTTTTCAAGAAATTGAAACTTAGCTTAATATTATATATTACCTGAGAGTTACCTCCTGAATACCTTGTTGGTGCTCAAATATGCCCTTTCTCTAAGCCAAACTATACATGTAAATATACTACCTTCCCCCTCCCCATGTGGGACATGACTTCCAGGGATGAGCCTCCTTGGCACTGAAGGGTTATTATCAAGCACCAACCACAGTACATTTGGAACAAGACCTTGACCAAATGGGGGAAGTATTAAATACAAATGAGTTTTTATGGCTAAGAGATTTCAAAGTGAGTTGGAAGGTCATTCCAGAGGTTATGCTTATGCACATCTCAGCAGGATCTCATTGACTGCCACAGTAAACAGTGCCTCAAACAGTGGAGACCCTGAGGGCTCTAGAGACATCTAGACACTATAGGCAGAACAGACAATCTCAGGAATTTGGTACCCTGTCATTGGGTCTTACTTTGGATTATATATTCCCCAATATAATAGAGTTAGATTCATTTACAATTTCCCTACACATGACTCTTCTGCCCCTTTTATTTGAACTTAAAAACCTCTATACTTTAAAAATATATTTCCTAGAGACTTAAATCATTGCCCTCTTCATATGCCAGTTGAGCTCTGAATTTCAACAAGAGTTGCAACACCTCCACTCCAATTCTTTGGACTTGCACAAGACATCTAACAAAATGATGATGATGAACAATGCCCATCACACACACAAAAAGAGAAAATAGCCACAACTGCAAACAAAACAGTTACACCCAACTGCCCCATGGGACCTAAGCCCTCTCTCAATTGGAAACAGAATGGGTATCACCATCTCCAATTCCTCAAGATTGAGGAATGAACAAACATAAGGGGAGAATGCAACTATGGACTAAAGTAGACTTATGATTATTCTAGCAATGGAAGAGCTTGTATCATTGATATAAAGGCAATGGCCACCAGAAGTTCTGAAGGAAAGGAGAGAGAAGAATAGGTATAGCATGGGGTAATTTGGGGACATTGGAATTGTCTTGCATGACATTGCAATGAAGGATAAAAGCCAATATGCATTTTGTCAAAACCTATAAAATTGTGTGGTGCAGACTGTAAGGCCATAATGTAAAAATATTGTTCATTTTTAGCAGCAATGCTTCAATATGTGTTCACCAATTGTAACAAATGCACCAACTAATAAAAGATGTTGTTAATGGGGGAAAGTGTGGGGGCTAGAGATGGGGTATATGGGATTTTGTTATATATTTTTGATGTAACATTTATGTAATCAAAAACTTCTTTAAAAATAAAAAAAAAACTCAAAAATTTTAACAAGAATAACTTAAGGTTGCAGTTTTAGTTATATTTATGTTGAGTTTTTAAATGGAAAGCTCTTAGTGTTTTTTGTTTTTAATATTAGTTTAAAATTATATGTTATATTTTTGTCAGATAATTTACCTCCTTAAGCTTAAATTTTGAAAATTTATTGAAATTTATGGATTAATTGTAATAATTTTATTTATATAAATGACTAATAGATACTGGGGAAGAAAGTTTCAAATGTTGTTATGCAATGCAAATTTGAAGTGACCTAATGTATTATTCAGAGTTTATTATTTTATAAGTTTTATTGATGAATTTACAATACATTAGATTTTTTTGTTTCATTTTATCAATTAATCACTCATAATCCTTGGAGGAAATTGTTCCAAACAGGGAGAACAACAGTGCAACGTCCTGTGCAGGTGGTAGGCTGTGCAGTTTGAGGCTAGAGATCCATCAAACAACAGTGACATTCTATCACATGGGATGTGGTTAATAATCTATCAAGTTGATGTATATGGATTGTGATAACTGCTATGAGAAAAAATAAATTGAGGGGGTCCACAGAGACAGCAGTGTTTAGTATCTTGAAAAATAATTTATAGAAAATTCCTAAGGAGTTGTCATACATGAGTAACCTGAAAGTAGTGGAGAGTCATATAAACACTTGGTGGAAGATAGGCTCAGACAAATGGAATAGCAAGAACAATGTTATATATTAGTTCTGTTTCCTTTTATCTCAATGCTTTGATTCATTTTATTTTAATAAAATGTATGTAAGAAAAGTAATATATTGTATATTATATTTTGACTCAGATATTATCTTTGTCTTTTTAGAGGAACTTATTCTTCATAATAAATATAAAATTAAAAACACATTCTTATATGTGAAATTTTATTGTATTAATATTTGTAGTTTACTTTTTGAAATGTATTTTTCTTTTTTGTGTTCTCCTTTTTATTTGTTCTTTGGCTATTTTTAGAAAATTGCTCTACTGCCCTTACACCCCTTCAGTATATTGAAGGGCAATAGCCTAAGAAAAACCCCAACTTATTCTATACTGTTGTCCAAATACCCAAAAATTATTGACTTCATTTTTTAATAGACCTTTCATCTTTGTATTTGGAACTAAAAAAGATATGATATCATATGATCTACATGATAACAAAGTGTAAATTTAATTTGATTAATTTTATTTTCATTGAATACTTAGGCTTTTCAATAATTTCTGAAATATTACTTTTAGGAGCATTCTGGTAACCAAACTGTGACCCCTAGGCAGAGGGATCCTGAGCCAACCAATAGGATAAAGTATCCTGAGCCAACCAATAGGATAGGAGATTTTTCAACCAATAAGATCCCTTACCCTTATTAAAAACCAATCAATTCCTCCCAGTTAGCATACCTTATTAAAATAAAATGCTAATCTAGTCTCCAAACCCTAATCAATGCCTTTGCACAGACCCAGTGTTTAACCAATAAGAGCATTGCAATTTGGGGCTCCACCCACCAGGGTGGTGACACAGTAAACCTAAATCTAGCGCAGCCCCAAAGACCTGGGCATGCTTCCACCTTTGTCCTGCCAGACAAATGCTGAGCTGCAACACCAAGCCCAGCCTTAGCACCAAGCTGTTCTACTACATCATTGCCCTGGAGGCATTTCCACTGCTGCCTCAGCCAGGCTTGAGCTGTAACACTGAGGGCACTCCCACCTATGCCCCAGCTGGGTTCAAGCCACAACACAGTGCTGTAATCAAATAAATGTTTGACTGTACTGAGGCTGTGTTTCTTCATTCTGAAGTTATCAGAATTGAAGAATAAAAGTGGTGATAACAATACTCATAAAATTAGTTAGAAAAATAGTTATTTTGCTTTTTTTCTTTTTTAAGTTATATCAAAAATATCTCAAATGCAATTAAATAGATCATGAACTGAAGAAACACACATGGTTAAAGAACATTGCCACATCACCCATAAATTAATAGACTGAACAGAAAACACTACCATTACTTTGAAGCCTGATGTATAAAGGTATTTTAAATTGAGTGGCTTTTGTTTTCAGCATATCCAAAGTGAAAATATATTTGGCAAACTTTGGATACTGACCCAAGACTTGGAAGGGGTGGGCCTTGGTCTAGGTGTTCAGAAAGAGTACACCTGCTACTCAAAAGCAAGAGCATGTGTTTTAAACTCCAACCTTCAAAAAGACACTGACTGTTTTCAAATGTTGAAGAGGGTAGGGCCTAAGCCCTATTGTTTGCAGAGAGCAGGGCCACTTTCCAGGTGCTTGGAAAGAGTGGTGCTGTCACTCAAGTAGGTCTGAGGACAAAGCTTGGATTCACAGATGCCTCTTGAAATCTAATCGAATTTTATTTTCTTCTGGGTTTGAGGCCCTCCATCCCTCTTTCCTTCCATTTTCTCTCCTCTGGTATTGGAATGTCTATCCTGTGCCTGTTCCACCATTAGAATCAGATAACTTAATTTTTAGTTTTCATACATCCAAAAACTAGTGAGAAATTTTGCACCAGGATTGATAACACCCACAAATAATTTTTATGAAAATTTGGACCTACAGTTGTCATTGAACTAACTTGAGGATTTTGAGATATTGGGAGTAGTTAATATATTCTGCATGTGGGAAGAGCATGTCATCTTTGTACCTAAGAGAGGACTGTGGTAGATTGAATTACATATGCCAATTTAGACATGAACTTGATCTTAATTTGCATTGCTGTGGGTGTAAAACCTTTTGAAAATAAGACTTCTGATTATATTGTTTTCATTTAAGATGTGTCTGCAAGGTAAATAGTTTCTAATATTCAAACATTATATTGTTCTCATTTAAGATGTGTCTGTAAGGCAAATAGTTTCTCATATTCAAACCTTTTCATTTCTTCCTTCCCCTCTCCCCTTTATTCCTTGGAACAAAAAATTTTTCAAAGGGCTCTGGACAAGCCTCAAGGAATGAGAGAGTATTTAATTAAACAGAACACATTAGTATACAGGCCAGATAATGTTGGCTGAATCCCTCCCCTGTCACCATGAGAGATGGAATTGACTTCTACAAAGTCCCTGCATACATGCACCAAAATGTGCCATACAATTCCTGAGTGTGATAAATGAGTCTTGTGTTCTTGCAAGGCTAGACTCCATTACTACTATATTCTCCTTCTATATAATCTCCATGTGACCTGTTGCATGCTGTGGAGCATTATTTAGAGTCCAGCTGCTCCCAGGACCCTATCTCTTTATGTAAGTTTCCCTAAATAAATATTTGTATGATTTGCCTGCAGGAAGTGATATTTGGGCTCCTGAGCAAGAGTAGTAACACTCAGAGACTTGAAGTTATATTTCTGCAGCAACACAGTGGCTCAAATGATGAAGTGATAATCACTATTACTGGGGACTTGATGAAGAAAAATCACTGGAAGCCAGAGGTTGGAGAAGGCCACATAGGAAAAAGCGAGAAGTCAATGGGAACAATAAGAGCAGATGCAAGCAGAAGTACAAGCCCAGGAACACCAAGGATTACAGCAAGACAGTATAGAATTTGTCTCATAACTTGATTGTAGGAATTTCTAAATCTGAATTCTGTAGTGCAGGCTTTGAGTTGGAAATTCCCAGGAAGATGAAGCTGAAATTCTGAGTAGTAGCTGAGTAGCAGAAGTAGAAACAGAAATTCATCTTTTTCACTTTTGAAATCATCCATTCTCACTTTTAAGACCTGCAACTAATTGGATAGAGATAATCCCCACATTGCTGTGGGCAGCCTTATTTGTTGATTGCAGATGCAATGAATTGTAGATTCAATCACCTGCTTATAGATGCAAATCCATCTATAAATACCTTCACAGTGACAAGTGGTAACTTGACAAATCAATTGGATGCCATAATCTGCTCAAGTTAAAATATGAATTAACTATCACAATCTTCTGTTTCTCGAATTGGCACCCATACATATCGACTTAACCCATATTTAATTACCACATAGAGAAAATAACATAGTCTTACTACTGCCTTGCATGATACTTCTATCTTGCGTTCAATGGAAAATGCACTAATCCTTTCCTGGGAAAACCCTGACAGTCTTCGATGATATACATTCTTACCCTGTAATTTTAATACTATGTAATGAGGTTAATACTATTTATGTTTATAATAAAGAGCTAAACACAGTACAATACAGAAGAAAACAAAAATAGTTGCTATATACATAAATGTAGTTGTATGTGTGTCTGTGGAGATAGATATATATATATTTCATCAAATGAAGAAAAATATTCAGCAATTACTGTCTTTGTTTCTTCAACTAGTCACACAGCCATAGCTAGTATTTATAACTACCTTCATCCACTGTTCCATTCATATTCCCTTTACACTCAGCTTGCACCACAGCTAATTATGTTTGTTTGCTTGGTGGGTGACACAAACTTTCATTCCTGAATAATCTAGAAAATTATTAGTCCTGAGTGGATTGGGCTTCTGTAGTGTTTTATTGTTTTTAATCACACAGAATTAAATTACTAAAAATGCCCTAAATGCCTGGATATATTCTAGACATACTCTCCCTTAACTCTTTTAGAAGTCCAATTTCCCCTGGGTAAACAGGATTAATCATCCCAGGCAGTACAGTAACTTTCTTTTCAGTTATTGATTGATTAAGATTGAGAGATGAAATTGGCCAGCTAGCAGACTTATGCTCCAGTTAAATGGATCATTGTTATGTTTCCTGGTGGAAGAACTCCTTTTGGAGACCACTAGGACAGCAGAGATTAAATTCACAAAGAAAGAAGCAAAAAATTTGCTAGTGGATCAAAAGGGTAATAGTGATTGGTGTGACTACCATTTCCACTCTGTGATTCCTGGCCCCATGAATCCTGACTGAGAGAAAGAGCAGAAGAGAATGCATACTGATTTAGAACATATACAGCCTCTTGAAAGATATTCCCCAGCCTTGCAAGGCATTGCCACACTGCTAACAATGAGATTGAGACTTCACAAAATGATGCCATGGTTCTATCAATCAATCTGCTTCAGGTTCATGGTGAACATGCTAAGTTCAATGAATCCCATGAAGAATAGCACACTGACCACACTTCATTTTCAGTGAGGTGAGTTCATTGAGCAGAAGCAATACTTGTGAATACTAAGGTGATGAATAAGGCATTCTAAGGGCCAGAGAAAATAGTTTTGGCAAAAGTTTTGGGTTCAGAGCAGGCAAATCCATATCTAGAATAAATATCTTTTGCAAAAAGTATAAATTAATGCCCATTTTATGATAAAACTGGCCCAATGTAATCAATCTACTACCAGATTCTATGGTGATTAACCTAGGATATGGACATAATGGGGATTGTTTGTCTCTGCTACTGACACATTGGGCACTCAGAAATGTCTGTAGCCAGGTCTGCTTTGTTGAGTAGAAGTGCATGTTGTTTAGTCCATAATAAACTCCACCCGTACCAGCATGGCCTCTTTGTTCATAAGCCCATTGGTCAAAGACAATAGTGCCTGGGAAAAGAGGCTGATTGGTATACACTGAACAGGTTACCCTATATACTTGAAAAATTTTTCCTGTATTAAAGGCACAACTAGTGAGCATTCACATAGGATAGAAATGGTTTCACATTTTGCACCAGTTCAAAAATTCTACCTATATACCTCTCTCCAAGACCATTTAATCACCCTTTTTCCAATCATATTCCATTCAAAACTGAAACACTCAGAAAAACCCTTGTCCATAGCCCAAGAATATGTATAAAAATGAAAGTTTAGCCATTTATTCTTAAAGCAAAATGAACAATGAAGTACACTGTTTAAGATTCTGCCCACTGGGGTATCATTAAGGTTACTTGTTAATTGGGTCAGAGCAGCAAAGAGAAATGAGAAATATTTTAGTTTCAAAATGACAAGGCCATCTTGCCATTTTGCCTCTTTTGTGGGGGGCTATAGGAGAGGCCAGATGCAACAGCTTATCTTTCACTTTAAAAGGGATATGTTGACATTATCTTATCAACTGGGTGCCCAGAAATTTCACTGAGGTGGTATTTCCCTGAAGGTTTGTTGTATTTATTACCCATCTTCTAACATGTAAATATCTTATTAATAAGTCTAGAGTAATTACTACTTCAGACTCACAAGGTCCCAACAGCATAATATCATTAATTTACCAGACCATTGGCCTGTCTTTGGATGCATTGTAATAAAAAAGGATTGGCCAAATCAATAGCTGCATACCATGTATCTAGGAATATGTTATTGCACATTGGATGGTTTTTTAGAGTAATGAAAATGCTTGAATTTTTATAGCAGCGATGAATGCACAACTCTGTGATTATACCAGAAGCCATAATTCTTATTGACAGTAATATATATATAAAAAATAGAGATTAGGGGCCAAGATGGCATTAGTGTAGGAGGGCACACACTGCAAGCTCCCAAAGCAAGGCGGATTGTGGACGGGGTCCTGCCCGGGGGTCTGTGCTGTGCACGCGTGGAGTGAGAAGCTTGGGTCATCTATCTGCACAGATCAACGGCGTGGATGGAACGGTAGAGATTCATGAGTTTTAAGGCTGCCAGTGGTGGTTGGCACAGACGGCTGAGCCCCACGGTTAGGGAGGAAAAATAAAATAAAATAAAATGGACATTTCGAGCTGCGAGCAGGGCAAAAAAGTTTTATTTTCTGGGGATCTGGCTGCCTGGTGCCCCTTGAAACTTGTGTGAACAGAGCAACCGAGTTAATCAGCACCAGGTGAACCGGAAGGGGGATTCTGGTTGAGGAATGGAGTTGATTTCCCTAGCGACCCTGGGATAAGACCCGGGCCGCTGCGAAGCCAGGAAGAAGGGACACTTCCCAAAAGAGGGAGGGTTCTGTTGGAGGACAGGGAAGGGTATTTTTTATTTTTAGACATCGATCAGGCTGCCTGCACCGCCCCATAGCTTTGGGGAGCAGATAAGCTGAACTGAAGCAACATCAGGCTGAGAGCAGATGCGAATCTGCACTCAAACTGATTTACTTAGCAGCCTGGTGACGCTCGAGCTCGGCTCCAGAAGGGGCGGAAATGGTCATCTTTAGCACTCCTCACTCTGACTAACAACAGAGCTACAGCTAACCTGGGGAGTCCAGAAAGTGGGATGTGCTTGATTAATTTCCAGGGGACCAGCTAGGGTCCCTTCTGTAAGGGGGTTGGTTTAGAGGAAGAATTATTTTGGGTCCTGAATTTTGCTAAAAAAAAATAAAAAATAAAAAAATTAAAAAGTGAGAAGGTCACTTCAACAAATGAAAAATAAATTCTTTTTAATTTAGTTTAATAGCTAAAAGCTGCTATTAGGACCTGCATATAGAACCCTGTGGGGAAATTGATTGATTAACACAAGTAGGCAGGAAGGATCCACGTGGACCCTAGGGGAATCATTGAACCCCTTAGCTCTGTTTGACTGCTTGCCTGTGTGGATCTTTGGTTTCTCTCTGTTTCTTTCTGGTCTCTTGCTATTCTTTCCTCATTCCTCCCCCCTTTCTTTCTTCTTCTATTTTTATTTTTTTAATTAGGTGCTGCCAGTTTGTCGCTTCTTTGCTGGGCTTCTTTTTCAGTAATTTCCCACTCGCTGTATATATTGATTCTGTATTACAAATTATCGCTTATCCTTCCTGCATCTTTCTGCCTTCTGTTTTCTGTTGTGGCTCTTAGAGACAATATTTTTTCATAGACCCACAACTTAAGGGTTTCAATTTCTAATCCATCTATTTTGTTTTCTTCTCTTTTTTTTATTGGTACTAACTTTTTCCTTTCATACATTTATTTACTATTTCTCTCCTTCCTCACAATTCTAGCCTTCTAAATCACTATATATATATTCCTCCATTTGTTTTCCGAGTCCATTGTAGGAACTCCATATTTTTCCTAGTACTCTACACTGCCTACACAAGTTAAATATTCATGTCATTAAATCTCATTTGGCCCCTCTTCTAACTTTTATCAATATTACCTATCATTCAGCCTTCCTTACATCTTTTGATTCCTCTGGCCCAAACCTTTTGCCTTCAAGGAAACATAGAAAGAAGCAAGGAAATAAAATAAGAAGAAAAACTGCCAAAGAGAAAACTTAACTCACACGCGGAACCAACAGCTAAACAAAATTCTAGAGCATAGAAAAAAGCTAATCAACTGAACAAACCCCTCAAGATAACCTTGACCAGAGGGCAACAAAAAAATACAAATGACTCTGAGAAACTGGAAAACATGGACCAGTCCAATGCACAAAATAAAAACCAGGAAGCAATGCAGAACATTGAAAAACTAATCAAAGCTATCCTAACAAATATCATGGACCAACATAAAGAACTGAAGGAAGAGATTAAGGATATAAAGAAGACACTGGAAGAACATACTGAAGAAATAGCAAACATGCCTAAAAAGGTAATGGATATGATGGTGAAAAATGGCACAAGCCAAGAAATGAAAAAGACGCTGGAATCAAATGGCAGCAGATGGGAACAGGCAGAGGAAAGAATTAGTGATATGGAAGACAATACAGTTGAAATCAAAGAGATTGTAGAACAGATAGACAAAAAGATAGAAAAAATCCAGCATAGACTCAGGGAATTAACTGATAACACAAAATGCACAAACATATGCATCATGGGTATCCAGAAGGAGAAGAGAAGGGAAAGGGAACGGAAGGAGTGTTGAAGGAAATAATGGCTGAAAACTTCCCAACTCTATTAAGAGAGATGGATGTACAGATCCAGGAAGCACAGGGCACCCCAAATAATAGAAATCCCAACAGGCCAACTCCAAGACATATAGTGGTCAAAATGTCCAATGCTCAAGACAAAGAGAAAATACTCAAGGCAGCAAGAGAAAAGAGAACCATCACATACAAGGGAAGCACAATAAGATTAAGTGCCGATTTCTAAGCTGAAACCATGGAGGCAAGAAGAGAGTGGTATGACATAGTCAAAACACTAAAAGAAAAAAATTTCCAGCCATGAATTCTCTATCCAGCAAAATTGGCATTCAAAAATGATGGAGATTTCAAAATATTCACAGATAAACAGCAATTAAGAGAGTATGTCAAGAAGAAACCAGCACTTTAAGAAACACTAAAGGAATCTCTACAAGTTGAAAGGAAAAAACAAGGGAGAGAGAGGTGGAGGAGAGTTTAAAAACAACTGAAAAGACAAAAAGAGAAACAAAACAACATATGACATACATTAACCCAAAGAAAAAAATGGCTGAAGTAAGAAATTCATTACAAGTAATAACACTGAATGTTAATGGATTAAATTCACCAATCAAGAGACACAGATTGGCAGAATTGATAAGAAAACATGATCCATCTATATGCTGTCTACTAGAAAACCACCTTTAACGCAGGGATTCAAGGAGGCTGAGAGTGAATGGCTGGAAAACCATTTTACAAGTTAACAATAGCCAAAAAAGGGCAGGAGTAGCTATTCTAATATCAGACAAAATAGACTTTAAATGCAAAAGTATTGTAAGAGACAAAGATGGACACTACATATTAGTAAAAGGAGTAATCTCTCAAAAAGAGAGAACAATCATCAACTTTATGCAACTAATCAAGGTGCCTCAAAACATGTGAGGCAAACTCTGGAAAAACTAAGAGGAGAAATAAATGCCTCTACAATTATAGCAGGGGACTTCAACACACCACTATCATCATTAGACAGAACATCTGGAAAGAGAATCAATAAAGAAACTAAGGCACTCAACAATACATTAGAAGACCTGGACTTAATAGACATATACAAAACACTACATAAAAGGCATCCAGATTGGAAAAGAAGAAGTAAAAATTTCATTATTTGCAGATGACATGATCCTATACAGAAAAAGCCCTGAGAAATCTACAACAAGGCTTCTAGAACTTATAAAGGGGTTCAGTAATGTTGCAGGCGATAAGATCAATGCTCAAAAATCAGTAGCATTTCTGTACACCAATAACGAGCAAACTGAGGAGGAAATCAGGAAAAAAAATACCATTTACAATAGTAAATAAAAGAATCAAATACCTAGGAATAAATTTAACTAAAGATGTAAAGGATTTATATACAGAAAACTACACAACACTGTTAAAGGAAATCAAAGGCGACTTAAATAAATGGAAAAATATTCCCTGTTCATGGATAGGAAGACTAAACATCATCAAGATGTCTATCCTACCCAAACTAATCTACAGATTTAATGCAATCCCAATAAAAGTCAACACTATATTTTTTAAGGAACTGGAAAAACTAACCACAAAATATATTTGGAGAGGCAAGAGGCCCCGAATTGCCAAAGATATATTGAAAAAGAATAATGAAGTTGGAGGTATCACACTACCTGAATTTAAAACATACTACAAAGCTATGTTGATCAAAACTGCATTGTATTGGCACAAGTGTAGACCTACTGAACAGTGGAACCAAATTGAGAGTTCTGATATAGATCCTCGCATATACAGTCATCTGATATTTGACAAAGACACTAAGCCCACTCAGTTGGGAGAGAGTGGCCTCTTGAACAAGTGGTGCTTGGAGAACTGGATAGCCATATCCAAAAGAATGAGAGAAGAATACCATCTCACACCTTATAAAAAAATCAACTTAAGATGGATCAAAGTTCTAAATATAAGAGCCAAAACTATAAAAGCCTTGGAAGATAATGTAGGGAACCATCTACAGGACGTTGTAATAGGAAATGGTTTCATGAACTTCACAACCAAGCACGAGCAACAAGAGAAAAAATAGATAAATGGGATCTCATCAAAATTAAAAACTTCTGCTCCTCAAAGGATGTTATTAAAAAATAAAAAGGCAGCCTACACAATGGGAAAATGTACTCGGCAACCATATATAGGAGCCTAATATCCTGTATATATAAAGAAATTCTACACCTTGAAAATAAAAGGACAAACAACTCATTTAAAAAATGGGCAAGTGACATGAAAAGACACTTCTCCAAGGAAGAAATACAAATGGCTAAAAAGCACATGAAAAAATGCTTAACATCGCTTGCTATCAGGGAAATTCAAATCAAAACTACAATCAGATACCATCTTACACCCATCAGAATGGCAGCTATTAAAAAAACAGGAGACACTAAATGTTGGAGAGGATGTGGAGGAATAGGAACACTCATCCACTGCTGGTGGGACTGCGGTATGATCCAGCCACTGTGGAGGACAATTTGGCGGTTCCTCAGAAAACTAACAATAGATCTTCCGTATGATCCAGCAATTCCACTGCTGGGTATATACCCAGAAGAACTGAAAGCAAAGACACAAACAGATATATGCACACCAATGTTCATAGCGGCATTGTTCACCATTGCCAAAAGTTGGAATCAGCCCCGGTGCCCATCAACAGACGAATCGATAAGCAAAATATGGAACATACAATGGAATATTACTCAGCTGTAAGAAGGAACAAAGTGTTAACACATGGAATAACGTGGATGAATCTTGAAGACCTTATGTTGAGTGAAGCAAGGCGGGCACTGAAGGATGAACAGTATATGACCTCACTGATCTGAACTGATTAAAGTGAGCAGACTCTGAGAACCATTGTCTGAAAGATAGGTTAAGAAAGGAGAGTAATAGAAGAGCAGGCTTTGAGCCATCACCCATATGGACATAATCTATGGTAAAGGGATAGAGTGTGGTTGCATGTTGGGGGATGGGGCAGATGAGTGGTGGTATTCCTGGGTTTGGTGGTGCAGCACTGGCGGATGGGTGGATTAGGAACGGCAGGTTCAAATCCCCAGGGCATGTAACTGTGAATCTTGACATTCCATGGGTTGGAAGAGGGTGGTATCATGGGCCCTGGGGGGCTGGGGGGAAGGGAACAGTCAAGATCTAATGGGGTGTTTGGTGGTCATGGATAAGGTTTTTCATTACCTTACAGTAATGGACACAGGACAGGGTAAATATCATCAAAATTATTAAACTGTATCATCTAAATTGTAAACTATACTGTAAATCATTGACAATGTTTAGTTGCTATATTTTACTATCTGTATAACAGTTATAACAATGCTAACATCAAAAAAAAGGGGGTTTTAATATGGGGTGGGGAAGGGGGGGTGGTTTGGTATCTGGGAGTCTCTGGCACTCCATGTGTGACTTTGCTGTGACCTAAAACTTCTTTGAAAATTAATTAAAAAATTGGGAGATAATGGGGATTGAGAGGGGAAGGTGTCACGGCACACCAGACTTCTGATAACACAGTGATAAAAGGAAGGAAAGAAAGGAAAGGAGAAAGAAAAAAAAATGAATATGTATATATATATATTTTAAGGCATTTCCTTTGCTCTTTTGCCCATTTTTTGAATGTCCCAATCCACTAATTATATTTTATTTTGTTTTGTTTTGTTTTTTGTTTGATTATTTGTTTTTTTTTCCTTCTCCTTTCTTTTTTGTTTCTTCCCCTGAGTTTCCTTATGTTTGTCTCTTGCATGTAAGCTTATCATACTTGTTTCTTTTTCCTAGTAAGTGTATTTGATTATTTTATGGACTACATGTTCATGGAGGATTTGGATCACAGAAGGGTTACAATGGGTATTGCAGGGGATTATTGGTGGGGGGTGTCTGTGAGGGGGGTTTCATGCCAATTAGTTCATCCAAATATACATGAATGATATACAAAATCATTCAAAAGATCAAAAGATGGGGCATGGTCACGATGGGTGGACAATCACACAATAAATGAGGGAATCTGAATTCCTAGCCTGGAGAGCTCTGCCACAGTCTCCAAGGGAGCAGCAACAGTCCTCTGAGTGCAGGGACAGTGTCTGTCAAAATAGGATGACCCACTGATGTCTTCTTTTCATTGATGACTACCCTTGTGAATCTTTGCTCTTGTAACTGAGACTTAGCCTGCAGTTGTGGGGTGCCTAAGAGTTGCCACCTGAGAGCCTCCTTGTTACTCAAATGTGGCTTCTCTCTAAGCCAAACTCAGCATATGATTGCCTTACCTTCCCCCCAACGTGGGACATGACTCCTGGGGTGAACCTCCCTGGCACCGAGGGATTAATACCAAGTGCCAACTGGCAACACAACTGGAAAAAGACCTTGAATAAATGGGGGAAATGGTAAAGACAAATGAGTTCAAGTGGCTAAGAGACTTCAAAGAGATTCGGGAGGTCATCCCAGAGGTAACTCTTATGCACAACTCAGTAGGAGCTCATAGAACATCTAAGTACCTATCACCCCACACAGAGGGGCTCCTGAGAGCTCTGGAGACACCCAGGGCCTATATAAGTGGGGATAGCTCCACAAACTGATGCCTTATCAGTGGGCTCTATTTTGGAATCTGTGCTCCTGAGAGTGACAGAATTGGACTCAAATAAGTCCTCCCTGCACAGGGTTCATCAGTCCCTTCTATTCAAACCTATATGTGATGCTGAAATTTTTATGTATAGTTCCAGAGACTGGAGCCTCTGGCCTACCTATGTGCCAGGTGTGCATGGAATCTCGGTGGAGCTGCAACTCCTACCCTACAGCTCAATGGACTCATCCAAGTCACCTGGCGAGGAGACAACGATGGGCAATGGCCATCCCAGGGAATGAAGAGGGCCTGCATCTGCAGGCAGGATCATCCCACCCACCGTATCCATGGGATATAAGCCCTCTCTCACTTGGAGGTGGAGTAGACATCACCATCCCAGTCCCCTCAGGATTAGGGGAAGAACTATGGACTAGAGTGAACTTGATGGTATTCTGTTGTTCACATATGGTGATTCTAGCAATGGAAGAAATTATAACAATGAGGTGGAGCCAGTGGCCACTTGACACTTTTGGGGCAGGGAGAGCATGAGTAGTTAGTTGAAATACAGGGGCTTCTTTTGGATTTGGAGGTTGTCCTGAGGATCGTTGTGGCAATGGATGTAGGCCATTTTAAATCAGCACACACCACTCAGAACTGTGTGGGAGAGAGTGTGGTCCACGGTGAGATCTGTGGTCAATGGATGGTGGCAAGGCCCCAGGATGTTTAAGTCCATTGAGGGTGGTGGGCCACACTTGTGGGAGATGTTTGTGTGGGATGTGGTGGGAGGTGTGGGAGGTGGGCAACACGGGAATCCCAGTGGGTTCCGTGTAATATTTTGGGTAATCTAAGCACCTTTTAAAATATATTTATACATATATATAAATAACATTTTTGTAAGCAAATGCACATATATGCATATATATTTATATATCATTTTGCAAATGTTGGTATGTATTGTGAAAATTTTGATTTTTACCAACAATAAAAAATAATGAAAAAAAATATATAAAATTCACACAAGTACATTGCAGGGATAATGAGAATATGAATAGTGAAACATATTGTTATTAAGTCAAAAATTTTAAAAATTTAAAAAACAATAATGGTGAAACATGATGCAAAGCCCCCAAACAGATAGTTTATTGACAAGAATTTTTAAAAAGTAAACTAATTAAAAAAAAAAGAAAAGACACTGTACTGCTTTTGTTTGCAAACAATGTAGAACACATTCTGCTGTGTTGTTCACCACTATTCCAGAAGGACTAATAGAAGAATACCATTGGCAGGAAAGAGCTAAATATTGTTTAATATGAAGAGTTACCCTGTAAGACATGTTGAAAGGTGATCTAACTTATCCCAATATGTAGTTGTGGTCATTTGGAAGTGTATATATCCCAGAAAATCATGTTCTTAAATCCTGGGCACATAGAAACCAGAAATTAATGGTTTGGAAAATACTGAGTTTCCAGAAAGTGAGTCTCCAAAGACTAGTGTATCATGTGGTGACATAAATGTACATGGACCCAGTCAGCCATTTCAGTTCAAATCGGGATTGGAAATGCCTTTATCCAGAAAGGATAGTGGAAGTTCTGTTGCCTGATGGTTTGGACCCCTGTGAACTACATGCAAAATCAACAGTTTTTATTTTGTGTGTGTGAGATATGTTTGAAAGGAACCACTGCCAGCCTGGACTATAAGAGTCAGAAAAGGGACAGAGTGAATGAGAAACAACTTCAAAGCCAGAACCATGGAAACAGAGGTATGGACTGATGTCATCTTCTTGTGCTTAGAGAGCAGACCTGCACTGGTGAGTGAAAACATTGAATATGGCCCAGAGCTTAGGGAGGCCAGGCCTTCTGCCCCATTATTTAAGAATAGTGTTACCACCCCAGGTTTCTCAAGCTGGCCACTGTCCAAATGCTTGCTGGAAGTGCATCCTGGAATTTGGCTACTTCCCTGATGCCTGATGAGGGTTGAGCTAATAGCCTTTCCATCACACCAATATTTAAAGATGTTTAGGTCTTCACACCAATGTTTGGGAAGAGTATGTCCACTACACAAACCCTTGTTGTAAGTGTTGTAAGGTGGTGCTTCTGCTTCATCAGACTCGAGAGGGCAATATAATTCCATGGTTGACTCTCAGATCTTGAAATCTAATGGATATGCCCTACAGGGTTTTGTTATTTTGGGGGAACAATTACCTCTGTTTCCTTTCCAATCTCTCCCTGTGGGAATTGAAATATTTATCCTATTCTTGACCTTCCTTAATATACTAGAATTTGATAACTTGTTCTCTAAGTTTCACAGGTCCACAGACTGACAGAAATTGTGTCCCAAGACAGACAACACCTGTAACTGAGTTTAATGAAACTTTTCGCACAGCATTGATACTGAATGAATTGTGGATTTGGGGATACTATGATGGAATGAATATATATTACATATGGAAAAAACATGTTTTCTTGAGGTTCAGATAGTGGGTTATGGTGGTTTGTAACAACATGAAGTCATCAGGTCCTTAAGGTTAATACATTCCTGTGGATTTAAACCTGTTGTTGACATATCCATAACATGTATGTAGGCCACTTTGATTAGGTTACTTCAGTTAAATCATGGCCCAGGGTGGAAATTAATCCTCTTACTGAAGTTCTTTATAAATGGGATGCATACAGAGAGAGAAAGAGGAATCCACAGAAGTAAAAGCTGAAAGTGTGGAAACCTGGAAGAGTAGGGAGAGACAAATAGATACCCCTATGTGCCTTGCATATGACAGAGGACTTCAATAGATCCGGTAGCCAGCTTTTGGGGAGAAAGCATCTCCTTATGGTGCCTTGATTTGGACATTTTTCTCATTCTTGAAAACATAAGTTTGTAACCAAATTAATTCCCACTTTTAAAAGCCAACCCATTTCATCATACTTGCTTCTTGCAGCTTAGCAAACTAAAACAGTAGTCATTTGGAAAAAATTTTCACTTACAATTTTCATAACATCTTCATTAAATTTAATACAATCTTGTGATGTGAATGTGGTTGCTCACTTTTATAACTGTAACCAATAAGAAAAGGCATTTTATGCACATTGTAGCAAAAATAGGACTAGTACTCAGATTTGTGCTTTCCACTATAACAGTTATGGATTTAAAAATACCAATATTCATTTTTTTTTACATTTTAATATAATGAAAATGACAAAATTATGTATATCAGAAATGAAGTGGAAATTAACACGTATATTGGCAGGCTTTTTGAAGACTTATATAGCCAAGAAATGAATGATATTTCTTCCATTAATTTACACAGGGAAATTCATTCACTTGGAGCCAACTTTTAGTCATGCTGATAATATCAGCCATTATGAAGGTAATTTCCTATTCTAGAATCCCTTTGATAGACTTCCTAATGTTTAATCATTTGCTCCATGTTCCCTTGCACTCTCAGATCTGTCCAGCCCTCTGGAACTGCCATTTTCACTCCTTGAGTCAAAATAGTTAATATTTATCCTATTATTTCCTACCCACTAATTACAGAAATTTATTAGGTCCATTCTGAAACTTACAAAGATATAGTGAGATGATATGGTAATATTTATTGACTATATAATTAAGGCTCAAGGAAAACAAAATACAGTTCAGAAAATAACTTACAACTGGCTACTAGATACAGTTGGGCCATGATCTGAAAACCTAGCTAGCCTGCCTTTAGGATATTTTTTGACACAGATTCTTGTTCATTTTCTAGCTATATCTTTATCCTCTATCTTTAAGAAAAAACACTTTTATCTGTCATCATTCCTCAAAGCTTACACCCAGTGAGCAAATTCCTGAGAAATGATCTCCTGTTATCTCAATACATAACTTTTTTTATGTCTTACTTTTTTCTGCTTTGTTTATTTTTGTTCTAAGATATATTTATTTGAAAGGAAGTTAAGAGTGGAAATTTACTTTACTTTCAATAAAATCCCTCTTTTCCAACCAGAGATGATTGTCTTATGAACCCACCATAACAATCTCATGAAAACAGGTAGTCAAAGAGTTGATTTTTAAGACTGAATTTAATATGCAATCCAAAAATTTTCAAGACCTCTGTTTCTAATCAGTTATTCAAAGAAAACTTATGATCTCTATTGGAAGAGACACATGTTTCAATGCAATGTGTGATTTAAATCTATACTGAAAATCATATTGAAAAAAAGTTCAGAGACAAAATATTGAATATAATGTGTATATCTTGTCTTAGAAAGAATCCAGCTCTTTGAAGCCACAGCATCTTGAAATGTATTTTGTTGAGCATGCTTTATTGAGTTGATTTTTCTGGAACAAAAGAATAAACTTCTTCAAAATTATTTTTAAATACCCATCTCTTAGAAAAATTAAAATGTTTATAACATTTCAGGATTATTTTATGGCTTCTTCCATTCAAATCATGCCTTTGAACTATTAAGGCAAAGTTTTGGGCATGGTTTTACCCTAGTTTATCATTTGAGTTCCTCTTTCAAATTAACAAATATAAAATTTTCCAGTAGAAAGAAAGAGATTAGCACTAGTTCCAAGGATGCAGTCACTTTTGCTTATCAATATTTGACAAAAAATTCAGTCCAAATTAAAAAAAAATGTATATAAAGTTAATGGCATGAAAACTGCACTATCTTCTTTTTCTGCTAGTAAAGTAGAAACCAAATGTTGAAAATAAGCAATGTATATGATGTTCATCAGATCAATATGGTAAAATGGTATATTTAATCCTCATTAAGCTTTCACTCTTTATATCTCTGATCAGTTTTCTTTCCCAAATGAAAGACTCACAAAGCAGGACTTTTTTAAAATTATCACAGTCATCAGTTAATATGTTTTGATATGAAAGTTTGATTACTAACAAAATCTACCACTACACAGACACTGTAAGTTGAACATAAGTAGGATTTTTCTCTGTACACAGAATTGTATCCTGAGAACATAATGGTGTTCCTGGACACAGAGTTTACACAGAATATATAAATGAATGTTGAGTTAATAAATGAATAACAGCTAATAGCTATATTTTAGTATGTCTATGCAGCTTAATATTTATTGCAAAATATATAAATGTTTTACATATACTAACACATCATATCATCATAAGAACTCCAAAAGGAGAATTTATTCTTACTTATCATCACAATCACAGATGGGAAAACAGAGACATTTAAATGTTATTATTGTTCAAAACTACATAGCTCATATGGGTGATATCAGCATTTTAAACAGTTTTTGGACTAGAGAATACTGCTTTTAAGCGCTTAATACATAGAATAAAAGGCCAAATTGGTCTCCTTAATTTTCCTTGATTATCAGGTCTCTTAACCATAATTTATGAAGTAATTAAGGTCTTTATTAAATCAACAGCAGAAATAAGAGAGAAATGAATATATTTAAGAAATATGGAAGAACTAGTTTCACTCAATTTGTAAAATCATTCATTTGCTTGAAACATGAAGTATTTGAGGGGTTTTATCCTTGGTGATCAATAGATTAAGAGATTAAAATTAGAAACAGAAGTAGAAAAAGAGTGAGGAATGGGAGGATGAGATGGAAAGGAAAGAGAAAGAGGAGAAGTAGAAGTAGAAGGAGACAGACATAGAAGAAGAAAGTGGAGAAGCAGAAGCAGAAGAAGGATACATAAGGAGACATAAAAAGAGGAAGAATGGGAAGAAGAAGAACAATATTTGGAAACCAAAGTGTATGAGATAAGTTATACTTACAATGATTCTAAGACTCCATTACATTTTTCAGGTACAGAACTAGAGCCCCAGATACTTATAATCCTGGCATTTGTGGAGTTATCCAGAAAGGACACATTCAAAGCAACCACACCGGACAAAGTTTAAAAGAGAATATAGAACTTCCACTTCAACATAGGATGTAGAAAACTGAAAAAAATATCTTTTCAATTCTAACAATTAAAAAAATCATAGCTTTTCATGAGCCCTTCAGAAAGTTGAGGCTGCAAACATTCAAGTAATTTGAATTCCAATGAGGGACATGTCCTTCAAAGAGGAAATGTGATAAGTGAACAATTTCAACTTTGTAAGAGGATAGAATAAAGACATAGACATAGTAAAAGCAACTATGAAGAAATTAGCTAAATTATTTAAAAAGTGTTAAATCCAAGTTTGGGCAAGAGAATCATTTGAAAAAGTAGAGAAACTTATATTGAAGGGGTTTGAATTCACACTCAATATCCTCTGTGCAAGTCTTTACCAAGTGTTACTGAGAAAGACAAGAGCCAGGCTAGAAAATATTCAGACTACCATAAAATCAGTACCAAACATTCTCCTCTCTATCCAAACAAGAAACTGCTCTTACTTTTTTAAATCCTCTTTTATTTTTAAAGAAGCTTTAGATTACATAAATGATACATAAAAAATATAGTGGTATTCCTATATGCCACCTCCCCCTCCCACACTTTCCCCATAACAGCAACTTTGATTAGTGTGGTATATTTGTTATATTTGATGACTGTATAGTGAAGCATTTCTACTAACCACAGTCAAGAGTTTACATTACAGTTCATATGTCAGTTGAGCCCTGAATCTCAGCAGAGTTGCAACACCCACTCTCTGGTTCATCAGAAACTGCTGTTACTTTTCCAACTACAGTTCTCTTGTTACTGTATGCTGCCATAACTTAGATAAGATTTATTTAGTTACCTAATCATAGAATTGCTCCTGCATTCTGACAGCATCCAATCTATATCATACATCTTTTCCTTTTAAACACCCTTTAATAATTAAAAAAAAAGAAGCCTAAATCTATCATAGTTTCTTTGTAACACCTTTTTAATTAGAATCTGCATATTTCCCCATGGTTGTGTTCTAGCTCACTACATTGAGTAATAAAACCAGCTTAATGAAACACAGATGTTCCTAGTATTTTTTGGCTAAAGAGCATTGACAATTACTTGCTTAAAAGACCTATTAGTTAACAGTAAGATTGTAATATTTTGCACCAATGGCAAGAAGATATTTCAGTACTAAGGCACAACAATATGGGGTAGAAGGGGTATGATATTTTTCCTTTAAGAGTAATAAAAATGTTCTGAAATTGACCAAGGTGATGACAGCTCAACTATCTGATGAAAATGAGAGTATACATTTTGAATGAATTGTACAAAACATGGGTCTGTATAACACAAGGAATCCAGTAGTGGAAGATGGACTGTGGTTAACAGAACAAATATGAGGACATTTTATCAAGAATGATAAATATATAATACTACTATAGCATGTTAATAATTGGGTGGATTGGAGGGAAAATACACCAAATGTTAGATATGGACTTTAGCTAGTAGTAATATTTTGAAAAATGTCTCACAAGAATGCAAGGTGTTGGTGATGGGAAGATGTATGGGAACCTTGTATAATTATATGCATGTTTGTTTTTAAATTCAGAAATTTTACTATATATTTATTGTTTATGTACATTCATGTACAAATGATATACTTCAATAAAAATTTATTTAAAAAATAAGTAAGTAAGATCTATTGGAAAGGATCATCAATATGCACAGATACATAAGAAATTTCTTCAGAGAGATGGATGCTATAAGGAAGTGCCCAATGTAATATTAGAAACAAATTTTAAAAACACGCAAAAACAATATCAGAAAGAAATCATCCAACCTACAGTTTCATTTCTAGAGACAGTACAGCCATCGAAAGAATAGTGAAGCTGAATGTATGTTAAGAGGAATAAACAAAACAGAAGGAATGTTTAAAAAGAATCTACAGTGGGAAAAATTATCAAAGAGCTGTGGGACAATATCAAACAGTATAATATGCATGTAGTTAGAGTTCTATGACAAGAATACAGTGTGAATAGTGCAGAAGACTATTAAGGACATGACTTTTCCAAAAATAAGGAAAGACATCAAATCAAAGGGCCATAATTGTAAGGGAAACCCCAGAAAGGATAAATACAAAAAAGAAATGAACTGGGCATAAAACACATCTATATTCACCATACTTACTGTAGAAAAATAAATATAATATAAATATTATGAAGGAATTCAGAGGAAAATACATATAACAAAGTTGAAAAAATATAATTATTATAAGAGACTTACCATCAATAATGAAACAAGCCAGAAGATAATGGGAAGGTATATTTAAAGTACTGAAAGATAAAACTCATTCCAGGGTTGAAACCCACTGAAAATATTTTTTAAATGTAAAAAAAAAAAAATAGACTTTTTAGAAAAACTAATAGGCATAGGAACAGAGAAATATTTTTTTTGCCAGCAGACTTCTGTTTAAAAATTATCCGGATAAGGATATGACAATTGAAAGTCACTAAACATAGTGACTTTAAATGACACTAAAATGTAAAAATGAAAGTAAATATGTCAGATATTTACTTTTTAAAATTCTAATTGTTTTAAAACAATTGCCTAATGCAAAACTAATTCTTTGGGTTCACCCCTATATAAAATAATATATGACAAAATCAAAAATTTGAAATAAAAGTTGAATCTCTACTACTTTACATATCCAATGTTATGAATAATATATTGTGTTTTAGGTAGACTATGATAAATTACACATACATATGATAATTCCTAGGTAAAGTTCTAAAAAAAGAGAGAAAGAAAAAATTACAAACATAAGGACTAAAGGTAAAAATATCGCTATAGTCACCCACAAATATTAGAAATATAGCAAGAAAATGTTATAAACAATGATTTGTTGTTAACTTTGATAATTTGGACTAAATGCATTATTCCTAATATGCTCATATCAGAAGAAATTAGTAATCTCTTTACTCTAATATCTCTATAAAAATTGAATTTTTCATTAAAAATCTTCCAGTTGACAAAAAAAGTGTAATTGTTTTCAAAATGTAAGAATTTCACCTTTCCCTCATAGTGGAATGTGGCTAGTTTGTTACATGAAGCTTATTCAACACTGCAGAAGAGGGCAACAGCTTGGGAGGTAGCAGAGCAAACACATAAATGAATACTGCGTCCCAGGATTACTGCATGGAAAAGAGCCACCCACAAACCTTAGTCATATAAAATCTGCACTCTTATACCCGAAGATTATACTTTCCCTTATGTTGAGCCACTCTGTTTCTGATGTGCATTCTTACACCAAACAAGCTGTAACCTGACTAATATAGGTTTTCTATCCAGCCCAATCACATCACCTGATAAATTTCTCTTTTGATTATAGTTTTTTTCTTTCTAAAAATAGGACTATACATGTATGTTGGGGTAGCTGTCTTCAAAATTTCAGTCTTCTCTTAGCAGCTCTAGTGAAGTCTGCCAGCAACATACCCCTCTCATCTCTGTATTTGTTAATACTTTATAATATAATAAGGTATATTTTCAACTGATAAGACTGGTATAATTTTCTTGGAAAAATGCCATATGATAAAGTGGTGATAAAAATGTGAAGTCTACGGGAAGCGGCTGTGGCTCAATCAGTAGGGCTCCCGTTTACCATATGGGAGGCCCCGGGTTCGGTTCCCGGGGCCTCCTGGTGAAGGCAAGTCCGCCTGCATGGCGCGGTTAGCTGACCTAGCGAGCACAAGCAGCAAGGGGGGGATAAATGAATAAATAAAAATAAAATCTTTAAAAAAAAAATGTGAAGTCTAACGTAAGACTGTCTGGGTCCTAATATGACTTGGTCCTTTAACCAATTGTTTGACAATGAACAAGCTATGAAATCACTCTGTGCCCAGTTTTAACATTTGTAAAACTCAGCCATTTTTGCTCAATATGATGAGACATCTTGTAGGATTAGTGAAGAAAAGTGACATGGTACTACCTGCATTTTTTTTTCTCTTTTTTTTTTATTATGGGTAAAAATCAAAATTCTCACAAAACATACAAACATTTGCAAAATGATATATAAATATATATGCATATATGTGTATTTGCTTACAAAAATGTTATATATATACATATATTTTAAGAGGTGCTTAGATTACCTAAAATATTACATGGAACCCACTGGGATTCCCATGTTGCCCACCTCCCACACCTCCCACCACATCCAACACAAACATCTCCCACAGTGTGGCCCACCAACCTCAATGAACTTACACATCCTGGAGCCTTGCCACCAACCATAGACCACAGTTCACACTGTAGACCACACTCTCTCCCACTCAGTTCTGAGTGGTGTGTGCTGATTTAAAATGGCTTACATCCATTGCCACAACAGTACTCAGGACAACCTCCAACTCCCAAAGAAGCCCCTGTATTTCAACTGCTCATCCCCTCCCTACCCAAAAACTGTCAAGTGGCCACTGGCTCCACCTCATTGTTATAATTTCTTGCATTGCAAGAATCACCATATGTGAGCAAGAGAATACCATCAAGTCCACTCTAGTCCATAGTTCTTCCCCCAATCCAGAGGCGACTGGGATGGTGATGTCCACTCTAACTCCAAGTGAGAGAGGGCTTATATCCCATGGATATGGTGGGTGGGATGATCCTGCCTGCAGATGCAGGCCCTCTCCATTCCCTGGGATGGCCATTTCCCATCGTTGTCTCCTCACCAGGTGACTTGGATGAGTCCATTGACTGTAGGGTAGGAGTTGCAGCTCCACCTAGATTTCATGCACACCTGGCACATAGGTCGGCGGGAGGCTCCAGTCTCTGGAAGTATACCTAAGAAACTCCAGCATCACATGTAGGTTTGAATAGAAGGGACTGGTGAACCATGTGCAGGGAGGACTTATTTGAGTCTAATTTTGTCACTCTCAGGAGCACAGATTCCAAAATAGAACCCACTGATAAGGCATCAGTCTCTGGGGCTATGCCCCGCTATATAGGACCAGGGTGTCTCCGGAGCTCTCAGGAACCCCACTGAGTGGGGTGATAGGCACTTAGATGTTCTATGAGCTCCTACTGAGGTGTGCATAAGAGTTACCTCTGGGATGACCTCCCGACTCTCTTTGAAGTCTCTTAGCCACTTGAGTACTACCTGCATTTTAACAGTATCACTAGACCCAACAATATATTAGACTCAAGGGGGATAAGGCAGAGATCAAGTAGAAAATCTAGAAGGCTGTGGCAATAATTTAAAGATGGAGATCATGGTTCTTTGGGCCAGCATGTTAGCAGAGGAGGTGTTGATAAATAGTCACACATCAAATATATTTTGAACAGAGAATCAATATGATATGCTGATGGACAGGATATGAGTGATGAGACTTAAGAAAAAATTCCAGAATGACTCTTATGTTTTTACGTGAACAAGTAGGAGGATACATTTTCATTGCCTGAGATTAAATTTTAGACATTCCAAATGCAAATATCTTCCAGAGTGTTATCTTGTGATGATAAACCAGGTTAATTATTTACCTAAAACCCTTTGAATATTGTCTGGCTCTCATTAGGTGCTTTTTTTTTTTTTTTAATGTTAACAAATTTTTACTTCTTGCAGGTGTAAAAATTTACACATATTGCATTAAAAACCACCCCCTAACACACCCCACTCAGCCCCATGCAGTTGAAGTTTTATGTCTCACACAAATTCTATTTGCATTTACTGGCCTTTGAGAAACTTCAGTAATAAGGAGAATGGCACACATTTTCAAATGTATATAAAATATATTGTACATTATTGATCAGGGAATTCTGTTAGGCTTCCACGTTAGCATAGCCCTTCTTTGTATTTGGGATCTCCTCACTGGAACATACTTCCAAGGATGAGAATGATTCTGTTAACTAGACTACCTGGTGTACTTAACACTTGTTAACATAAGAATTTTTATATATTAATCTTGCTCTATTTTGTACTAGAAAATTCTATCATGCCACCATTTTTTGATGAGACCAGCAGGCAATGAGGCAATAATAGGGAACTGATTAAACATATTTGAGCTTAGTGCTTTAAATTGGTACTAGTATTCTGATTGAAGTACTTTTATGGTTTTCCTAAAGAATGTGGGGTGTGAGCCCAACAGAGGACATACTCTTTTCTCCAACCTAGGAAATCTATTAATGTGAGGTTAATTCTTTTTTTTTTTTTAAGGTTAAGTCTTATAATAAAGCTTTCATAGCTGAGAGCTATTTATAGCACATTGTTGTAGTCAGTTGTGGGGCTTTTTAGGAAAAATTTCCAAATATTCATTGGCAAATAATTATAAACTATATTTTTTAAGTGTTGTGCTGGAATATAATTAGGTGCTCTTTAAATATATTCTATTTTTTCCCTTTATTATATAAATCTAACATTTGAAAAAAAGATATTTTCATATTTTGTTAAATTGTATTCCAATCTTATTAGCTTTATCACATTTATTGTAGTTCAACTTTTACAATACATAGAATGTTGACACATAACTGAATAAAAACATTTGTCTTAAAAATATTTCAGACCACATCTTACATAAAATATGTTATGCAGTGATATAAACAGTGAAAATAGGATAAATGTAAATATACTACTGTTTTCACTTTCCCTAAAGGTTATATTATATTTATTTAATACAATCATAAGTGCATTCTAGAATACATTGTAAGAGGCAACATAGCCAGAATTTAATTGAAGCTTAAGCAATTCCTGAAATTTTGTCTGAAAAATTAGAGCATTTGTTGATATTGTTGTCAAGATAAACCAGCAGGATAAATTTTCTAAATCATAGAAATGTACATGAGAGAAAGGAAGTCCAGCACAGTTCATAAAAACAAGAACAAAAAATGTAAAGGGACTTGTTTTAATTTGCTAAAGGCTGCCAAGTCAAATACCACAAATGGGTTGGCTTTTAAAATGCAGATTTATTACCTTATAACCTTACAGATCCAAGGCTGAGGAAAGTGTCCATTTCAAAGCATCAGGTGAATCTCTCTCCCCCAAGACATGGCTGCTGACAATCCTGGAGTCCTGTCACGTGAAAGGGCACAATGTATCCTCTACTGGTTTCTGCCTTCTCCCCCAGGCTGCTTTAAGCCTCTGGTTGCTGCTTCTGTGTCATTTTTCTCTGACAGTTTCCATTTATTTCAGCTTCTTGCTCTCATGATTTTCTCTCTGAGCTTCTGTGGCTGGTATCCAAGCATCTGTGGCTTTTCTCTCTATCTGTATTTCTGAATTCATCCTGTTCATAAAGGACTCCAGTAATATATCAAGACCCACCCTGGGTCTAATCAAAGGACCATACAGAAGAAATCTAACCAGAGGGCCCCACCTCCAATAGATTCACACCCACAGGAATGGATTTGCTCTAAGGACATGATGTTTTATGGAGCACAAACAGTCTTAAAGTACCAATGGTCTTATAAACATAAGAAAATAAGCATGTACAAGATGGGTGATGAGGGGAAGCGGCTGTGGCTCAATCAGTAGGGCTCCTGTTTACCATACGGGAGGTCCCAGGTTCGGTTCGGTTCCCGGGGCCTCCTGGTGAAAGCAAGCCCGCCCACACGGCGTGGTTAGCTGACCCAGTGAGCACAAGCAGCAAGGGGGGGATAAATGAATAAATAAATAAAATCTTAAAAAAAAAAAGATGGGTGATGAGTTAAAAACTTACTTTCTTAAAAAAGTAAACTTTTATCAAAGATATAGACTTAGGCAAACAAAGCAAAGAGGACTTGCAATAAATATAGATCCTAGACAACGAAGTTCAGAGCAAAAATAAATGTTAATAGAGTGATTTACATAGATATTATATATGATACATCAAAACTTTATATTAAATAAGGATGTAGAGGAAAACAATGCACATTTTAATTATTTGAATAGAATATTTAACAACTTGAATTTGTAAGAATTCATTAAAATTTTAATCCTAACAGAGTTTGAACTTTATTTTAATATTACAAAGATATTTAAGAAAATGAAGAAATATAATTAAACAAAGAAATATTAATGTAAACAAAAATGCTACAAATCACTTAAGGGGAAAATATATCTAATAACCACTGTCTAAGTTTAAATGTAAAAAACCAAATATAGGAAAATTAAGAAAACATAATTTCTTAAATATACTTTGAATAGTTGATGAAATTAAACCTATAAGTCTTGTTTACACAGAGACATTTTTAAAAGGAAATATCAGTGACCTAACTGACCAAATTTTATGGGATATCACAAAATTTGGATTTATTATCAGTTCTAAACTTTGCAATATTTCTTTTTAAAAATCTTTAAAAAATGGAAATAAGAATTTAACTCTAAAATTTATGTCTTTATACAGAATATAATCTTATGTAAAACAGAGAAAAGAAATGATAATTTAATCATAACCAAATTAACCAAAGAAATATTAATTGCTGAAGCTTGTTGATGCATCACAGAATGGTGGGTTTTCAAAAGGTAGCCAGGTAGACACAAAAGACATAAAACAGCAAGCAGGTATCTAACCTCATGAATTTAGATAACTTCAGGTCTAACTTGATTGCAAGACGGGATTCTTGATTTAACACATATAACAAAAAAAGACTCCCTCTCCCCAAAAAACACGTTCATCTCCCAAGCTTAAATTTCAAAGATATCACCAAATGTTATGATGAGTGGAGAACAAAGATGCATATAGAAATAGAAAATGACAAAAAATTTGATATATTTTAATATATACTTAGGGATAAATAAAATTATTCTAGAAAGCCATGAATAAAACTTTAAGAAGTTAGTATATTCCTATTTTCTTTAATAATTTAAAATACTTTCCAAATTTTTTTCAATGTTCAAATATACATTTTTCTTTAACTTAATCCATCATAATATTTATTTGACTCTAAGACCAAATATTAAAGTGCTGTTTTTCTTTTGAACTGTTTATTTGTTAATGACTAAGCCAAATGCATTTGTTAAAAACCAGTTAACATCTTCATGACAAATGCTATTGTGCATTCAAATTTTGCAAAAATATAAACATTCTGATATTGGGCAAATTTTATTAACACTGCATTAAACACTTTCCATTCATCATCTGATTTTATTTGTAAAATATTTCCATGACCTTAGAATTATTTACCTTTACAGTTGAAAAAACTAAATTTAAACTTTCAGTGACTTATTAAGGGATATAGAGCTAAAAAGCTGGCATTTCTAGAAATTAAAATCTAGACATTTTTAGTCCAAAGCCACACTCTTAAAGGCTGACCTGAATTTCTTTTCTACAGAAAAAATTGGAATGACTTCTGAAAGAGCTCTCCATGATAAAATTCTCTGAAATTGGAATATGTTTGGGGATTTCTGAATACAAGTTCAATAATAATACCACATTTTTAAATTTTAATGTTTCAGACAATGTGTTGTCACATAGAGGATGTCTCTACAGAAATTCAAACTATTTAAAAGATGCTAATATATATAGAAAATGAAGAAAAGATGCACTTAACTGTTCAGCATCAGGGCAGTTTCAATTGCCTGGAGCTGTCTCTCTTCTGTGTGACTCTAGAGAAAGCATTAATCACTTCTTTGTTCCTAAGACTATAAATGAGGGGATTCAGCATGGGGACCACTGTAGTATAAAACACAGAGGTCACGTGATCCTTTCACAAGGAGTAGGACCTCTTAGGTTTTAAATAAGTAAAATTTGTAGTGCCATAAAAGATGGTGACTCCCAGGAGGTGGGAGTCACAAGTAGAGAAGGCTTTGTGCTTTCCTGAGGTGGAATTAATTTTCAGGATGGTAGACAGAATGGACCCATATGGCACAGAGATGCTGATAAGAGACACCATTACATTTAAACTAGTGAAAATAAATATCAAGATTTCGCTGGCATGAGTGTCAATGCAAGACAGGGCTAAAATTGGGATTAAGTCACAGAAAAAATGATAGAGTACATTGGACTTGCAGAAATGCAAACTGTTCATGTAAAAAACAATGACTAATGATTCAGTAAAGCCAATCACATAAGACCCAGTGATAAGGACACAGCAGAGTCTACAAGACATGACAACCTAGTAGTGAAGGGGATTGCAGATAGCTGCATAGTGGTCATAGGCCATTGCAGAGAGAAGGAAAAGTTCACTGACTTCCAAGAATGAAAAAAAATACATTTGGGTGAAGCACTCTATGAATGAAATAGACCTGTGGGAAGTCAGTAAGTTCTCTAAGGTTTTAGGTGTGATGACTGTTGAGTAACCAAGGTCAAGGAATGACAGGTGACTGAGGAAAAAAATACATGGGGGTGTGGAGCTGGAGATCCAGGTGAAATATCAGTATCATCCCTGCATTCCTCAGTGTGGTAACAAGGTATGTCAGGAGAAACAGCATGAAGAGAACCAGCTGGGTCTCTTCAGAATCTGTCAATCCCATCAGAATGAAGTCAGGCAGATGTGTGTTATTCTTCCTTTTCATAATATCTTTCAACTGTTGATAAAGCAAAGATGATACTTAGCATGAATGATCTTAAATTGTTTTTATAGAAAACATCTGGCATTTAAAAAGTAATTTAGTGATTCTGGAAATTCATAATAAGGAGTAGTTTGCAAAATATGAATGAAAGAAATGTTGGTTTGACTGGCAAATGTAAATGAGATATAAATCAACATTCTGATATTATATAACAGTAACTCATATATATATCACATAATTAGAATGACCATGACACCGTTATAAATACTTCCCTTCATTAGCAGATTTGCCCAGATTAAAATATTATGCCAAAGTTATTACTATAGAACACATTTATTAGATGAGAAAAGGGCTCAGGAAGTTAACTAACTTTAAGTATTGATAGCTCTTTATTCCATCAAGATTGGTTGACTTCAGAGATCATGCTATTAATACTAAATTTCTACACAAATTTAATTTCAGCAAAATAAACAAAAATGCATATTATGAAATAAACATTGGTAGAGAGTTTTAATGCATCATTTACTGTATTTTTATATCAAATATTAATTAGTAACAATGACAGTTCAGAAATTAAACCTTAGGTAAATTAATTTTATAGACAACACATTACCATTTATATTTAGAATATGTGTTTTTACCAGGTTATTTAATCAAATTTCTTCCAAAATTATATTTTCAATATAATTAAATATAAGAACATAGCTTGATAATTCTAATTCTATCAATTCTATAGTTCTCTTTTATAAAACCTAGGTTATAAAACATAGAGAAGGCCTACAAGACATGTTTATGTTTAAGCATATCCTTCTTATAATAACCCCAAGTTGTTTAGATGAGCTAAAACACTGTATCTTTGGGATTAATACTTACCATGAGTTAGAGTTGGTAAAAAAGTTCTTTCAGGATTACCTTTCTAGATATTTTCATCCCAAACTATTCTCACAAATGAAATATATAAACGATTTTTAAGGGGGTTGACATATTATTTTTGTGATATAGTAATTATTTCCTTTGAGATAAATAAAGTTTAATTTTTGTGCATTATTTCTATTTTAGAAGTACAATAAATCAATCTAAAATTTTATTCAGGTCTTGATCAGGTATAAAGTTCACCTGAAAATTATGTTTTATAAATATATCAGGAAGCTACTCTGAACACAGGCAGAGGAGAGTATCCCTCATCTTTCACCCTGATAATACCACAGCACCTCTTATATTGAGGATTGCTGATAACGCAATATGTGGTCATCTCTGGCACCAATTTCCATGGAAACTTTCTTGGTATGATGCCAATGATTAATTTGAAACAAAGAGTTCCCTTCACCTTAGAAACCACATAAGTTTAAGCAGTAGTTTTGGTATTCTTTTGTGATGGTCTATTTTATGATGGGGTAAAAGTGTAGTTATTTCTGGAGAAATTGTTATGTAATCTGTGTCTCAAGGGATAGATTATTAAACATCAAGAATGGAAAAGAAAATTTTCACAATGAAACAATTTTTATATCTAAAACTAAGTTACCATCATAGGATTAAACATTTTTCATTCCACAAAGTTATTTTACAACCAAATTTAAAGAAGAGAATGAAAATCATTCATAAGCATTGTTATTCTTTAGATATTTTTACTTCCAAGTATTTGTGCACTTAAAATGTATATAATTTTATCACACTGAATTTTCAGTAATGTCCTGATTTTTTATTATTAACTATTTCAAATATACCCAAACCTTTGTTATAATAGACTTTTCTAAAACCCACAATATCATGAATTTTGCGTTGAATGGTGCAGCATAACTAAGTATTTTCTAGGAGTGAGCACCAGGTGGTGAATGAGCATTTTGATGCATCATAAGAAAAACATGACAGAGTTTCTCCAATCAGGCTTGGGAATGTCAACTATTCATCAATTGAGCAGATGCATTGCTGTAATCAGGTACAGCAATATTTTTTGAAACTTGTTTGATTATTTAGTGTGTTGGCCTTTATTATATTAAAAGTAACATGCAAAAAGAAACAAAATATAAGTACTGAGATGAATAAAGTTTTTCTAATTAGGTGAATGGTCAAAAACTTACTTCTTCTATGAAAAACCAGGGGAAATGCTTTCTTGTGAGCATTTCATCAACTAATGATTATGAGGTCAATTTTCATGTAGATTTAGAAGAAACTCCTGTAAGAAAACTGTATACAGTGCACAATGTTGGAAAATATTTAATATAATAGAGGAAGGAATAAAAAATAATATATATATGATTAATTTTGAAAGTACAATTTTTCCATCAGAGGTTCAGTAATACTGAGAAAAGCTTATTTGGAGATTCAAAGGCCAGCATTAATTAATTTGACAATAGGTGACATCATTTTTAAAAAGATTTATTTTATTTAATTCTCCTCATCTCCACATTGTTTTACATTTGCTGTGTCTGTTTGTCTTCTTTGTTTTTCTAGGAGGCACCGGGAACCAAACCTGGGAACTCTGATGTGGGAGGGAAGCACCTAATCACTTCAGCCACCTCAGCTCTCAACCTTGGTTTTTAAGGCTTTCTTTGTCAATGCCACCTCAATTGTCTGTAAAACCAACAAGAGGGAGATTTTTTCCCAGCATTGAAATCAAATTTTTAGTCCTTAAGTTTACTTTAAAATAATATTCATAGTCAAAGAAAGAATAATTTATAAAACTTATTATGACTAATCTTTTTTTGCTGAATCTTTATTGTTGGGTCTCCAATATATCATCTCTAATATTAACATATTTTTGGCAGATCACGTAAAAGAAACAGAAAAGAAATATGATCTATTAGTCTTATATTTCAAGAAAATTACAACTTTAAATATGACAATTATTCAATGCCTTTATTTTTTAAAAAAAATTCTATTCTTGTTTTAAATTTTTCTGATTTTAATGTGGACTTGAAAAATTGTCTCTTTTTATTTTATTCTCTATTTACATCTCTGGAATTCAAAGACTTATATTTGCTTATAGTACTATTTTGCAGAGTTGTATTTATATGTTCAAATTTATAAATTTACATTTTTACATCCTTTAAATACTAATTTATTTCTTAAAGACATAATATAGTTGGGTCTTATTTTCTATTAGAATCAGTTAAATAGCATTTAATTGCAGGATTTGAACACATTTAAAATCATTATTTTTGTATTATAGGATTTTGTGATTCTGATACATCTTACTTCTTTTTTTTTTTTCCTTTCAACCTTCAGAACTCATTTATTATTTCTTGCAGGGCAGGAAACTTGATGACAAAATCCCTCAATTTCTGTTCCCCTGTGAATATTTTGAACTCTCTCTCATTTTTGCATGACAAATATACTGGATATAGGATTCTTGCATGTCAGTTATTTTCTTTCAGCACCTTAAGAATGTCATACCAGTGCCTTCCCACCTTTATGGTTTCAAATGAATTTATTTTCTCTTGCTGTTTTCAGGATTCTGTCTTTATCTTGGCTGTCTGAAAATATGATAAGTATGAATCTCAGGGTAGACCTGCTAGTATTTATTGTCCTTGGAATATGCTGCACTTCCTGAACATCTACATCCATGTCCCTCTTAAGAGTTGGGAAAATTTGGCAAATATTATCTCAAACACAATCTCTGCCACTTTTCTCTTTTTTTCTCCTCTGGGATACCCATAAGGTATATATTTGTTGTTTCTTTTTGCCGTTCAATTCCCTGACTACCTGATGAATATTTTTCATATTTTTTTTCTATCTGTTCTAACTTCTATGTGATTTCAGATGCCCTATCTTTGATTTTGCTAATTCTTTCTTCTGCTTTTTCAAATCTGCTGTTATGTGATTCTAGTGCATATTTCAAAAGATGAATAAAAACAAAATATGACATATATAAACCTAAAAAAAAAGGCTAAAGGAAGTATTGCCTTTACAGTAATAACATTGAATGCTAATGGAATAAACTCTCCAATCAAAAAACACAGATGGGGAGTGGATGTGGCTAAAGCAGTTGGGTGCCTGCCTCCCATATGGGAGGTCCCAGGTCCAGTTCCCAGTGCCTCCTAAAGAAGACAAACAATGAGCAGACAATGAGCAGACAACAAGCAAAAACAAGCAGACAATGAGCAAAAAAAAAAAAAAAAAAAAAAAGAAAAAAGCAAAACAATAGCAAGAAAATGAGAAAAAAAACATGCACAACAATCAGATAATGAGTGCAAACAAACAGAAAAAAATATGCAAAAATGGGCAAACAAATGAGGAAAGCATCTCAGGGAGGAAGGCATGGATTGGCATAATGGATATGGAAATATGACCCATCTATATGATGTGTACAAGAAACTCAGTTAGACTCAGAGACACAAATAAGTTGCAAGATAAATGTTAAAATATGATTTCACATGCAAACAGTAACCAAAAAAATGTCAGAAATAGCTATATCACTATCAGACAAAGTAGACATTAGATGCAAAACTGTTGGAAAAGACAAAGAAGCACACTATACATTAATAAAAGGGGTAATATACCAAGAAGATAGAATAGTCATAAATATTTAAGCACCTTACCAGGTTTCCACAAAATACATGAAGCAAATACTGGCAAAACTAATGGTAGAAATAGATGCTTCTATAATAGCAATGGGGGACTACAATACACCCTTATCATCATTAGACAGCTCAATAAAGAAACAAACGTCTTGAATAATATGTTAAAAGAATTATATCTAATGAACATATACAGAGCATTACACCCAGAAACAGAAGGATATAAATTCTTCTCAAGTGTTAATGGACGATTGTCAAGAATAAACCACATTCTAGGGCATAGAACATGTCTCAATGAATTTAGAAAGATTGAAATTATACAAAGCAGTTTCTCTGCCACAATGGAATGGAGCTGGAAGTTAATAAGGTGGGGTGACCAGAACAGGCACAGATATATAAAAGTTAAACAACACAATCTGAATAAATCAGTGGGTCAAGGAGGAAATTGCCAGAGAAATCAGTAACTACCTCAAAAAAATGAAAATGAAAACACAACATAAGAAAATTTTTGAGATGCAGGTAAAGCATGCTGAGAGGGAAATTCATAGCACTAAATGCTTAAATAAAAGAAGAAGAAGAAAGAGCTAAAATCAACACCCTAAATTTACAACCAGGGGAACTAGAAAAAGAACCAGAAATTAATCCAAAAGTAAGGAGAAGGAAGGAAATAACAAAGATTAGAGCAAAACTAAATGAAATTGTGAATAAAAACTTTAGAAAGAGTTAACAATACCAAAAGCTGGTTCTTTGAGCAGATTGATAAACGTGACAAGCTCTTAGCTAGTCTAACAAAGAACAAATATAGAACTTGCAAATAAATTGAGAAATGAGAGAGGAGCAGCCACCACTGAGTCCACAGAAATAAAGAGTGTAATAAGAGGATATTTTAAAAATTGTATGTCAACAAGATGGACAATTTAAATGAAATGGATGAATTTCTATAAACACACAAGTAACTTCCATTGATGAAAGAAGAAACAATAATTCAAGAGAACAATCATTAGTGGTGAGATTGAATTAGTCATCAAAAACCTCCCATTAAAGAAAGGCACAGGTACGCATGGTTTCAGAGATGAATTCAACTAATCAATCTTTAAGAACTAATACCAACCCTGCTCAAACTCTTCCAAAAATTGAAGAGATGGGAATATTATCTATCTTATTCTATGAGGCTATGATTCTATGATACATCAAAAAAAAAATTATATACCATGATCAAGTGGGTTTTATCCCAGGTATGCAAGTATAGTTCAATATAAGGAAATCAATCAATGTAATACACCATATTAACAGGTCAAAGGAAAAAAATCACATGATTATCTATCAGTCCAGATAGGATATTCAACAAAATACAGCACCCTTTCTTTCTTTTTTTTTTTTTAAAGATTTTTAAAATTTATTTATTCATTTATCCCCCCCTTGCTGCTTGTGCTCACTGGGTCAGCTAACCACGCTGTGCGGGCGGGCTTGCCTTCACCAGGAGGCCCCGGGAACCAAACCTGGGGCCTCCCATGTGGTAAATGGGAGCCCTACTGATTGAGCCACAGCAGCTTCCCAAGCACCCTTTCTTGATAAAAACACTTCAAATGATAGGAACGTCCTCAACTTGATAAAGGGCCTGTATGAAAAACCCACAGTAACATCACACTCAATGGTGAAAGCCTTTTCCTCTAAGATCTGGAACAAGACAAGGATTCTTACTGGCACCACAGTTATTCAACATTGTAGTGGAAAGCCTTTCGTCTCTTTTGGAAAGCCTGGGAGGAAGGCCTTAGGTCTATTTAATAGACACATCAGTAGGATCCTGGCCCCAAGCTACCTCACCATGTGGACTGCTATGTCCTTGCCCCAGGGAAGGATGGAAGGGGCCTGAGCCATGCATGAACCATCAACCAGGAAACTGGGTGACACTTAAATTAACATGGGAGCCAATTGCTCAGTACTAACCTGCACTCTGCACCTCCCTGACCTTGGTTGTGCTTAAAGAGGGAGTGAATGCAGAATCAAGATTTAGGCCCTTTACTAAACCTCTCCCCTGTAGAATAAGAAACCCCCTCATATAACATCAATTAATATTTTAAAACATCCCTGGCTATTCCTAGCTCCCTGCCTATTCCCTTGTAACACTCCAGTCTTCCAGTGAAAAAGCCTAGCAGGGCATTAACCTTGCAGGAGGTAACTAATGGCATGCAGCCCAGAGAGCAGACCCAGTTTGTGTCTCATTAGGGGCAGGGTTTTTCTGGAGCCCTTAGCTCTGTACTTAGCAGTTGCCCAGTGATTTTCCTGGGGGAACAAAGATGTAAGTTCCCACACAAGGTTTCTACTGTGGATGGACACAGGGAGATTTGCATTAGGTCATTCTAAAGGCAGGTCTTTCCCTCAACTAAGTAAGTGTAGAATTCTCTCTTCTGTTCTAATCTGTGCTTAACTTCACATTTAACTTTTAAATCTGTTTTTAAAATTGCCAGTTTGCTTGTGCCTAGAAATTCATAAATCAGATTTGGGATTTGGGGTTGGCCTGTTACAAGTTGGATAACAGTGAAAGGTAACCTAAAATTGAGTCTTAAATGTCAATACCATCTTGCAATTGGGTTTGAGTTAAAAATAACATGGAATTAGTTCAACTGCTGGAAATGCAGGAAAACTTAGCATCTGTTACTAATAAAATTGTTTTAGTTGCTTAGTTAATAAACAAAAGTGCCCAAATTGTTTTTAAGTGAAAACTTACTAGAACTGTGACTAAAAGTTAAGATCATAATAGAGATGCTTTTATATTATAAAACATCAAAGGCTAAAATTGTTATTACTGGGTGGATCTGGGCTAGAACCTACTTCTGCAATGGTAGTCTTAGACTAATTTATCTTTGTTTATGGTTACTTCAGGTCTAACCTCACCCTTGTGTATTCTTGCTATGGTAATGATATTTATAAATGAAACTTACCTTTGATTATGATTATTTTGAGACTATTTTGCTAGCTTCACCTCACCCTTAGACTTTAACTATTGTGATGATTATTCTAAATTGAGTTTGCCTTTGCTTATGGTTATCTCATAACAACTTCTGCCCCATTCCTCAGGGGAAAGCAAATTTAAAGACAACCCAGTCTCCTCTTCCTCCACTGGTATTAATGACCCTGCTTTTTCTCATGATATAAGGTGTTGACTAGATTGCTGCCTGGTGGAATTCTCAACCCTCATGGTTGGATGTTGTGGCTGTTTGATATTATTGATGAATTCCAAAAAGAAATACTGATTGTGTTTGTAAACTAGTCTGTACCTCTGGGTGTATTAGACTGTATTAGACTTAGAGGTTTCAATTTTACATTACTAAATCAAGATTAGGGCTTTTATTTGACCACATCATTTGGGCAACTCCTTTTCAGTGCCCACCTACAACTAGCCTACAGCTGTGGGCTATATAAATAGGTGTTAAATCAAAAACAGGGTAATAAATACAAAAAATGGGAAAACACAGAAACAGATACACAGGAAGAGAGAGTGTTCCATAGACACAGCCCCAGAAAGAGAGACAAGCCTGATAGCCTACTATAGACTACTATTGGCTTTGTGGAGAGAACAGAGCAGCTAAACCCAGAAATAAATTAGCCCTGGGGAGAGTGATGAGCCTTATGCCAGCCTACAGTTGAGATCAGAAGAAGCTGGGGCCAAGGAGCCATAAGAAAAAGGAGGAAGGTTGAAATTTTGCAGATATCACCCATCATCTTGCATCAACACATGGCAACAGGCTTTGGGTGAGAAAGTACCTCTTATGGTACATTGAGATGGACTATTTAGGGCAGAGTGACTGTATTCTTCTACCCCAAATTAATACCCTTTATAAAAGTCAACAGATTTCTGGTACTTTGCATCAGCAGCTTTTCGGCTGACTAATACAGAACTTGGTACTGGAAAGTGGGGTCATGTTTTTGCAATTACCAAAATGCTGGAAGTTTTATAAATGGGTAAAGGGTATTTTCTGGAGGAATTGTGAGATCTTTGTTAACGAAGGCTTAGATTAATTTGAAGAGACTGTTGTTAGGTATATGGATGCTAAAGAGCCCTTTCATGAGGCCTTAGAAGTAAATGAAGAAATTATTAATGAAAAATGGATGAAAGGCAACTTGTGTTTTAAATTCACAGAGAACTTAGCAGGAATAATTCCTCATGTTTTTGGAAGGCAGAATTTGAAAATGGTGAGCCTGGGCATTTAGCTGAAGAACTTTCCAAAGTAAACTCAGAAAATGTGGTTTGGCTTCTCTTTGCAGCTTATAGTAAAATGCTAGATGAGAGAGGTAAACTGAGGATTGAATTGTTGGGCACAACGAAACCAGAAACTAACTCTGGAAATTCCAAGTCTCTGGAAATCAAGCCCCCAGATGTTATGCCCCATTTGAGGAATGAACTAAACTTGTAACTTGTAAATCAGGATTGAAAATGCAGTTACCTAGGAAAGACTTTGGAAAGTCTTACTGTCTGATGGCTTGGTCCCCTGCTTCTTGCATGCTAAACCAACAAGATTTTTGGAGAGCTGTATAAATAAAACCACTGTCAGCTTGGACAAAAAGGTATATGTGGGGAAAGATGGTAGGAAAAATGGCTTTTAGAGGAAAACTATGGAGGTTGAGATCTGGAATTAAGACATCTCCTTGGGCCAAGAGAGGAACCCCACTTGTTTGTACAGAGAGGGTGAGTTTGCCCCAGCAGTTGAAGAGGTTGGATATTCCCACCCACTGTTTAGGGAGCTTTTCTGCTGCAGGATATACAGAGGGTGGAGCACATTACCCAAGGACTAGGGAGAGTATGGTTGACACCCCATAGGTCTGAGGGAGACAGGCCTGTCCCTCATGGATTAGGAAAGTCAGGTCAAAAACTCTTTGCTCTCTCCTTGTTGCTCAAATGTGGCTTCTCTCTAAGCCAAACTCAGCATATGATTGCATTACCTTCCCCCCAATGTGGGACATGACTCCCCGGGGATGAGCCTCCCTGGCACCGAGGGATTAATACCAAGTGCCAACTGGCAACACAACTGGAAAAAGACCTTGAATAAAAGGGGGAAATGGTAAAGACAAATGAGTTCAAGTGGCTAAGAGACTTCAAAGAGAGTCGGGAGGTCATCCCAGAGTTAACTCTTACGCACACCTCAGTAGGAACTCATAGAACATCTAAGTGCCTATCACCCCACATAGAGGGGCTCCTGGGAGCTCTGGAGACACCCAGGTCCTATATAAGGGGGAATAGCCCCAGAGACTGAAACCTTATCAGTGGGCTTTATTTTGGAATCTGTGCTTCTGAGAATAACAGAATTGGACTCAAATAAGTCCTCCCTGTAGATGGTTCATCAGTCCCTTCTATTCAAACCTATATGTGAGGCTGGAGTTTTTAGTTATACTTCCAGAGACTGGAGCCTCTGGCCTACCTATGTGCCAGGTGTGCGTGGAATCTCAGTGGAGCTGCAGCTCAATGGACTCATCCAGGTCACCTGGCAAGGAGACAATGATGGGCAACAGCCAGCCCAGGGAATGGAGAGGGCTGCATCTGCAGGCAGGATCATCCCACCCACCATATCCATGGGATATAAGCCTTCTCTCACTTGGAGGTGAAGTGGACATCACCATCCCAGTACCCTCAGGATTAGGGGAAGAACTATGGACTAGAGTGGACTTGATGGTATTCTGTTGTACACATATGGTGATTCTAGCAATGGAAGAAATTATAACAATGAGGTGGAGCCAGTGGTCACTTGACACTTTTGGGGCAGGGAGGGGATGAGCAGTTGAAATACAGGGGCTTCTTTGGGATTTGGAGGTTGTCCTGAGTACCATTGTGGCAATGGATGTAGGCCATTTTAAATCAGCACACACCACTCAGAACTCTGTGGGAGAGAGTGTGGTCTACGATATGAACTGTGGTAATGGTTGGTGGCAAGGCCCCAGGATGTGTAAGTCCATTGAGGGTGGTGGGCCACACTTGTGGGAAATGTTTGTGTGGGATGTGGTGGGAGGTGTGGGAGGTGGGCAACATGGGAATCCAAGTGGGTTCCGTGTAATGATTTAGGTAATCTAAGCACCTCTTAAAATATATTTATATATATATAAATAACATTTTTGTAAGCAAATGCACATATATGCATATATATTTATATATCATTTAAAAAAATACAATAAGCATCATAATGAGTGTGAAGTGGTATCTCATTTTGATTTTGATTTGCATTTCTCTGATAACTAATGATGTTAAACATCTTTTAATGTTCTTATTGGAAGTCTGAATACTTTTTTTGGAGAAATTTATACTCACGTCTTTTGATCATTTAAAAATTGTTTTGTTGCTGTTGGTTAGTTGTCATCTTTCATATATTCTGGCTATTAAACCCATACATATAGGTTTTGCAGCTATTTTTCCCATTCTGTAGATCGTTTTTTCACTTTCTTGAGAATATTCTTTAATGCATAAATATGTATTTTTGATGATATTTTGTTACATAGAAAAATTAACCTTGTGAATTTTACTTTAAATTGTCTCTACTAAACTAAACCTAAATACTATAGGGTAGATGATTGATTGTTTTTTTTGTTTCTTTGTTTTGCCAGTTTAATTCCTTCACTTGTACAGCCCTTGTTTAAAGTGATCATGACTTCCCTTAAGAATTTTGCATAATAGCCAGACTAGAAAGACAAAGAGTAACATTAAAAAATATGAGTAACAAAAGAATATAATAGTTGACTATGTAAAATGCCTCCTTATAAATATGCATTAAAACTTTTTTTCAGAACAGTACATTTTTAAAAAGTAAATATAATAAAGAAGTCATGGTGTGTTTCTTGGAAAAAAAAAAACTCTTTGCTCTGAGAAGATAGGGCCTGTATGCCAGTGATTAGGCAGAATGTTGCTTACTCCCCCCATACTAAGAGGGTAGAGGCTCTACCCCAAAGTTTGGGTATTGTGTGGCCATCACCTCAACATTCATGGAGGATGAGGTCTGGAGCTCAGTCACCACCCAGATGCTTGATGAAGGTGAAACAAAGAAAATGGCCATTGGGCAAGCCTATGTAAATGGTGGGCTCCTGTGAGGCCCCAGGGAGAAGAAACCATTATCCTAAGAATGACTCTCAGTCTTTGAAATCTAAAGATGTATGTTCTGCAGGTTTATGGAACTGTAGGGAACATGTGAGTCATGTTTTCCTCACAACTTCTCCTTATGGGAATGTAGATGTTTATCCTTTGTCTGTCCCTTTGTATATTGAAAGCAGAGAAATTGTTTTGTAAGTTTCAGAGGTTTACAGCCAAAAGAGACTGCCCCAAGACAAACTATTTCTTTAAACTGATTGTGATATGATTTTTGTACTTAGAATTATTACTGATTTAAGGTGGTTTTTTTTTTTTTTAATATTGTAAGGTCATTTGGAAATCAGAGGGTGGAGTGTTGCAGTTTGATATTATTGATGAATTGTAAATGCCAATTGTGTTTTTAAACTGGTCTGTTCCTCTGGGTGTATTAGATTGTGTTAGATTCAGAAATTTCACTTTTATGTTATTCAATCAAGATTAGGGCTTTTATTTGGCCATGTCATTAGAGTGACTCCTTTTGAGTCCCTGCATACAGCTAGTCTGCAGCTGTTGGCTACATAAATGGATGCTTAATCAAAGACAGGGAAGTAAATACATGGAGAAGGAGAACACAGAAGCAGATTCACAGGAAGAGAGAGTGTTCCATTTACATGGTCCCAGGAAGAGAGATGAGCCTGACAGTCTAAAGCTGACCTGTGGATAGAGCAGAGCAGTTGAACCGAGAAAGAAATGAGCCCTGGAGAGAGAGACAAGATTTAAGCCAGCCTACAGCTGAGATCAGAAGATGCTGGAACCATGGAGCCATAAGAGGAAAGAGGATGCCTTGCAGGCATCACCTGCCATCTTGTATTAACAAGTGGCAACAGTCTTTGGGTGAGAAAGTACCTCTTTTGGTACCTTGAGATGAACTCTTTAGGGCCTGATGATTGTAAGCTTCTACCTCAAATTAATAACCTTTATAAAAGCCAACAGATTTCTGGTACTTTACATCAGCACCCCTTTGGCTGACTAATACAGATGTCCACACTACCAGTACAGTGGCTGAGGACTGGGGAGTGGGGGTATCCCACCTCAAGTATTGATGTTCCTAAAAGCAGCATGTAATGAGGAAAAAACAGGTTTCCCTGAGACTTCAATGACCCTAGTGAGCATACACTGGGATTTATGTTGCTCACCCAAGGTCTGTTAAAGTCAAAATGGGAAATAAGTAAAACTCTGAAGTAAGTGAAAATGTTGCAAATTGTATTTTAAAGCATTGGGGAAATTTTGGTTATAAGCCGTGAGTTAAAAGGAATGAAATTCTTGTGCAAAACTGCATGGTCACTGTGTAAATTAGAGTAATTAGAAATAGCCTTCAAAGAGATCTTTTGACTATAATGTTATTTTACAGTTATATTTATTTTGTAAAATAATAAAAATTATAAGTAACATTAGTGATTTGTGTGTGTGGGCCTAACTCTCTATTTGTGTCTGCCTATTTATTCAGTGTGTATCTTCATACATCAGGATGGAAATATCAAATTAACAAATGAAAATTAATTAAAGACCTCTATACAAATTGTTAAAAATTATATATGTTCTTATATATAAGGAATAAATCACATATTTTTTAAAGAAAACTAAAACTAAAATTTAAAATTGAGGTATTAAAAAATAAAGAAAAGTACTTAAATTTTTTTTTGACATTTTGCCTTTCATCACTGTAATATCTGTTGTCCTGTATGTACAGTGATATTTTCTTCCATTTATTCCCCAGTGTCTTACTTTCTTTCATTTTGTTTTCAAAGAATTTTAGGTCACAGTAAAGCTACAAACAGAATGCAAGGAACTCCGATATACCCAACATCCTCTCCCTTTCCCCCCTTCCTGTGTTAATACCTTTTTTTATGTGGATGGTACATTTGTTACAACTGATATAAAAATAATGGAACATAGCTACTAACCATGGTCAATGTGTTACATTATGGTTTACATTTTAGACTGTACACTTTAATACATTTTGATATTTAACATGGCCTGTGTCCATCATTGCAAAATCATTGTTGCCCACTAAATAGCCCTGTTTCATCTATTCTATTCCTCCCTCCCCCTCCCCTCGTGACCCATGGCAACCCTCCTGCTGCATTCTTGGATGACAAGGTTCATAGTTACTTGTAACAACACTGAGGTCTTGACACACTAATTTGTCTCCCATGCTCTCGAGAGAATCTCAGCCCTCTGTTTGAGAGCATATTAGTCCTCCCCAGGATAGGAGTCCAGCTCCTTCTCACTTATTATGCAGGTCTCCACCCACTGATACAACACATTATGACTAAATGATCACTCACACACTCCCTAGAAGCCTGCCCCCGGTGTTCCCTGTCCTGAATGCCCCCCCCCCCATTTAACACCCTAAACCAGTAACCCTTCCTTTTTGTATTGCCATAAGAGCATTTCCAATTTTGTACTTTCCACCACATACCTGCCAATCTCCAGTGTTCACTTGGTCCCTCCCCTAACCCTACCCCCAATTTCACATACCATCCAACCCACCCTCCCCGTTCTACCCACTTGTCAAACCTGCACCACCCAAACCAATAATATCATTACCTTCCTGTCATATCCCTTCAATGTCCAACTACACACTTCCACCTTATCATATAATATGCCCATATGGGCATTGACTCACAACATTCTTCTCCCTTTCTATTTCCTGTCAACTTAGCTTCCAGATAACAGCTTTCTGAGTCTGCTTGATTTGCTTAATTCATATCAGTAAGGTCATGTAATATTTGTCCTTTGATACTTGGTTTGCTTCACTCAACATAAGGTTCTCAAGATTCATCCACGTTATCATGTGTGTTAGCACTGTATTCCTTCTTACAGTTGAGTAATATTCCACTGTATGCATGTACCACATTTTGTTTATCCATTCATCTGTCCTTGGGCAATTGCATTGATTCCAACTTTTGGAAATAGTGAATAATGCAACTATGAACATTGGTGTGCATATATCTGTTTGTGTCCTTGCTTTCAAAAAGCCAACCTCAGGGGCTTTCAGGATAATAAAAATATTGTGCATTCATCATCACAAAAAAATTGGAATTATTTCATGACTCCAAAAAGAAAAACTCCACACATTTTAGCATGTCTTCCCTAGCACTCATAATCACTAATTAAATTTCATCTTTATAAATTGATATATATTCACATTTTATAAAAATGGAATCTTACAATATGTTACACAAATATAGTTCATAGTAATGCAATCATAGAGTATTAGTCCTTTTGTGCCTGGCTTGTTTTGCTCAACATAATGTCTTCCAGTTTCATCCATTTTGGCATATGCTTTATGACTTCATTTCTTCTTAATACTGCATAATATTCCATCATGTGACTACACCACAGTTTTCTTATTCATTCATCAGTTGAAGAACACCTAGGGTGTTTCCAACTTTTGGCAATCTTGAATAACACTGCTATGAACATAGGTGTGCAGATGTTTATTCATGTCACTCCTTTCAGTTCTTCTGGGTATATTCCCAGTAGTGGTATTGTAGAGTCACATGGCAAATCAACATTCAAATTATTTAGAACTCCCAAACAGTCTTTCACAGTGGCTATACTATTACGCATTCCCTCCAACAGTGTATAAGTGTTCATATCTCTCCATCTCCTCTCCAATATGTGTAGTTGTCTGTCTTTTTAATAATGGCCATTCTGACAGGTGTGAAATGTTATCTCATTGTAGTTTTGAATTGTACTTCCCTAATCATTAGTGATGTTGAACATTTTTTTCATGTTTTTTTGCCCTTTTTATTTCTTCTTCAGGCAAATGTCTATTCAAGACTTTTGCCGATTTTTAAATCAGATCATTTATCTTTTTATTGTTGAGTTATATCATCTCTTTATATATCATGGGTATTAAATCCTTATTGGACATGTGATTTCCAAATATATTCTCACATTGAGTTGGCTGGTTTTTCACCATTTGACATAGACTTGTGAGGTGCAAAAGTATTTAATTTTGAAGAGATTCCATTAATCTTTTATTTTTCTCTCTTTTGTTGTGCATGCTTTGGGTGTAAGGTCCAAGAAACTACCACCCATAACATGGTCTTTAAGATGTTTCCCTATATCTTCTTGTGGTAGTTTTATGGACCTGGCTTTTATATTTAGGTCTTTGATCCACTTTGAATTGATTCTTGTATATGGAGTGAGACAGGCATCCTCTTTTCATTTTTTGGTTATAGATATCCAGTTCTCCCAGAACCATTTGTTGAAGAGACTGTTTCTCCCTTTAACACAGACTTGGTAGGTTTTTCAAAAACCAGTTGGCCATAAAGTTGAGGGTTCACTTCTGGACTTTTAATCCTATTCCACTAATTGATGTGTCTATCTTTATGCCAGTACCATGATGGTGTTTTGTTTTGTTTTGTTGTTTTTTGCAGTTACTTTTTTTCCACTTTTAAAATAAAGATACTTCAATTAGATAAATGTTGCAGAGACTATATAGGGGATTTCCATATGCCCCAGTCCCCACAACTCCCACATTTTCCCACATTAGCAACACCTTTCATCATTGTGGTCCATTCATTGCAATTCATAAACACATTTTGGAGCATTGGCACCTAAGCATGGATTATACTTTACATTGTAGTTTACACACTTTCCCATTCAACTCTGTAGATTATGGCGGGATATAAAATGGCCTGTATGTCATTGTAATGCCATTCAGATGATTCTCAAGTCCCAAAAATGCCCCCCATTACACCTGTTTTTCCCTCTCCCTAACCTCAGAACATCCATGGGTCATTGCCTCCCCAACAATGGTATTTCTTCCTCTGCTAAAATCACAAGTTGTCTATAGTAGAATACTAGTAAGTTTATTTTAGTCTATAGGTTATTTCACAATCTTGAGGACTCTGGGATGGTTATGCCCACTCCACCATTAATTGAGGGGGGCTTTGATCCCATACATCTGATAGATGGAACTCTCTTGCTTGCAGTTGTAGGCACTCTTGGTTCCTTGGTGTGTTGTTTGTCCAACATTTCCTCCTCATTAGTTGTCCTGGGTGAGTCCATTGAACTAGAGAGTAGGTGTTACAGCTCTGTTGAGATTCAGGACTCAACTGGCACAAGGACAGCCCCCAAATTTAAGTATCTTGGATGCACACCTACCAACTTGTACTAATTATAGGTTTGAATAGGACAGAAGAATTGTGCATAGAGAAACCTCTGCTGAGTCTAACTCAGTCACACTGGGAAGCATAAATACCAGATTAGGGCCCACTGGGAAAGGGACAAATTCCTGAGCTGTCTGCCCTAACTGTAGTGTCTGGATGTCTCTCTATCCTTGAGGAACTTCACTATTTGGGGTTTTAACTACTTTGGCTGTTAATGAGAGGCTGTTGAGGTGTGCATAAGCACTACCTCTGGGATGGCTCCCAACTCACATTGAATTTTCTTAGCCATACAAACTCATTTGTCTTTAGCTTTTCCCCCTTTTGGTCAAGGGGTTTGTTTTCCTGGTTTATTTATTTATTTATGTATTTATGTATGTATGTATTTATTTATTTATTTATTTTCCTGATGCATTGCTTGTTGGTACTTCGTAGCAATCCCTTGGTGCCACAGAAGCTCATCTCTGGGAATCATGTCCCTCACTGGAGGAAAGTTGTTGCTTTTATATGCTGAATTTGGCTTAGAAAGAGGCCACATTTGAGCAACAAGAAGACTCCCCATATATAACTCTTAGGCACCCTATATCACTAGGCTAAGTTTCAATTTCAAGAGCAAAGGCTCATAAGCATAGTCATCAATATCAAGGGTCCTTCAATGGACCATCTTCCTTCACTTGTCATTGTCCCGTTACTTGGGGCTTTCTTGTTGTTCCATTAGAGAATGCAGCAGAGCTCCCACAGATGGGATTTTGATATTTTTTGGTTATTGTGTGAATCTCCACCAACCATGACAATGGCCCACCATGCTGTTTTGACCACTGTAGCTTTGTAATATGATTCAAACTCAGGCAGTGAAATTCCTCCTATGCTGCTCTTAATTTTTAGAATGTTTTTGGATATTTAGGTGCACTTTCCCTTCCAAATGAATTTGGTATTTGCCTTTTCTATTTCTGTATAGTAGCCTGTTGGAATATTTTTTTAACATTTATTTTTCTCAATCCACCCTGAATCTTGAATCTTCCATCTGGGATAATTTTCTTTCTTCTTGAAGAACATGCTTTCACTTTTTTTTTTCTTTTTAAAGATTTATTTATTTTAATTAATTAATTCATTTATTTATCCTCCCTTCCACAGGTGGTTCTCTTGTCTGCCTGCTCATTTACTTTTAAGGCATAACAAAAAGTCTGTTCAAAGCACAATTCCTCCAAATTCCTCCAAAAAATTCCCCTTACCCATTTTTAAAACCATTCCAGTATTTTGGTAATTACAAAAGCACTTCCCCTCTCTCTGGTACTAAATTCTGTATTGGTCAGCCAACGGGGTTCTGATGCAAAATACCAGAAATCTGTTGGCTTCTATAATTGGTATTTACTTGGTGCAGAAGTTTACAGTTATCAGGCCTTAAAGTGTAAGGTACTTCCTTCACCAAAGTTTGTTATCAACTGTTGGAGCAAGATAGCTGCCGACCTCTGCAAGGGTTCAATCTCCTTCTTCCACTTAAGGCTTCATGGTCCCAGCTTCTTCCCACATGAGCTGGAGGTTTGGACAAGTCTTGTATCTCTCCTGGGGCTCATTTCTCTCTGGGCTCAGCTGCTCTGCTCTCTCCACATGGCCAGCTGTAAACTTTCAGGCAAACAGCTCATTTCTCTTCTCGGGGCCTCTACCATATCTAATGGAGCCTTCTCTGTTTCCTCATGTATCTGTTTTTCTGTGTTCTTCTCCTGAATGTTTACTTCCTGTGACTCCAACTCAAAATTCCAACTTTCTTTTCTGCCATGTCATTTTCTCTGTGAGTTTCTGCCAAACAAGGAGGCGGGAACTCAATGTCCCGCTTATGTGGCCCAATCAAAGCCTTAATCAAAATTTAATAAAGTATGAGTGCAATCTTTAAATTCAATGTAATCTAATATACCCAAAGGAACAGACCAATTAGCAAACATAATCCAATATCTGTTTTTGGAATTCATAAATAACACAAAGTGCTATACAGTGGCTCATATATTTCCAGGTTTTTTTCCATTTCATCTTTATTTTCTAGTTTTTCAGCATACAGTTGTTCATAGTATCCTCTTATAATCTCTCTTATTTCTATGGGCTCAGTTGGAATACCCCCCTCTTATTTCTGATTTTATTTATTTGTGTTTTCTCTCTTTTCTTTGTCAGTTTTTTTCTCAATTTCATTTATTTCCACTCTGATCTTTATTATTTTTTCCTTCATCTTGGTTTGAGATTAGTTTGCTCTTCTTTTTATAGTTCTTCCTGGTGTGCACTTAGATCATCAATTTTAGCTCTTTCTTCTTTTTTAATGTAAGCATTGGGGGCTATAAATTTCCTTCTCAGCACTACCTTTACAGTGTCCCATAGATTTTTGTTATGTTCTCATTTTCATTCATCTCAATATGTTTGCTTAATGTTCTTGAAATTTCTCCTTTTACCCACTGGTTGTTTAAGTATATGTTATTTATGTCAATATGTTTATGACATTTCTCTTTTCTGTCCATTATTGATTTCCAGCTTCATTCTGTTATGATCAGAGAAAGTGTTTTGTGTAATTTCAATCTTTTAAAATTTGTTGAGACTTGTCTTGTGACCCAACATATGGTCCATCTTGGAGAAGGATCCATGAGCACTTGAAAAGAATATATATCCTGCATTTTTGCCGTGCAGTGCTCTATAGATATCTGTTAGGTCTTGTTTATTTATCACATCATTCAAGTTTTCTGTTTCTTTATTTATCCTCTGTCCAGATGTTCTAACACTGAGAGTGGTGTATTGAAGACTCCGACTATTATGGTAGAGATATTTATTTCTTCATTGAGCTTCATTGTATACAAGATACATCATGTATCTTGGGACACCAAATTTAGTGCATCATTATGTAGAAAAGTTATTTTTCTTGTTGAATTGCCCCTTTTATTACTGTATAAAATGACCTTCTTCATCTTTTATAACAGTTTTTTATTTGAAATATATTTTGTCCAGTATTAGTGTTGTTGCTTCAGCTCTTTCTTGGTTACTATTTGCATAGAATATTTTTTTCCACTCTTTCACTTTTAACCTGGTTGTGTCCTTACATCTGAGGAGAATCTCTTGTAGACAACATATAGATGGGTCATATTTTTAAATCCATTCTATCAGTCTGTATATTTTGATTGGGGAGTTCAAGTCATTAACATTAAATGTTATAACTGTAAAGGCATTACTTACTTCATCCAATTTGACCTTTGGCTTTCAGTTATCATATCATATTATACTCTATTTTTTTTTTTTTTTACCCTTTCTAATGTTCTTCTTTTCTACACTCTTTTCCAAGTCTCTTGACCTTGGTTTTTCCTTTCAGGCTGCAACACTTCCCTGAGTATCTCTTGTAATTCTGGTCTTTTTGTAACATATTCTATCAATTTTTGTTGTCTGTGAAGACTTTGAATTCCCCTTTATATTTGAAGAACAGCTTTGCTGAATAAAGAATTCTTGGTTGACAGTTTTTCTCTTTCAATACATTAAATACTTCATACCACTTTCTTCTCTCCTCATGGTTTCTCCTGAAGGGTCAGCACTTAATCTTATAGAATTTCCTTTTTATGTGATGTTTTACTTTTCTCTTGCTGCTTTTAAAGTCTCTTTATCTCTGATATTTGTCATTCTGAATAGTAAGTGTGTCTGGGTAGGTCTACTCATATTTATTCTGCTTGGAGCATGTTTTCCTTCTTGGACATTGATATTTATGTCTTTCATAAAGTTTGGGAGGTTTTCTGTCATTATTTTCTCAAATATTCTTTCTGCCCTTTTTCCATGTTCTTCTCTTTCTAGAATGCCAATTATGTACATGTTTTTGTGTTTTGTGGTGCCATTCAATTCCCTGAGACACTGTTTCCTATTTTCCATTCTCTTCTCTTTCAATTCTCCTCTTTTCCAGTTCGGATGTTCTGTCTTCAAAAATCACTAATGCTGTCTTCAAGCAGTTCAAATCTGCTCTTATGTGCCTCTAACATATTTTTAATCTCATCCATCATGTCTTTCATTCCCATAAGGTCTTTAACTTTTCTTTGCAGACTTTCAAATTGTTTTTTATGTTAACTCTGTGTCTTCTTGTTATCCTTTTTCTCTTTAATCATATTTTCTTTAAATTCTTTAAATTGATTTAGGAGAGTTGTGTGGTTATCATTGATTAATTTTCTTAAATCCTGAAAGTCTTCAGGATATTTGGTTTGTTTTTTTGGCTTGGCCATTTCTTCCTGTTTCATAGTATGGCTTGTAATCTTTTGATGATGTCTAAGCATCTGATATGTTGGTGAATTTACTCTAATGGAGAATTTCTTTCTCTTGCTTATTGTTATTATTAATTTTTCACAGCTTTTTGACATTTGGTTCAACTTATCCTAAGTCTTTAAAAATTGCCCAGCTTATGTTTCCAAAAATCATGCCAGGGATTCACTAATGGGGTGCAGATTTTCTCCCAGTGTTGGGGTCAAGAAAGCTCTAAAAGCAGTTTCTGTTCATGTAGTTTCCAGACTGACCAGCAAATGGCACTTGTTAGCACACATTTGCACAGGGCTGTATCTCTCTTCATCTGGCAAGAACCAAGATTCAAAGTGAGCTGCACTGTCTGAATTCACTGAAGAAAGGCCCCCCAATCCCCCTTCCTTTTCCCTTTTAACAGCTGGCAGTGAGAAAGACATTTGCTACCCTCTCAGTTAGCTTCAATTTGCCATGGGTTTTACCACTGTTGAATATCTCAGAGGTGGGGGATGGGGCTCTTCTCAATGGCTGGGAGTTTTAATAACTCAGTTTGTTGTTTTGGCTTCTTTGTCTCTCTTTCCCTCACACTCTTAGGTGTTGTGAAGTACTGTCATGGTCTGCTGACACCCAAAGCAGGTCCCTCTGACAGTTGTAGGTTCTTTCTCCACTGTTTATCTGAGAACACCAAGACTTATCTGCTAATCCGATGCCATGTTCCCACAATTATGCCAAGTATTTTTAAAAGGAAATTTTAAAAATTAAAATTTATAAGATGTAATAAAATTTAGATTCATTATCAATGTTTAACCATATAACTTTTCTCTATTAAAAATTTTTAAATAAATGTGTCCAGAATTTAACTCAAGAATTCATTTCTTTCTGAAGGACATCACAAACATAGAGAAATAAGGAAAAGGGAAATGATTACTTTTAATCATACAAAAAATAAACAAATAAATGTGAATTGTTGAAGCTAGTTGATATATTACAGAAAATAGGACTATCAATATGTCAGCAAGTAGAGAGAGATGAAAGAAATATTACAACATGCAGATATTTAACTTGATGAATTCAGCTCATAAAACTATGCAAGATGAGATTCTTGATTTCACTGATTTACCAAAATTGTATTCATCTCTTAACTTTAAATGACAGAGGAATTACCAAAGATATTAGGGATGAGTGGACACCAAAAGCTGCAAAAATCCAAAGAAAATGAAAAAAAAAATGTAGATATATATAAAATGAACAAACACATACATTAGATTAATCTAAAAATGGTTAGGATATTTCTGTTTTCTTTAATATTATTATATAATTCCTAAATTTTCTTAAATTTTCTCATATACTTTTTTTCTGTAACTTAATTCAATCACAATGAATTATTTTACTCTGACAAAATATTTAAGTAGTAATATTCCTTTTTAGCTTTTTGTTTATGAATAATTTACACAAATGTATTTATAGAACACCAGCAAATATTTTCATAACAATAGGCATTGGTTATTCAAAATTTACCAAGAATTAAATATTCTGAAGATAGTATCCAGATTTATTAGTATACAGCAATAATTTTTTCCATTCATTATCTGATTTCCTATTTATAACTTTATATTTATAAAAAATATTTTTCTAGTTTTTTGAAAAAACTAGATTTAATGTTCCAGTGACATACTGAGAGATATAAAACTAAAAACCAGGCAAATATAGAAATTAAACCCTGTATTATCTCACACAAAGCAGAAACTTTTACTACTGTGTTATATTTCTCCTCTTCAGAATAAAAGGAAGGACTTCTGAAAGTGTTCTCCATAATAAAATTATCTGAAATTGGAGCATGCATGGGCAATTCCATGATACAATTTTAAATACAAAACACAATTTATTTTTGCATATCAGTTGTCATAAAAAACACATATTTCATGGCTTCTAATTATTATGTCAATTTCTAAAAGCATATTCTTGTAAATAGTCCAGATTAAGTATAAACAAATAGAAGAATGCTCAAAAGAAATGCAAATTAATTAAAGGATGTTACTCTATTTAGATACAAACCAAATAAATTCCAAACAGGAAAAAAATGTATAGATACATACTTCCTTGAATGTTCAGTGCTACTACCACTTCAAATGCTTGGAGTTCTCTCTCTTCTGAATGACTCTGATGATAGCATTTTTCACTTCTTTGTTCCTTAGACTATAAATGAGTGGATTCAGCATGGGGATCACCATAGTGTAAAACACAGAGGCCACCTGATCTTTTCCCAAGGAGTAGGACTTCTTTGGTTTTAAATAAGTAAAAATTGTAGTGCTGTAAAAAATAGTCACTCCTAGGAGATGGGAGGCACAAGTGGAGAAGGCTTTGTGCTTTCCTGAAATGGAATTAATTTTCAGAATAGTGGACAGCATGGACATGTAAGATACAGAAATTGTGAAAAGAGACACCATTACAGTTATACCAAAAAGAATTAATATCATTTTTTCAGTGTCACTAGTGTCAGTGCAGGACAAGGCTAAAATTGGGGTTGTGTCACAGAAAAAGTGATAGATTACATTGGAGTTGCAGAATTTCAAACTATTCATGCAAAGAACATTGATCAAGGAGTTTGTAAATCCAATCATGTATGACCCAATGATGAGGGCGTGGCAGAGTCTCACGGACATAACAACCTGGTAGTGAAGAGGATTGCAGATAGCTACGTAGCGGTCATAGGCCATTGAGGAGAGGAGGCAAAATTCAGTGACACCCAAAAAGACAAAAAAATACATCTGGGTGAAGCAGCCCTTGAATGAAATATACTTGGTGGAAGTCAGTAGGTTCTCTAGGGTTTTAGGTGTGATGACTGTTGAGTAACTGAGGTCAAGGAATGACAGGTGACTGAGGAAAAAGTACATGGGGGTGTGAAGCTGGAGATCCAGGTGAATTATCAGTATCATCCCTGCATTCCACAGCACAGTAATCAGGTATATCAGGAGAAACAGCATACAGAGGATTCGCTGGATCTCTTCAGAGTCTGTCAATCCCATAAGGATGAAGTCAGTTACATTTGTGTTATTTCTACTTCCCATAGTGTTCAACTGTTGCAAACTGTTAGAAATCAAAGGTGATACTCAGATGAATTTTTAAAGTTTTTTTATAATTTGAATATTTGGTATGAAAATATTGTACTTTTTCTAGAAATTCATACTAAACAGTAGTTTTCAAAATGTGACTAAAATATTTTAGTTTGAGTACCAAATATAAATTAGGTACATATTATCATTTGGATATTTTATAATAGAAGCTTATGTATATTGTATATTTAAAAGGAATTTAATACGGTGATAAATATTTTTCTTTATTAACACATTTACCCAGATGGATATATTATAGCATAGGTAGTACTATTGTACATGTTAAAAGATAAAAAGGGTGCAGAAAGTTATGTATTGAGAGTCACAACTTCCTCTCTATTACCTGTTGGCTCTGTGATTCTACCAACATCGGTTGAGTACAGAGAAAATGTTCATAACACTATATTCTTATAATTAATTTCAGAAAATAAACTAAAAATATGTTAGATACATAGTAAGAAATGATAGAGGGTTTTAATGCATCATTTACTGTGCTTTGTATCCAGTATTACTTAACACAAATGACAGATCAGATATTAAAGCCTTAGGCTCTTTTTCTGGCATGTATTACTGTTGTAGCCCACATATTACTATTAATTTTTAAAATACACATTTTAATGTTATTATTTATAATCGATTTTTTCCCCAAAATTATATCTTCAATATGTGCACATTGCTTGATGATTCATCAATTCTATCTTTGCTTTTTTACATCCTGGCATTATTTAGGTAAGTCCTAAATTATGTGTCTATATAAATGCATGATCTTCTAATAATATTTCCATCTTTTGAGATAAATTAAAACTCTCTAACATTGAGAATAATACTTACCATGAGCCACTGGTCTAGAATTGGTCAAACTCAATTTTTCTTATGAATAAAATACATAAACCATTTAAGCAGCCCAAAATTTCTATAATATATCTTTGAAACAAATTATGTTTAGTTTTGTGGATGCACTTTTGTTTTGCTCTCACATATAATAAATTAATAATATGTTTAGGTTAATAAATCAACCTAAAATTTTTGTTCAGGTCTTGGACAAATAAAAAGCTCACCTCAAAATTATGTCTCATATGCATTCCAGGATCTATTATGAATAGAATGAATAGAAAGAGAACAGAGTATTCCCTGCCTTTCACCCTGATAATGTGATAGCACCTCCTATATGGAAGATGGTTGATAATAAACCTTTCAGTTATTCATGGTAACAAATCCCAAGGAAAAATTCTTGGCAAGTCCCCAAAGACTATCCATGTTAAATTTGTACCAGAGTTCTTTCTGTCTTTGTTGTCACATCATGTTGACAATCATTTTTTTTTGTTGTTATTTTTTGTGATGTTCTAATTGATAACTGGGTAAAGTGAAGTTATTTCTCGAGAAATAATTAATATATGTCTGAAGGGTCAGAAGATTAAGCACCGAGGATAAAATAGAATTTTATTCACAGTGAAGCATTTTTTTAAATTTACAAGTGTGAAACTATCATAGGAGTAAACATTTTTATTAAACAAAATATATAATACAACAAACTTCAAAGAAGAAAATGTAACTCACTTATAAATGTTAATCTGCAGATGCATTTGCTTCCAAATAGTTCCCTTTGTTCATAAAATGCTTATACATACATACATACATACATACATACATATATATACAAATATACTTGTATGTTTACATAATTTTTATCACAGAGAATTTTCAGTAACTTCTTAATTTTATTATTAAATATTTATGATACACATTGACCCATGTTATTTAGACTTTTTTAAAACACACAATTTCATGTATTATTTTTTGGCTGGTTATTCCTAACTAATTTCTTTGTAGGAGTGTGTATCAGCTGCAGAATGGGCATTTTTGAGGCATCAAAAGGAAAACATGGTGAAGTTTCTCCATTCAGTTTTGGCAGCATTATCTAATTCACTTACACATTAAATATATTGTTGCGTTCAGTCACAACAATTTTTGCTTATTATTTTGGCATATTAGTTTTTTATATTCAAATAAACATAAGAGAAGAATTTAAAAATAAGTGCTGACATGAGTAAATGTTTTATAATTAATAGCCCAAAGCTTACTTCCTCCATAAAGAGGTAAAATGCTTTCTTGTGAATGGTTGCTTTAATTAATGATACAAAAATCAATTTTTATATAGAATTAAAAACAGCTCATAGGAGAAACACTGTTTACACTAGAATTTCTGGAGAGTCATTGATGGTATAGATCAAGGAGTTACAAAATAATACATTATATATTTGGTCAACTTTTGGAAGTTCAATTCTTCTCTTCATCAGAAATTCAATGATATTGAGAAAAGTTAATTTTGAGGTCAAAAAGCAAGCATCAATTTATTTTACAATAGGAAACCTTGGGGTTTAAGTCAAAGGAAAGACTAATGGAGATTTTCTATGGCAATACTATCTCTATAGAATCTTCTTACTTATTGTAAAATCTCCATGGAGGCATTTTTCTTCCCAGCACTGAAGTCAATTTTGAAGTCATTAAGTTCACTTTCAAATAATATAAGAAAAAGTTGAAGTAATAATAATTGATAAAATTAATATCACTACCTTTTTTTAGCTGAATCTTTATTGTTGGGATTCCAATATATCATCTCTAATAGTCAAATAATTTTGGCAGACGATCAGGTATGAGAATAAGAAAGGAAAGATAACTTGTTTGGGCAATGTACAAAAAAATTAGAACTTTGCCTCAGAAAATTATTAAATGCCATTTTTTAAAATGCTATTCCTCCATTTAGTTCTGTTAAATTTTGTTTAACATGACTTGAAACACTGTTAAGGAATTTTATAATTTTCTGGAAAATTGGTCTATTTTCATTTTATACTGTCTTTCATATCTCTACAATACAGAGATCTAGTTATTTTAATAGTACTACATTGTAAAGTAGTATTTATAAGCTCATATTTATAGGTAAAAACCTTTACAAATTTTGCTATTCAACTATTTATTGTAGACTTCATATGGCTTGGTCTTACTTTTTAAGATAATAAATTACTGGACCTTTTAGTTGGTGTGTTTACTCCATTATTTTTTTCTCATTTTGTTTTTGTTTTTCTTTTTCTTTTCATCTTATTTTTAAAATCATTATTTATGTGCTATTTTCATTTTATGTGTGATTTTTTAAAAGATTCTGGTTCTTCTCTCTTGGATTATTTTGGTAAATAAAATATTTAATATTAAGTTTATTTCCTCTGTTGTATTTTTTAACTATTACTTCATTATATTATATTGTTAGTGGTGTCTCTAGGGTATAAAATTTGCATCCTTAAATTATTTCAATGCACTAAATATTATTATTATTCCTTCTAGACAACTTAGATGTCAGTGTAAAACACTCCAGGGTTCTGTTGCCCAGAGAATCTTTGAAAAACTAGCAACAAAAATCAAGCTATTTCCTTGAAAACTCAAGAAAACTTGTAGAGTGCTGAATCAAGAATATGCAACTTAAAAACCGTTATTAGCACAAATTTGGTCTCTCCCCTGGCCCCTCTCCCCTATTGTATAGACCTACCTGCACTCTCATTGTGTGCCCCTGATTCTGTTTTTGAGGGAGCAGAGTAAACCCTATGTTCATACTGGGGAGTAGGTGTGTCCATTCCAATCTACCAAGTGGAAGCCTGAAACTCTGAGATGGATAATCATCTCTATATTGCTCTTCCAGAATATGCCCTGTAGCAAGAAAACGATTGCAGACAGTTAAAGCAGTGTAAGAATCAATAAATACAAAGCAACCTGAGGTAAAGGATTTCTGGCTTTAAGACATATATTAACGGACTCTGAATAGGAGAAGGAAAGTTAATTTAATATGGATAGAAGAGTCATCCCAATTCCTATAAACAGAGAAATTTCTAAGGCCAGGACACAAACCCCAAGACAAGACAAAAGCTAAGAAAAATGGAGAAAGATAAATTTGGGATATCTTGAAGAAAATAAAAAACGGCCTAATCGGAGTCCAAGAAGAATAAACAGAGAAATAGGCTGGAGGAATATACAAAGAAATAATGGCAGAAAGCTTGCCAAATTTAAAGAATTGAATACATATTCAAGAATCCAAATGAATACCAAACAGGATGAAATTTAAAAGAATCATGCGAAGACAGAATGTAGACAAATTGTAGAGTGCAAGGACAAGGATAGGGTTCTGTAATATGCAAGAGAAAAGCCACATATTATATGAAAGTCAGTTCCTATAAAATTGTCACTTTCTCCCAAAAACCTGGGAGGCAATAGGTAGTGGGATGAAATATTTAAATTCTGAATGAAAACAAATTTCAACAGAGAATTTTATATCCAGCAAGACTGCCTTAAAAAATGAGGATTAGATTGAGACATTCACAAATAAATAAAAGCTGATGTACAGGATCATCACTAGACCTGTCATACAAGCATGCTACAGAGAGTCCTTCAGAATGAAAGGAAAGGACACTAGAAAGTGGTTTAAAGCAACAATAAGAAATAAAGAATTCTGGTAAATATAACCAAATGAGTAATTATAAACCCTAGTGTTATTGTATGTTTTTATGCAAATCATCTTTTTATTTCTATAGATTATAAAAAGCAAACATTTATGATGCAATAACAAATCTGTGGTTTAGTACATATACTGTGTAAAGTTATAATTTGTAAGAAGTATAACAAAAATGTGGGGGATAGAGGATGGTGTATAGGAACGTTTTTATGTGTGTTATTAAGGTTAAATTTGTATCAAATCAAATAAGATTGTACAGACTTAAAATGCTGCATTTAATCCCCAAGGTAACCACAAATAAATAAATATTTATAATATACATAATGAAATGAAAACGCACTAAAAATGGTGCACTGTAAAAAAAATAAATATGAAAGTATTCATTAATGGAAGAATTAATGGACAAAATAGGTATAAGATTTAAAAAGTCCAAATAGCAAAATGAAAGAAGAAAGTACTGAGTTTTCAGTAGCTACTTTAAATGTAAATAGACTAAACTCTCCAGTCAAAAGGCAGAAATTGTCACAACAATTGAAAAAAAATCACTGATCTTTACACAGTTTACAAGAGACTTGACTTAAATTCAAAGACACAAGTAGTGTGAAAGCAAAAAATGGAAAACATATTCTGTACAAATACAAATCAAAGATAACTGGGGTAACTAATATCAATGAAAATAGATTTCAAGCCCTGAAATGTTAAGAGACACAAAAGAGTAAACTATATACTGATGGGGTTGTCAATTCAAAAAGAAGATATAATTGTAAATATATATGCTCCATAAGAGTAGGGCCCCTAATTAATACAGAAAATATTGAAGGATGGAAGGAAGAAATAGTTCTATATTAATAAAAGAGGACTTCAGTACACTACATATAATAATGGATAGAATATATTGATAGAAGATTGATAAGGAAATAGAAGACCTAGACTATTCTGTAATCCAACTAGAGCTAACTGACATATATAGGACAATTCTCACATAAAAGCAGAATAAACATTCTTCTCCAGTGTTCATGGATCATTCTCCAAAAAGACCATAAACTAGATCACAAAACAAGTCATAGCAAAGGATCGTCTCTTACAGCATTGGGATGATGCTAGTAATCAGCAACAGTGGGGTAATTGGGAAATTCAATAATGTGTGGAAATTAAAAATGCACTTGTAAACAATAAATGGGTCAAATAAAAATCAGAAAATCAATTAAAAATGTTATCAGGCAAAAGAACAAAAACATATTGAGATACTAGCAATAGAAGAGCGAAATAAACCAAAGTGAACAGAGGGAAGTAAATAAGAAAGATTATAGTGGAGAGAATAGAGATTAAAAACACAAGAGAGAGGATCGATTAAAAACAAAGAAATAAATCTCTTTCTTTGAAAGGATTAAGAAAATCATCAAACTTTAGTTACACTGGCAAAGAAAAATACAAAAGACACAAATAATTAAAATCAGAAAAGAAAGGATGGGCATTATGACTATCTTCACAGAAATAAAAAGGTATGTAAGAGGATACTATGAACAACTGTATCCCAACATGTTATATTAACTAGATTAAATGGACAAATTACAAGAAACACATAAATTACCTACACTGACTCAAGAAGAAGCAGAAGATCTCAACAGACCAAAAACAACAAAAGAGATTAAATCTTAAGTAAACAAAAACCTCCCGAGAAAGAAAACCACAGGAACAGATTGGTTCACTAGTAAATTTCACCAACACTCCAAAATCACCAAATGCTATGCAAATTCTTTGAAAAATTTGAGTCAGAGGAAACATTTTCTAACTTATTTTATGATCTCAGCATCACCGTCATACTAAAGCCAGTTAAAGATACCACAATAAAATTGTGGACCAATATTCCTCATAAATAAAGATGCAAAAATATTGAGCAAAATGCTAGCAAACAGAATCCAACTGCATGTTAAAAGAATGGGATACAAGGATCAAGTGGGAGTTATTCTGGTATGAAAAGGTAGTTCAACATATGAAAATCAGTTAATGTAAAACAACATATAAATAAAATGAAGTAAAACAATCACATGAATACACAAACATGATCATCTTCAGAAAATTAGGAACAGTTGGGAATTAATTCAAAATGGAAAGGTTATACATAAAAATCCCACAGTTAACATCATATTTAAGAGTGAAAATATGAAAGCTTTCTCCCTGAGTACAGGAACAAAGCAAGGATGCTCATCATCACCAGTGTTATTTAACCTTGTAATAATGTTCTAACCAGAGTAATTAGATAAGAAAAAGAAATAAAATGTGTCCAAATTGGATAAGAAGAAGTAAAACCCCCAGAAGATGACATGATCCTTAGATTGAAAATTCAGAACAAAGCTAAGAACTAATAAACTAAGTCAACAATCTGGCAGAGGAAAATATCAACATGAAAAATCAGTGATGTTTCTACACATTAATAATGAACAATCTTAAGAGGAAATCAAGAAAAAATTCCATTGAAAAAAAAATCAAATATCTAGAATTAAATTTAGCCAAGGGTACAAAGGACTAACACACAGAAAACTATAAAACATTGCTAATAGTATTCAAAGAAAACTTTAAAAAATGGAAGGACATTTGTGTTCCTAGACTGGAAGTCTAAATATTATTGTAATATCAATTCTACTCAAAGCAATTTGCACATTCAACACAATCTCAATAAAAAAATTCAACAGCCATCTTTGAAGAAAGAGAAAAGCCACTCAAGAAATTTGTATAGCCAGGTAAAGGCCCTAATAGCCAAAAATATTTTGAAAAACCAAGATTTTGGAGGACTAACACTTCCCAATTTTTCACAAAGCGACAGTAATGAAAACATGTTACTAGCACAAGTCCAACATACAGAACAATGGATTTGAATTTGGAGTTTGGCTATGCAAGACCTTTATACTCTGTGGGTACCCTGAATCTCCTAAGTCAGCAAGCTGTACAGAAACAAACCCTCAAGTCAGTGGCCAATAGATTCTTGAAAAGAATGGCAAATCAGTTCAATGAAGAATAATCTCATCAAGAAATTGTGTTTTGGAAAACTGGATAGCTGTATGTGAATGAATGTAGACCATTACACCACACCATAAACAGAAAAAACCAACCTCAAAATGTATCAAATATCTAAATATAAGAACAAAAATCTATAATGTCTGCTGCTAATTGTATAATGAAACTTTCAAAATCATAAAAACATCTTCTTAACCCTAACTTATTTCTCTGGGGGTGAATCATTTTAAATTACCTTTTGAAGATGTTACTTTTACTTAAAGTGTGGTCAACTGACTCAGTCGGGATGTAATCCAATTATTGGAGTCCTTCATATGCAGAATGAAATGTAGTCATAGAGAGAATTCCACAAGGGAAACTAGAAGTCAATGGAACCCACAGGAGAAAGGACAATGTCATCACCATATGCATTTGCCAAGTGACAGAAAATCCTAGGATCAAGGATCACTGGCAGCCAGACCCAGAACACACAGTCATATGGAAGAATGCATAACCTTGTTGATGCCTTGATTTTGGACTTCTGCCAGTCTCAAAACCATAAGGCATGATTTCCCATTTTTTAAGCCACCCCTTTAATATCAGGAAACTAAGACAAACTCCAAAAGGGAAACATAGGGAAAAATCTTTAGGATCCTGTCTTAGGCAATAGTTCCTTAGCATTTACACCAAAATCATAGCAACAAAAGAAAAGAAAGAATACATAAATTGGACCTCATCAAAACTAAAAATATTTGCATCATAGTATTTTATTATAAAAGACCTTCAGAATGGAATAAAAATATTTGGAATTCCTATATCTGATAAGGGTTTATTATCCAGAATATCTAAAGAAATCCTAAAATTCAACAACAGGAAACAAAAAATTCCATTTAAAAAATGGGCAAAACTTGAATGGATTTTTCTCCAAAGAAGATATATAATTATTCAATAAGCATATGAAAAGGTTTGCAGTATCATTAACATTAGAGAAACATAAATCAAATGCACAAGTGATACCATTTCACACCCATTGGAATACCTTTTATTAAATACAGAAAATAAGTGTTGGAGAGGATGTGGAGAAATGGGAACACTTGTTCTTTGTTGTGGAAATGTAAAATGATGCTATTCTCACTATATATATATAATTATTTTTCTTATTGTCTTTTCACACTTTGTGGATAAGTTTTTCTCCTGGTCATATTGCTTCTTATATCATGCCAACCAAAGTTCCCTGGTCCACAAACCTCCAAATGTTCCACCTTTACTCCCCCAGTTCACCATATCATATTTACTCCCTACCTGAGCCTGGTTGCTTTGAAATGCTTCCATCTATCTTTCATTTTCTGTAACTTGATTTTGATGTGCTCCTGGGCTTTGTTTGTGTGTGTGTGTTTGTATATTGGTTCTTCTTGCTTTGGATGTTCAGAATTTCTTAGATCTGTAAGTTGATGTTCTTCTCCAAATTTTATGAAATTTCACCTGCTGTTTATTCATTAGTTTTGACCCATGTAGTCTCTGATCTTGGTTTTGTTTTTTTTTTTAAGTTTTTTGTTGTTTTTATGTTGTTGTTCTTGTAGCTCCTTGGTTTGAAAAACATTTATTGATTTGATTTCAAGTTTACTGATGCTCTCTTTAAGAGCCTCCAATTTGCTGTAGCAAATTTTTCATTATTTTGTCTTTTAATTTTCCTATAAAATTTCTATTTATTTCATTTTTGTTTCAGTCTGTGTTTTTTCTGCTGTGATTTCTCTTATTTCTTCATTAGTATCTTGTTTTCACAAAATCATTAAACATATGTACAAAGCTGTTTTAACCCTTGGATTCTAACATGAACTTTGAATTATCTTGAAATCTGTTGCAATTAACTTTTTTTCATTAATATGGTACACATTTTCTTGCTCTGTCTTGTGTTTAGCAATTTTTTTATTATACATTGTACTCTGTGAATGATACCTTGTACTGAATCTGGATATGTTTTCTTTAGGGTATTGAATTTTTTTCTAGCTGGCAGTAAACTACTGTCAATGCCTTTTGAACCTCTCAGGGTTGATATTATTCTTTGCTGAGGAAGATCTATAATGGTTTATCCTCCATTCTTAGGGTATCATATTTACTAAAGGACATGGCCCTTATATCCAAAGCCTGGTTTTTCTTTGTCTTAAATTCTTCCTTCAGTGACTCCAATATATTTATCATACTGGATGGGCCATAAATCTAGTTTCCCCCAGTCCATTGTGACTTCTGGTTTTCAGGTTCTTGGCTAGGACTATTGATTCTCCATCTGTCCCAAAACAGTTCAGTATTTAACAAAGGACCTACAGTACCAACATTTGGGGCAATTCCATTTGCTACCTTATCATTTATATTCCAACTTTTTCAAATGGTGGGATTCCAATGTCAGCCTCTTCGGCTATATAAGACCTTTATATTCTGCAAATACTCTAATCTCCTAAGTCAGCAAGCTGTACAGAAAAGCAGGGTAAATATGAGTCCCTTTGCATATATTTCCATTATCTTCTGGATAAGACCTGTTATGTCAGTTGCCCAATACCAGAAAACAGTTTTTATGTACATTTTATTCAGGTTAATAGTTGTTTAGGATGACAGGGGAATTCTTGTACCTTTTACACTAACATAGCAGAAGTCAAAGCTTGACCAAAGGTGTTAAATCTCTTTTTATTTAAAAAATGATATATTTTGAATCTATAGAACTTTATATTTTCCCCCTATGTTAATTATCTCTTTTTTCCTTTCATGGATTAATCCTGCTTTTTAATGGCCTTATTAAATAATGCTCTTTATCTTTCTATCCATTTTGTTAAATGTTATTCAATTTCATTTTCTTTTAATTCACTAATTGTTATTTTAGCTTCACCATATTATTTCTCCTACTTCTTGTAGGTTAAATTCACTGGTTTTTCTCTAACACTTAGAAAAACTTGACTATATTCATATTCATTTTATCTGTTTAATAAGATAGGAATTTAATATTTCCATTATTCAGCTGAAGGATACTTTAAATTCTATGCCATAATAGCCATTATTCCTATTGCAATCTGTACCAGTTTGGCAGTTTGACACAGTTATGAATTCCAAAAATAGATATTGGATTATGCTTGTAAACTTCTCTGTTAATCTGGACATGATTAAGTTATGATTAGGGCATTGACTGGGCCATGTCCGTAGGACATTGAGTCCCACCCCTTGGTGGGTGGGGTCTCAAAGATAAAAGACATGGCAAAGGACAGTGTTGGAGCAGTTTTTGAGTTGGAGTTGTGATGCAGAGTCTTGAGCTGGAGCCCCGGGATGTAGTGTACAGAGGAGCTTGGTCGTGAGGACAGAGAGAAGACCCTGGGAAGAGATGCAAGCCATTTGCCTGATAGTCTACAGCTGCCCTTGTGGCACAAACAAGCCTGAGCCCAGAGAGAGGCAAACCCCAGGAAGAGAGGAACCCAAGAAACCTGAACCCTGGCAAATGTTGGCAGCTGTCATGCTCCAACAAGTTGCAACAGACTTTGGTGACAGAAGAAACTTATGATTTATGGCCTGGTAACTGTAAGCTTCTACCCCAAATACATACATTTGATAAAGACCAACAGATTTCTGGTATTTTGCATTAGCACCCCTTTGGCTGACTAATACACAATTAGCACCCCTTTGGCTAACTAATACACAATACATTATATAAATATTCCTAAGTACAATATTATATTTCTTATTTGACCTAGAATAAATTTAAAAATCCATTTTTCTTCTTATTTATTTTTAAGTTTTGAATTGAAAGAACTATCAGTTTTGTATTTTGGAATATTAATTTTTAGATGTATTGTAATTATTTTCAGAGAATGCAGCACATTTTGGTTAAACTTTGAAATTTATTGAAGTTTATGATTTAATAGTAATCAATTTGTGTAAATGACACAGATGCTGATAAAGAAAATTTCAAATGTTTTATATAAATGTGCAATTATTGCATATTTATTCACTGTTTATAAATTTGGGGAAGTGTTTAAGTTGCTGGACTACCTAGATACTACAGGCATTATTTTCATTATATCACTTCATTTTATTCATTTATTTAGTAAATATTTTATAAAATATCTTCAATGAACGAAGCACTGTCTAGACTGTATAGCAAAAGAATAAAAGATATTTGTCCTCTTTGGGCTCTAATTCTACCTGGGAGATATAATGACATATAAAAATAAATGATATGCCATATTAGAATGTGAGGAGTATTTTAAAGAATGAAAATGTAAGACAGGATAGGGGTTGAGAGATTTCAGGGAAAGGGCATGAGGAAGTAACTTGAAAAAGTATGTTGAAGCAGTAAATACTTTACATTTGATCAAAGATTTGAAATGGAAAATAATTAATCATATAATACATAGGAGGAAATTTTAATGGTCAGGGAAACATCAGTACAATGGTCTTGTTTAGGGAGTAGCTCATGTACTTTGAGGAACTGCAAGGGGTCTATTTAACAAGAATTATATTCTGGTGTGTGGATTGAAGTGGAATAAACAGCCTAGTACATGTATGTTGATGGTGATAAGTGCTATAGATAAAAACCAATTTGGAGGTGTTGCATGGAGAAAGTTGGGCAAGCTATCATCAACCAAGGATATTCTGTGTAGTCTTCAGGGGTAAGGTACATTTGAGCAACCTGAAAGAAGTGAAGTAGAGAGTCATACAAATACCTAAAAGAAATGAACTTCAGGCAAATGGAATCAACAGAACCATATTCTGTAAAATTAGTTACCTTGTGTCATTTATGTTAATTATTTTGCATCATTTTATTTTATTAAAAACTCTGTAAAAATGTAACATATTGGATTTTGTATTTTAACTCATACTGATAATATTTTCTGTTTTACAGGAATTTATTCTGCATATAATCATAAAATTAAAAATCATTCTAATACATGGAATTTCATTATATTAATATTTCTAATTTCCTTTTTGAAATTTATTTTTCTTTCTTGTGCCTCTTTCTTATTTGTTTTCTTTAACTATTTTTAGATAGTTGCTCTATTGTCCTCCCAAATCCTTCATATTTTAAGGGGCAATATCCCACAAAAAAATTCTAACTTACTCTACACTCTGTACTTTAATAATCTACAAAATGCTGGATTTCATTTTGAGTGCATTTTCTCCTGTTCCAATAGAATAGGAGAAACTATGTGTGTGGATGCATGTAAAGGTTTATATATGAATCCCCTACAATTTTGGTATAATTTTTATGTATGTCTAAAACTTCTCTAAAAAGAGTTTATTATAACAAAAAAAAAAGTGAAGGAGAAATAAAGACTTTTTTAAAAAATGGGGAAACTTTTTCTCCAGTAGATTTGCTTTGCAGGAAATATTAAGTGCCTTAGAGAAATGGAAATGATATAGGCCAAAAAACTCATACATACCTCAAGAAAGGATGAGTGCTGGTAAAGAAGTATATTAAGGTGAAATAATATGTTATGACTTTATTCTTTGACATAAAATCTACTAACATATTTTGATGTAACTGAGGAGGAGCAGGCATCCATCAATACAACACACTCAAAATATGGTACATGGCCTTCTCAAAATAGAAACTCCCAATTATAAATACCACCAGTCTTAAATTTCCAATCAGGGTTAAGTGCCTAGAAATGGGAAGAATAATATGATTTGTAGTTAAAATTTGTCTGTGAGCCCTTTAGTGTTATTCTTGATGTTAACATTTCATGGAACAAACTTGAAGATACTCATTAAATTATAACTCACATTACTATGACAAGAGTGAGCAATATTGTGACTCATTGGAAATGAACCATATCCTCATATTTATTTCTTGACAATGCATAATTTCCTGGCAGTGAATCATAAGGCTGGGACAAGGTAGTGGGCCAAGAGTTGATGTCTCTCTGTGGAAAATGTAATGGCGATATGCGTATTTACTTACTGGTTGAACTCATGTCATTTCCAAAGTGATCTGGTTAAATGGTTAATTAAAATTGAATTCTGTTAGCTATTTTCATATTAAATAACACTAAAACACAAAATGAACAGCTAAAAAAAATTTCCTTCTCAAATACAAACTCTTGAAATAGTATATCAGTGGACAGAGAATTGAATTAAGACAGCAGATTTTTAGCTTTTTTAGCAATTTTGTAAAATTATTTGTTATATTCTACTCACCCATAGAATGAGTACATCATTATTTATAAAAGAATAATGGAATAAATACTGAAGGACAAAATATGTAAGATTTAATCATGAAAACAAATTTTAATATAGAATATCTAAATTAGGTAGGCCCTACACAGCCAGAGTCCCATGTGTTATAGCATTTTATGAGCTAAGCTTTAAAAAATTACAGTCCCTTAGGTCTTCTAGGGTTTTTGCAATAGAATTAATAATCAAGATATTTATTGGGAAGATACATTAAGATTGAAATTAAAATGTGCACATCAGTTTATGTTTTATTCAAATATCTTCCTTAAATACTTAAAATTGTTTTCCTTTAATGGCTAAGTAGTTGCTCATTTGATTGCTTTTGGAAATCTAAGTTCTTGACAATCCATATATTTTTCTAATACCTCAAAAAATCTGAGGACACTTCTGATCACCCTAAGATAGCAGAATGAGATGTTCTGGGCTGCGGTTTCCCTACAAAATCTATGAACATGTGGCAGAAATGTCAGAGCCTGTATCCCTCATTGCATACCACACAAAATTAATATGTTATTAATAGGAGAAACTATGAGAGAGGAGGGCATGGGATATAAGGGAATCCCCTACTTTTTTTATGTAACTTTTCTATAATTTAAAACTTCTTTAAAAATAAATTTTTTTACATACAAAAAAATGGCAGAGCCATTTTCATCAAAAATCTGGAAAATAGTTAAATTGCTGTTGCAAAAACACAGCTTTAAAAGCAGTGTTTAAAAACATGTGGTGCCCTTGCTAACTCCTCTTCAATCCCCACACTGGAAGAGTTTGGAGCAAGTCTGCACTCCCATGGTGGTTCCTTCATTTGTTCTGGCAGGAGCAGAGCAACCACTACCTGCATAATGAAGTTCCTTTATGCTGTTGTCCATCAATTGGGGTAACAGTCTAAACACAAATAAGGAAAATTCTCTGGGGCTTATTATCTCTAAACTTGCCCTACAATCAGAAGGACCTTCTGGACCACTAAAGTAGTGTAAGTAAAATTTTGTCATATGGACTGGAGTAAGAACTGCCTGCTTTAAGTCATGTAATAGGCCACCTGGGAGGGGTAAAATCTATTTCATACTGAGTAGAAGGGAATTAAAATTCCCATAAATGAGGGACATCTTAAAGCAATGAGCAAGCACAAGCCCACGGCATGACTCAGGCTGAGAAAATATGGAGAGGACCCTGCACACTGTATTTACCTCAAGCTGATCTTCTTGATTGGAAGTTGAAACTCTGAAGAAACAATGGGCCAAAACTGATCCAAATTACAAAGAATGTGAAAATAATTTTATGCATTAATTTGGTAGTTTATGTAACACCCAAGGAAATATCTACCATATCATGAGCTGGATAAAAATTTAAGGAATAGGCAACTCAAGAAATAAATTCTAGAAGTAACACTTCAAAATAATAGATGTTCTGCATACAAAAAAAAAAAAATCAAAGACAAAGGAATAGGAAGTGATGGCTCATCAAAAAGAACAGAATAAAAATCCAGAAACCATCAAAGAAGAAGATAAGACTTTTTTTGATGAGCTGATATTAGCTGAATGATTAATTCAGGTGTGACAAATTTGCAGAGGATTTGTATCCTTTATAAGCAGTGCACACAGTTATGAATATGAACCCCTTCTGTACTTTGAAAACCACTTGGAGATGTTAATTTAAAAGGGAAGGCAGTTTTTTTCATGTTAAGAATGAAAAAGAGCCTGGTCAGTTGTCTGTTATATATGTTTTAGGGGGATAACACAAACTTTGGATAGATATATTCCAGAAAATAACATATTATTTTTCTTCCTTATTTAAAGGAGGAATAGTGTAGAGTGGAAAACATGGGACCAGGAATTTGGAAACCTGTATTCTAGTCCCACTTCTGTAACTAACAGGCTCGGTGATTTTTGGTAGTTCCCTTCCCTTCTCTGGGTGCAAGCTTGCTATTTTTTTAAACATCTTTATTTCAAATTCACAAAACTAAAAGAACAGAAAAAGGAAGCTCAAAAATTTGTGGAAACATTACTCCTAAAATTTCTTTCTCAGGTATTTTTATCTCATCTTATCCGAACTGTTAAGTCAGTTGATCCTCTAGTGTTCAATAAGATACACAGGTGAACACAGATTAGTTATATGACATAGTCAAGGTCTCTTAATTATTAAAAAAAAAAATGAAGAAGAAAAGAGAAAAAAAATGTCTGCAAAAGACAATATTTTTAATACACACAAAAAAAGAATTTTTAAATGATCCTTCATATGATCAAGGAGATAGAAGAAAATACAAAGAAAAGTTAAAGGATATCACACATAAAAAGAATCAATCATATGAGATTCTCAATACAATAGAAATTTTGAAAAGGATTCAAATGAAAATACTGGAGTTGAAGATGAAAATGACTGAAATTAAAAATTCCCTTGAGTGTTTCAGTCAGTCTTTCAGACTGAGGGGGATAGGACACTAGACCAAGGATCAAAGTGGTCTAAAGAAATATAGAGACCTCCAGTAAAGGTAAATATTTGGAAAATTATAAATGTTAGTAATGTGTTGTATTTTGTTATGTAACCCCACTTTCTACATCCTACAGGAACTAAAATGCAAATGAATAAAAACTAATGATAAATCTATGGTTTGGGACATACAACATATTATGATATGTAATATGAGGAAGTGGAGTATATGTATATGCTCTTGAAATTAATTAAATGAGAATGATAAAGATTTAGGATATCAAATTTTATCCCCAGGGTAACCACAAAGTAAATATATGAAAAATAAATACAAAAAAAAAAATGAAAAGGGATCAAAATGGTGCCATACAAAAAAAATCATATATATATATATATGAAAACAGTTTGTAATGGAATAATTGAGGGCCAAAGAAAGATAAAAGACTTGCAAGATCTAACAGCTAATTGGCAGAAGAAAGTCCTGCATTATTATTAGGTATTATAAATGTAAATTGATTAAACTCTCCAGTCAAAAGCAGAGAATGGCAGAATGAATAAAAAAGCAAGACCCAACCACATGTTGTTTAAATTTAAAAACTGAAATGGAAAGAATGGAAAAAACATATGATTCAAAGAAAACAAATGAGTTGGGGTAGCTGTACTAATTTCAGATAAAATAGACTTCAATTCCAAAACTGTTATGAGGGACAAAGATGAGTGCTAAATACCATAAAGTGATCAATTCAACAAGAAGACATAACAATTTTAAATATGTGCACCAAAAAGAAGAGCCCCAAAATATAAACAGAAAATGTTGTCAGATTTGAGGGAGAAATAGATGTTTCTACATTAACAGTAAGAGATTTCAATACACCACATTAATAATGGATAGAAAATCCAGGAAGAAGATCAATAAGTAAACAGAAGATTTGAATAAATACTATAACACATATGTATAGAACACTGCATCCAGCAATAGAAAAATACACATTCTTCTCTTATGCACATGGGTCATTTTCCAGGATAGAGCATATGTTTGGTCACAAAACAAGACATGAAAAAAATTTTAAATATTGAAATAATACATTGTATTCTCTCTGATCACAATGAAATGAAGCTAGTACTCAATAACAGTGGGATAACTGGAATATTCAAAAATATGTTGAAATACAACAATGGACACTTATACAACAAATGAATCAAAGAAGAAATCACAAAGGAGGGAATTAAAATGGAAATACAACATACTACTTCTTATGGGATGCAGCAAAGGCAGTGGTGAGAGGGAAATTTGTAGCTCTAAATTTTTACATTACAAAAGAAGAAAGATCTAAAATTGGAGAACTAACCTTACAACTGTATGTTTTAGAAAAAGAAAAGCAAATTAAACACAAAGTTAACAGAAGGACAGAAGGAAGCAAACAACAAAATTAGAATAGAGATAAATGCAATAGAGATAAAAAAGTAAAACAATAAGGAGAATCAACAAAACCAAAACTTTGTTCTTTGATAAGAGTAATAACAGTGAAAAACCCTTACTTTGACAAAGAAAAAAGAAAGAGAAAGCAATAACTAAAATCAGAAGTGAAATGGGGACATTTCTATCAACCTTAGAGAATTAAAAAGAATTAAAAGAAGATACAATGAAAAACTGTACACCAATAAAGTAGATAACCTGGAGGAAATGGAAAAATTCCTAGTAACACAGAAACTACCTACAAAGACACAAGAGAGAAATGTTTATTTTCAACAAGCAACCATTGTCAAAAAATGAAATAAATTTTTTTATTGTTGTAAATGAATATTATATTAAGCCACTAAGACAAGTGAATGAGACTATGAATCAAACAGACTATAAAATGCAGAGTAATCTGCAATGCCTTCAATATTAGATAATTTTCAAATTACACTTAAAATAATTATATTTTACTCTTTATATCAAAATATGTGATGCTGGATGTTGTTGATTTCTTGCCCTCTGTTGATAAACTTTCATGACCACTTCTGTTTGGACCCTCTTTCCATTGCTGTTACTTTGAACAGGACGGTCTTCTTCCATTTTAAAATGAAAGCATCAACCTAATGTGGAGTAGTCTTATTTACCACTATCCACATGCATTTTACATTTTGTTTTTTCTTTATTATTTTTCAATAAGGGTGGACTTCAAATTTCTGTGTAGAACTCTACATAAATCAGTTGTTTATGGATATATTCTAGTCACCTAGGCAGTATGAAGAAATAAAATATTTAATACCAGATATTTCAGAGCATATTTTTTTATAATTGATTAATTTTCAGTTTTAAAGAAGCTTTAGATTACATAAATGTTACATAAAAATTATAAGGGAGTCCCATATGCACTGCTCTCTCCCTTCCCACACTTTCCCACATTAACAACATCCTTTTTTAGTGTGGTACAATTGTTACAATTGATGAACCATATTGAAGCATTGCTACTAACTATGGACTACAGTTTACATTAGTTTCAACATGTCCCTCACACTTCTGTAAGTTCTGACAAAATGTACAATGGCCAGTATCAGTCACTGCAATGTCATGCAAGCCAAATCCAATGTCCCAAAAATGCCCCCATATTACACCTATTCTTCCCTCTCCTGTCCCTCAGAACCTCTGGTGGCTACTGCCTTTACACCAATAATAAGAGCTTTCCATTTCTAGAATAATAATTAGACCATAGTAAAATATTAATAATTCTACTTTAATCCATTGCTCATTTCCCAAACTTGAGAATTTTGGGTTGGTGATACCCTCTCTACTTCTAATTAAGAGGGGATTTAGATCCCATAGGTCAGAGCATATTTTAATGTAATATTTTACATTCTATTTCCTAAAATATTCTGAAAATTATTGAAAATTTCCTCTTACTTGTGGAACCTCAAAGGCAGACATAGTTTTGACTGTGAGTATTGTTTATATCAACTTACTCGGCTGCTGTAAACCACAGGAGATGTCTCATAGGGTATATGCTACAATTATCTTCTGGTTCAAAACAATAATATGAAGATTTACTCGATAAGTAAATGTTTCTGGAATAATGCATTACATGTTGAAATATTTTGAATGTATAGGGTTCTTGGGTCTCTCATTTAAAATGATATCTTTGAAAATGCATGCATAAATGTTTTAATAATATATAAGTAATCTTAAAATAGGAGACATAACATATGTCTCATATTTTATATCTCTGACATGGGTGAGCATACTCCACTTCTCTGTGGGCCAGATTCCTTAATTGGAAATGTAACCCATATTATATTGTTATGTATTATACTTAACTATTAAGCATGTAACTGTAATAACGTTACACCACAATATATTGTTTGCAGAATCCAGTGCATACATTTATAACAATCCAAATTTATTATACTTTTACTCTGTTTAAATTATGAAGTGTTGTGTTTGGGGTGGAAAGGTATACATTTTTAGCTTATTCAGAGATTATTATTCAAAGTGATAATGAAACTACAAAATGATACAGGCATGTTGAGGAGAAACATCAAAAATGTAAAACACCGGAGTGTTGTAATCTTATGAATTCAGAATGAAAATCTATTGATTACTCAGGTGTATTTTATACACACATGCACACACATAGGCACACATGTGTGCACACACACACACTTAGGAACCAAATAGAGAAATATAACATTGGTAGAAAAGAGAGCAAGCAGAATGTTTATATTTTCTATTCTCTTGATTTTCCTGATGGGCTATTGTATTAGTCAGGCAAAGGGGTGCTGATGCAAAAGATCAGAAATCAGTTGGCTTTTATAAAGGGTATTTGTTTGGGGTAGAAGCTTATAGTTACTAAGCCATAAAGCATAAGTTATTTCCCTCACCAAAGTCTGTTACCAAGTGTTGGTGCAAGATGGCTGCTGATGTCTGACAAGAGTTCAGGCTTACTGGGTTCCTCTCTTACTGGGGCTTGTTAATTTCTGGGCTCAGCTGCCCTGGTGTCTCCACAAGGCCAGCTATAAACTATCAGGTGATGGACTCGGTCTCTCTCCCCAGAACTCAATTCTCTCTGGGCCCAAATGCTCTGCTTCTTTGTGTGCTTACTTTTCTGGGCTCCAGCATTAAAACTTCAAACTCCCTTCTATGTGGTGTGGTTTCTCTGTGAGTTCCCACCCACCAAGGGGACAGAGATGCAATGTCTTATTGACATGGCCCAATCAAAGCCTTAATCATTATTTAATCAAGTAAACCTCTGGATCCAATATAATCTAATATACCCAGAGGAAAAGACCAGTTCACAAACATAATTCAATATCTATTTTTGGAATTCATAAATAATGACAAACTGCTACAGCTATTTATTCAAAATACTTTTAAGGACCTATCAATAGGTATGAAACACAACAAATAAAAATGTCATGTTCTATAACCACCATCAGGAGAAACAAAACTGAAAAAAGGGAGAATTAGAAAAGGGTTTTATGGAGTGGGAGATCTTCATATTACAGAGAGCTGTAGGGTGGGCCTCCATTATGAGGTGATATTGTACCTAAAATCTGATAGAAAAGATGCAACCTAACACTAAAAATTCTTTTCAGTGATCCACTTTAAAAGATGAGCAGACAGTAAGGATTATCAGAATTTGAGTAAGCACTCTATTTGAAAGAGAGAGAAAAAAAGAAACAAATACTAAAAGAAAATTTGAAATTGAGACAAAGCAGACAGAAGAAAATTGAATAGGGCACAAATACTAGAAGGAAAGTTTAAAATAAGAGAGGACATTCCAGAAGACATAAGTCTCAGATAGTATTGTTACAGCAACATATAAGGAATAATGTGCAGAGAACCACTTAGGAAGGCAAGACCTGTATAGTTATGATATTAAAGAACTCAATGTAGAAAGTGCTCATGATATTTTAAGGCCATCATAAAAACACAAGAATGATTTCTGAGCATGATACTGGAAAAATTACTTTGAACAATCCCTAAAACTACATCTATACCTCCTGCTGAATACTCAAAATTTCTATTACATTTAAGCATGCAAGAATAAAATAATTACAATTAAACTCCCTATAATGGTATTGAAAGTGCAAAATGATAAAAAGAACAAATGATGTTTCAAAAGGCACTAACATCCAATCATAAAAGAAGGCCTTATGCCAAGAAAAATAACACATTAATTTAATATATTAAAATAATATAAATGAAATTATAAAAAGATTTTCAAGCATCTTGAAAGTTATATTTCTCTGATATGATATGGATACATGTAGAAGATTTGAAAATATTATTCCAAAAACTGAGAAATTCAGTAAAAAAAACAGAAATTGGCAAATATAGAAAAATAAAAGAGTGATTGTCACCATAAAAAGCACAAAAAAGGAATGAAAAAACAGAAAGATCACATGTGAAACAAAGCTCAATTTGAAATAAGAAAAATATTACTTTGAAAAAATTTTACTAAAGAAGTATTAAACTATAATTTTCAAAATGTGAAAAACATGTTTCTTACAATTATAAAATGAATATATGGCAAACATTTCTCCATATTTCATTAATAGTAGAATCAGTAAGATGATAAGACTGATTAAAAGAAGACTTAAATAATAAGGATTCATAGAATATTAGAATATGCACAATACAGTCAGGTTTTTTTTCTTTAATATTTTTGTAGATAATATACAATATACACAAGTCCAGATATCATTATTGTAAAGATTATTGAATTCTCATGCCCTGAAAATAATCCTGTAAACAGGATCAAGATTAGGAAGCAAAACATTGCTAAGAATATAGAAGGCTCCCTTATGCAATCTTCTGGTGACTATCTTCCCTATAAAAATAACTCCTCTTCTGCAGCAAAGATTAATTTATGTAGTAATTAGCTTTAAAGCTAGGGTTATTTTAATATATATACATAAATCCACTATTTCCATATGCCAGTTGTATGAATTTGGCAAACGTGTGCAATTTGTGTCACCATAATCAATTTTAGAACATTATCATCACCATAAAAAGACCCCTCAACCACTTTGCATTCAGTCACTTCACTTTTCCTTCAGTTCTGGCTTGTGTTCTCCATTGTTATAATTGTGCTCTGTCCAGAATGTGATATAAGCATTGTATGTAACTTTCTGAGTTTGTCTTATTCCAATCAGCATAATATATTTGAGATCTATCTGTGTACTTGAATATACCAATAGTTTGGAAGCAGGTTTTGTGAGTTTTATCTTTATACACATGAAATAAAAAGAGCATTTACTAGTGGTTGGACATGTGGATTGTTTCCAATTATGGAATATAAACACTTGCATACAGGTCTTTATTTGGACACATGTTTTCTTTCTTTGGGGGAGCTGTAAAGAGTAAAGAGTGAGATAACTGGGACATGGGGTAGGTAGTTTTGCTTCATAAGAAACTGTTAGATTGTTTTCTAAAGTGGCTGCATCAGTTTGAATACCTACCAGAGATGGCTGGGACTTGAAATTGTTCTGTATGTTTGTAAATGGTTTGTATTATCAGGTTATTATACATTTTTATTTTAGAAATGTTAATAGGTATTTGAGATCACATTGTGGTTTTAAATTTCATTTCCCTTTGATGAATGATATTGAACCTCTTTTTAGGGGTTTAGCTGCCATTGGCATATTTTTCTTGGTAAAGTGTTTTTTTTTTTTTTTTTTAAGTTTTTGCATGTTTTTGTTTTCCTTTTCCTCTAAGTCCATTTTATTAAGGCTTGCAAGTTACTTAAATATAATGATACCAAGGAAACCAGAGAGGTTACAACTGCAAGCAAGAGAGGCCCATTCACTGGCTGTATGTGATTGAAGTCCCTTCTCAATTAGAGGTCGAGTGGACATCACCATCCCAGAATCCTCAGGATTGGGGAATGAACTATGAGCTAGAGTGGATTTACCAGTATTCTATTATAGTCTTAATGTGATTCTAGCAATGGAAGAAATTAAAACATTGATGTGGAGACAGTGGCCACTGGAGGCTCTGGGGGCAGGGAGAGAGAAAAACAGGTGTAATACAGGGGCTTTTTTGGTACTTGGGAATTATCCTGAATAACATTGCAATGACAGATATAGGCCATTATATATTTTACCATAACCTGCAGAATTGTGTGGGACAGAGTGTAAACTACAATGTGAACTATGGTCCATACTCAGTGCCAATGACCAGGATATGTTTAGCAATTGCAATGAATATGCCACATTAATGAAGTATGTACTTTATGTGGGATGGTGTGTGAGGTGTGGGAAGCAATGCATATGGGAATCCCTATATTTCTTGTGTAATATTGATGTAATCTAAGTATCTTTTAAAAAATTAAAAAATATTAAAAATAAATAAATAAATATAATGGATACATGGTCTTTGTTAAATAGCTATTTAGCAAATATATTCTCCAATTCTGTGATGTGTTCATTCCCTCAACAATTGTTCTCACAGAACACATTTTAATATAATGAAGTACAATTTGTCCAATTTTCTCCAATGTTTCATGCACTTTTCATTTTATCTAAAAATGGGACTAAATCATGGTCACTCAGATGGTCTCATATTTTTTACTTTAGAATTTTTATAGTGTTTGTTTCATATTAATGTCTAAGGTCTAGTTTGAGAGATGTTTTATATATGCTACAAACAATGAGTTATAGTCTCTATTTTTTAAACAAAAGACTATTCAATTTTTTTCAGCATCATGCTTTCTTTAGACAGCACTTCTCTCATGATTGTGCCTTGGCATCTTCACTAAAAATCAATTGACCATATAGGGGTAAATTTATTTCTGGATGCTCTATTTGATACCATTGATCTAGATATTTACCTTTTCAACATTACCACATTCTAATGATTATTTAGCATTATGATAAGTCCTGAAATCAGATATTTTGTGAGCCCTTCAACTTTATTCTTCTTTTGCAAATTTGTGTTGGCCACCTTTGTTCGGTTTATCAGCTAAACTGTAAAATCACCTTCTTTGTTTCTGCATAAATATTCCTTAAATTTTAGTTGGGGTTGAATTGAAACTATAGATCATTTTTAGGTGGCATTTAATTAATTTGATTGTTCCCAATTGGACTGCCTAACAGTACCATATTTCTCTATTTTTTTCCTCATTTAAATCCAGATACCATGGCCAACATTACATATTTATGTTGGAATATATGAGTGGGTCCAACATCCATGTTGTTTTAAAATTATTTCTAAGAATATTTTTATTATCATAGCTAAGTACTACTCTATAGATCAGTGTCAAAACTCTAATATTCTACTGTTCTGTTACATAGAATATTTTCAATAACTACTGCTCCATCTGTCCTATTCATTCTTCTTATCCAGAAGTCTACAATATTCATATTTTTCCTCTTCTTTGAAATTCTCAATGAGCTTAAACTATATCTCATACCACTTAGAATTGAATCTTTTGATAATTGATATATCAGCATAGTAATTTTTATGAAACATTATGAACTGTCATAGATTCATTCTTTCATATTATTTCATTTACATATATTTTATGGAAATTTTGAGAGAAATATACAAATTATATTCCCAGTAAAGGGAAACTGGATTTCAGGGTTTTAAGTTATTAACTTAATGCCACATAGGTAATAAGAATTAGAGGTAGGAATATGTTCTTTTGATTAGACTTTCTTTCCAATCCTATGCATTTGAATTTACAATGTAAGTTCTTTTTTTAACAAAAGCCAAAGTGCATCCAAATAGTCATTTTTTTTCATGTAGTTCATTTTTCCAGAAACATTCCACTTTTTTAGTATAAGAGAACCAAACATCTGGTTGCTCTTTTTTTCCCAGAAGTATTTTTTCTGTTTGAGGCAACCCTTGGGGACTTCAAGAAGTACTTGATAAGCTGGTATAAGAATCCAAACACTTAATATTTTTAGTGTGCCTTAATTCAATGAGCATTTCAGTTCTACAGGTAAAAGGAAAGGTTTTTCATCACCTATACAATATTTTAGAAACTATAAGCCTGAATCTCCAACTATAGTATATACTTTAAAATTTTAATAAGAGATAGAGTGTTCTACTTAGAGTTGTATTAAAATTTGAACTGCATGTTCTTCATGGAACATAGGAAGAAAAATAAGATTGGCTCTTTACATATCTAGTTCAATAGATAAATTAGAAATTTGCTATAATATACTTGAAAAGATATAGGATAGGAACACTAGAAATAAAGAACCACATTTCAAAATTAGGTAAATTTATAAATGGAGAGATTACTATCTTTTAACTGTCCTCTGGGAATATGCCAATTCAAGATCATAATTTTTTTTTCTAATAGAGGAAAAGAAACATAGTTTAAAGTTATTTTACTAGTTAGCTAATAGATTTAGAGGCCATTTAAAATTTTTTTTTAAATTTCTTGGTCTATGTTAGCCTGGTTGTTTTAAAAAAGAATTCCAATAGTCCAAATAGTGATGATATTTCATATTTTTTCTTGAGGATAAGATTCTAGAATGTTGACAGGTCACAATAGGATTACAATATGGCTGAGTGAAAATAACTGAGTGTGGAGTGGGAAAAATATTGGCTTGAAACCTGGCTCTGCTAGTAACTGTTTGGCTTTCATCATGTTGTAAGTACAGCTAGATATCAGTTTTCTTATTTATAAGAGTATGCAAAATTATTCAGTTTGCATATTAGTCTGTAGATTACATAATGTGATATACAATAAAATTCCTAACTCCTAGAACAATATGTGGTAGCTGCTATCTTAGCTTTCCTTCTTCTCTTGATCAGTGTTTGTGTATATATTCTCATTGGCATCTACTACTTTGTTTTCTGATTATATGTGTTGAAGAAATGCTTTTATTTCAGTCTTAACAGATTGATCACTTTTTTTTTTTTAATTTCAGGATCTTTATAATTTTTTCTTTCTAACATCTATCACCTCTTAAATTGAAATCATCTGCACATAAACAAAACCATTTAACGGTATTGAAATGCTAGCTAACAAAACTACCACTATGAAGAGCAGATTGGCTAAAATTACTAAACCCCATAAATATTTTTCTATCATATTTATAGATCCTTAAACTAATTTAGAGAATTTATCTGGTAAGACTTCATTACTATAAAGTAAAACTTCATTTCTAAACCAACATCTTGATCTACAAACAAATCAAAGGCACCAAAGATTGCCAGAATTTAATATTTTCAAGAATATCAAGACAATTTAATCAAAATATACTATTATTTTGCAGAGATATCCAAAAGCAGAATTTGATGACAGAAATGAAATTTTCAGTCCTTAATAGCATAGATTATTGGGATTCATTGGGTTTAATCTCAGGATAAAATTTTAGTGTATAATTAGTGTCATATGATGAGCATATGCGTAACTTAAAGAAATACATTTCTTCTTCTTTGGGGCCCATTTGTTGCTCAGTGCTTTGGTGAAAAATAAACTGAGTTTAGAACTCTATTTAGTTTGTATTATTTAAATTAAATCATAAGTCATGTTTTATTTATATGTTGCCTTCACAGACATAATAATATATCATTAAAAATATAATAAAATATTTATTGCATCTCAGAATTATGAATGCTGCAGTAATAATATGCTCATGAAGTTGAACATGATATGCCTGAAAATTTTGGTCAGTCTTAGTTATTCTTTGGTTCAAAGATGAAATTACTTTTCCAAGCTCAACTGTCATTCTGGTAATAAATTCAAACTGCAATTTAATACTGGGATATAGAGGTTCTAATTGTTTACAATTTTTTTGTCTCAGGCTAGTGAAGGGTAGAATTGTAATGTTGCTGAAATTTTTGTGTTGTATGTTATTTAAGATGTAATATGCAAGGGGAGGATTGAGGGAAAATGGCTGAATAGGGAGCTCCAGGACTCAGTCCCTCCACCAAAACACCTATTAAACAGGCAGGAAATGTCTGAATCAGCCCTTTTGAAACTTTGGAGACCATAAGAACACTGTAGAGCATCCAGGGAAGAGCAGGAGGAAAAGGCTGACAAATAAGAGTAAAGAACAGTAAATTACCCTCTCAGCCCAGCTACTATTGGCATCCATGCCTCCACTCTTGTGGTTGGCTACTGCAGAACCCAGTCCTTGACTGGTACAGAAAGGAGAACATAAAAATCTTCTTCCCCAAGACCATGGGTGGGTCCAGTTGATCACTGATCATGACTTTTGATAAGCAAATTCATATCACTGGCAGCGTAGCTATTATTTTAAAACACTTGAGTCAAAGGCAGTCACAGCCATTGTTTCACTAAGCCCCACACAGGGGTGGTGACAGAAGAGACTTAAAAATGTTGCATTTCATCTTGCTTGTGGGGTACAGTGAGTTTAAGGACTGTATTTGCTGGGCAGGACAGGAAAACTCAACTTTGGGGAGCTGTTGGAGAAGCTATTTGCATCCTTCCTGATGACCTCCACAGGGCATGGCACTTTGGAACATATATTCTCCACCTTCATGGGTTCCTAGCTTTGAATTGGCTGGAAAAAAGATTTAGGAAAGTCCTCTCCATTGTGTCCAGATCCCAGATTTTGCCTTCCAAGTAAAAGCAGCTTGAAACAAAAGGATTTAAAACAAAAAACTATAGAGGAGATCAGCCTGGGACAAGAGGCTGCCTGCTTCAAAAAGCCAGGATAGAGAGGGACGTATGGGGAGAAAGAGAGGGGCCAATCAATCTCCCACCTATAGGGGAACTCTGTAATTTATAACAAGCTAAGGTAGAGGAAAAACAGGCCCAGAAAAATAGGGGAAATCATGCACACTGCATTCACCTTGGGCAGCTCTTCTGAACAGGAGGGCAGAGGCTCAAGAAAATATCTGTCTTATCAACAGCTAGTTACAAAACCAAGAAACAAACACATCAGGGAATAAACCACAGATTAATATTTCAAAATAAACAGTGCAAGAAAAGAGTACAAGAGAAAAGAAATGATGGCCCATCCAAAGGAAGAGGATACAAATCCAGAAAACACCAATGAAGAAGAAAAGAATGTAGGCATACTAAACAAAGACTTTTTAAAAAATGAACTTAAAAATGCTCAGGGAGATGAAGGAAAATATGGATAAAAAGCTAAAGGATATCAGGAAAACAATGGGCAATTTGAAAGAATTAAAAAGAGACAGAGATATTAAAAAGAAAATGAACAGAACTACACTGGACTTTAAGATCAGAATAACTGAAATGAAAAATGGTCAGGAGGGTTTCAAGAGCAGATTGGAGCTGGCAGAAGAAAGAATCAGTGAACTTGAACACAAGACACTTGAGATGAGCCAGTTTGAGTAGCAGAAAGAAAAAAAAGGAGTATTAAAAATGAAAATAACCTAAGACACCTCTGGGACACATTCAAGTGCACCAATATGCACATTATGGGAGTCCTACAGGAGAAGAAAGAGAAAAAATAATCACAAGGAATATTCAAAGGTATAATGAGAGAGGATTTCTCAAACTTAGCGAAAGACAAGAATATATATAGCCAAGAAGCTCAGAGAACCCCAAATGGAATAAACATGAAGAAAAATGTGCCCTCTCACATTTTGATCACACTATCAAATGCAAAGTACAAGGAAAGATTTCAAAAGTTACAAGAGAAAACCAGTGTTATGTACAAAGGAGTCCCATTTCATCAGAAACCATGAAGGCAAGAAGGCAGTGGGTTGAAATATATGAAGTCCTGAAATATAATAACTGCCAACCAAGAATTTTATATCTGCAAAACTCTTTTAATAATGAGCAAGAGAGTAAGACATTCTCATATAAACAAAAACTTAAGTATTTCATTACCACTAAATCTATTTTATAAGCTATGCTAATGGTAGTTCTTCAGTCTAAAGGAAAAGGCAGAATAGAGAAATAAATACTTGTGGTAAAGGTAAACATTTGGGTAATTATAAATGCTACTTTTATTGTACTATAATATTTGGGATGTAACTCCACTTCTTACTTCCTAAGGGTGTTAAAATGCAAATGTCTAAAATGTAATGATAAATCTCTGTTTTTGGACATAAAATGTACAAAGATATGTGATAACAAGTACAAAATAAAAGGTGGGAGGCAGGAGAATATAGGGAAAGTACATGTGCAAGTTTCTGAAGATTAAAAGGTATCAAGCCAAATATGAATTTATATATTTAAATGTTAAATTTTAAGCCCATGGTACCATAAGCAAAATAGATGGGAAATATATCCAGAGAGAAAAGAGAAGGCACTCAATATGTTACAACACAAAAAAATCAAATAAATATGAAAGTAGGCATTAACAGAAATGACAGAAAAGGTAAAAGATTTACAAAACCTGAATTCAAAATGGCAGAAGAAATCCTGTATTATCAGTAGAAACTTTAATGTAAATTAAACTCTCTGGCCAAAAGGCAGAGACTGGCAGAATGGAAAAAAATTCATGATACAAATATATGCTACCTGTAAGAGACTCACCTTAAATTCAAAGAGAGAGGTAAGTCAAGGTTTAGAAAGATGGTAAAAATATATACCATGCAATTAATAACCAGAAGAGAGCTGAGTTGGGTATATTAACATTGGATAAAATAGATTTTAAGTCAAAAACAAATACAAGGAACAAATATAGTCATTATATACTCATAAAGGGAAGATATATAAATATATATACATCTAAATACCAGAGCCCCAAAATATATGAAGCAAATTCTGACAGATTTGAAAAGACAAACTGATTGATCTACATTAATATTAGGAGACTTTAATACACCACTCTCAATAATGGATAGAACATCTAGTCAGAAGATCAATAAGAAATTGCAAGACTTGAACGTTATTTTAAACCATCTAGACCTAAGAGATATAAAGTGTAGAGAACACTTTTCTCAACATAAACTCAGTACACATTCTTCTCAAGTGCATGTATATCATTCTCCAAGACAGACAATAAGTTGAGTCACAAAATGACTCTTGATAAATTAAAAAGTAAGCCAGACACAAAAGAACAAATATTCTATGATCTCACTGAATTGAAACAATTAGAATTAGAATAAGCAAACTCACAGAGTAAGAACCTAGAATATAGATTCCTAGGGGATGGCATGGAGCTAGGTAGTGGGAAGTTAATGCTTAAACTATACATATTCCAATTTGCAATGATGGCAATGTTTAAGTAATGGATGGCGATGCTGGTAGCACAACATTGTGAAAACAATTAGCAGCACTGAAAGATAATATGATTAAAAGGGGAAATGTTTGATCATATATATGGTAGCAATAAAAATTTAAACAAAATCCTTTGAACTAGACTAATACAGACAGGGAATCCTGTGTTAAAACATTGACTTTAATTAACAGTACAATTATAAAAATGTACTATCATCCACTGAAACAAATATTACATACTGATCAAGGTGTTGGTGATGGGGTGGTGTATGAAAATCCTGTATTTTATTAATCATTTCTCTGTAAACTGACAACTTCTCTAATTTAAAAAAAAACATTAAAATTACTTAAAAAACAGAAAGAGATAAAATATGTAATGGATTCCTTTATTAGAATAGGTATTGATGCTTGCAATTTTCAAACTTTGCTTGCATTTTTGTATTCACTTTCACTGTGCTTCTTTCTACCTTCCTAATTCCTGTTTTGTTTTGTTTTCCCTGAAGCTCTCCTGTAAATATTTTTTAATATATTCTATGGTCTCTTGTAAAAGTGACAAGGGTGAAAGGCTGAAAGAGAGGGAGAAAGTGAATAGGAGAAAAAAGGTGGGGTAAAGAGAAAGAGAATGAGGAAGTTTTTGTAACAGAAATATATTTTTGTTTTCAATGAAATATATTGATTAGTATTTGTATTATTAACTGATAATGTTTTAGCCATTCAAAATAAATTAGAAATTATTTTAAATGTGTGCATGTCTGTTTTTCTAAGAGCATGAGAAAATTGTGTAAATTATGTTCCTTATTTTTGGTATGTTGTATACCAATTAAATCCTACATTTATTTTATTCACATTGATAAAGAAACATTAGCTGCTATTCCCTCATTAGCTTTGACTAAACTATAATACCTCTGAAAAATATGGGTTTAATTTTTTGGATATAATTTTATAACATAATTTAAAACAAATACAAATTTATTTAAATTTATTTTTAATTTACCATCTAAAATCATCTGTTAAACCACTACAAATATACTTCTCCAACCAAGTGAAATGAATTCTACAACAAGGGGTCTATCACAAATGCCTCAAGAGCTAGCACACAATATCACTGCATGAAGTATCCTTGTGTAAGTTAAAGAAAGTAAGAGGAAACATGAGGAAGTGGATATTGCATGCTTCTTCTAAAGTATGAAATTTGAAGATGAAGTGAAAAAAAATAAAACACTAAGGCAACATGAAGAATAAATTTTAATTGTACATAAAAGATAACAGATCTTACAGGGATGAAAGTAAACCTGGAAAAATATTGTACTTATTTTTTTTTACCTTTATTTTTTATTCTATTTATTTTGTATTTTCTTTGTTATTATTATTATTTGTTTTTTTTTAGCTTTGTTTTTGAGGAGATTTTGGATTGTAGAAGGGTCACAACTTTAGCAGGGTAGAATCACTGGTGTGGGATGTCAGTGATGGGGAGATGTATGGGGAGGGGTGCATCTGGAGCATGCCTCTACGGAATATGAATATGTTCAAGTGGCCATGGGGCATTGTCTCAGTGCAGGGAGACCCACATCATAACCAAAGAGTATTGAATTCCCATTCTGGGATATCCATCTACACTCTCTAATAGAGTGGCAAGAATCCCCTGAGTACATGGACAGTGCCTAGTGAAGGAAGACAGACCATTATGCTAGACTGTTGATATTGATGGTTGTACTTATGAACTTTTTCTCAAGAAATTGAAACTTAGCCTAATATTATATATTGCCTAAGAGTTACCTCCTGAAAACCTCCTCGTTGCTCAAATGTGGCCTCTCTCTTAGCCAAACTCAGCATATAAATGCACTATCTTCCCCCTGGTGTGGGGTATGACTCCTGGGGATGAACTTCCCTGGCACTAAAGGATTATTACCAAGTGCCAACTAGTGATGCATCTGGAAAAAAGATTTTCCTCCAAAAGGGGGAAATATTAAATACAAGTAAACTTTTATGGCTAAGAGATTTCTAATTGAATTGGGAGGTCATTCCAGAGGTTATGCTTATATACGTCAAAAACAGGATATCATTGACTGTCAAAGTAAACAGTGTCTCAAACAGTGTGATTCCTGAGGGCTCTAGAGTCATTTAGACACTGTAGGCAGGGCAGACATACTCAAGAATTCAGCACCCTGTCAATGGGCCTTACTTTGGAATGTATGCTCCCCAAAGTGACAGAGTTAGACTCATTTACAATTTCCTATTCATGATTCTTTGGCCCCTTTTATTTGAACTTATAATTTAGCACTACACTCATTAAACATATGTCCTGAAGACTTAAATCTTTGGTCTTTTCATATGCTGGTTGGGCCCTGAATCTCAGCAAGATTTGCAAGATCAACTCTCCACTTCACTGGACTCACCCAGGACAACTAACAGAAGGATGATGATGGACAGTGTCCATCCCAAAAAACAAAGAGTATCTGCAACTGCAAGCAAGACTGTTCTATCCACCTGCCCCATGGGATCTAAGCCCCCTCTCAATCAGAAACAGAGTGGGCATCACCATTCCCAAAATCTCAATATTGGGGAATGACCTAACATAAGGGGGAATTGAAACTATGGAATTAATATTCTTATGATTATTCTAGTAATGGAAGAATTTGTATCATTGATATAAAGGCAGTCACCACCAGAGTTTCTGAGGGGAAGGATAAAGAAGAATAGATATAAGAGGGCATACTATGGGAACATTGGAATGTCCTGCACAACATTATAATGATGGATAAAGGCCATTATACATTTGTCAAAACCTATAAAATTGTGCGGGACAAAATGTAAACTATCATGTAAACTATACTCCATGGTTTTTAGAAATGCTTCAATATGTGTTCCTCAATTGTGATAAGTGTACTACACCAGTGAAAGATGTTGTTAACAGGACAAAGTGTGGGAGGGGTAAAGGTGGTTATATGGGAATTCCCTATAGTTTTGATGTAACATTTATGTTATCTAAATTTTCTTTAAAAAAAAAAAAATCAAAAAATGTACATGGGCAAGACAATTTATTCAACCCAGATAAAGCCCACTAGATGTGAAATTGAAAAGAGTAGAGTACTTTTGCTGCATCATAATTTTGAAGGCTATTCTTATATTTTATTTCATCTTCCATCAAGTTTATAGTGAAAATTTTTGAATTAACAAATTTTAATTTGAGGGTGGCATTTCCCCTAGCTTTACTTCCTTAATTGTTCTCCTCTTCAGTTTGTTTCAAAGGCAAGTGCTTCAAAACTTTCAAGGAGGAGATTATTCATATTTTGTAAAACGTCTTCCAGATTATACAAAGTAAGGACTACTCTGCAACTCATCCTAGGAGATCAGCCAACCCTGTTTTTTAAAAAAAGGTATAAATGATATTTATGGTGCATCATTTCATATATATAGATACAAAAACCTAAAAATTAATATATCATTAACATCTACCGTAAAAGGCAACCTCTAATCAACTTTGTGTCACAATGAATTTGCCTTTTCTAGATATTTCATATGCAAATAGTCTTAACTGAAATGAACGCATTGGTCTGATTAAGATACTCTTGCTTACCAACTAGCAATGCAACAGGAAAAAGACCTTGACTAAAAGGGAGAAAGGGTAAAGTCAAATGAGTTTATAAGGATAAGAGACTTCAAAGTGAGCAGGGAAGTCATTTCCAAGGTTATGTTTATACACATCTCAGCAGGAACTCATTGAATGCCAAAGTAAATATTACCTCAAATAGCAGATCTCCTGAGAACTCTTGAGACAGCCAGACACTATAGACAGTGCAGACAACTCAGGAGTTTGGCACCCTGCCACTGGGCCCTATTTTGGAATTTATGCTACCCAGTGTGATAAAATTGGACTCAGTTGTGTTTTCCCTATACACGGCTCTGCTGTCCCTCTATTTGAACCTATAGTTGGTACTAGAGTTGATAGTTGTATGCCCAAGAGATTTAAATCTTTGGGCTGTCCATGTGCCAGGTGGGCCCTGAATGTCAACAGACTTACAACATCTACTCTCCAGTTCATTGGACTCGCCCAGGACAACTAACAAGGAGATAATGTTTGGCAACAACCATCTCAAGGAACAGAAAGAGTCCATAATGGCAAACAAGAAAGTCCCATCCATGTTCTTCATGGGATCTAAGCCCCTTCTCAATTAGAGGTGGAGTGGGCATCACCATCACAGAATCCTCAGGATTGGGGATTGGATGATGGACTAGAGCAGACTTACAGTTGTTCTATTGTAGACTTGTTGTGATCCTACCAATAGAATAGCTTTTATCATGGATGTGGAGGCAGTGGCCACTGGAGGTTCTGAGGAGAGGGAGAGGGAAAAATAGGAGTAATTTGGGGACATTTTTAGGACTTGGAAAATGTGGGATGGTTAGGGAGTGGGGCATATGGGAATCCCCTATTTTTTTGTGTGTGTAACATTCATGTAATTTAAATTTCTTTTTTAAAAAAAGTATATTAGAAAAAAAAGATCATCTTGCTTTCTCCCATTTAAAGACAGAGGTAATGAAAGCAAGAGAAAGGTAGAAAGGAAGGAAAAATCTTGCATGACTCTAAAAATACATCAATACTGGGAGTCTTTGGGTGATTTTGCAACAGCAGAGATACATACTCATATTATTGTAAAATTATGAAACAAAAGGACAAACATTCATCTGTCTCTCATTTTGTACAGCTAATGAAGCCATGTGCCCTTACCAATGTTCCACACCTTATTGGGTAAAGTACAGTGCATTATCTCAATTGGGAAACACTAAGTTCATAATACAGGTTCATTAGTGAATACTATAAAACTGGGGATAAATTCCAAGTAGTTATTATCCAGCTCATGATGATCTTTGAAGATTTTTTTTAGCTGTGCATCTTCAATATAATTATGCCAGATTCTCAAAAACATGGCTAAAATCCTATGGACTGAGATACATGGTTTGCAATACAGGGTGTGTCATAAAACTGGGGCCTGTTCTCATCCCCAGACATAGTTTTCCTTCTTTGCTTATGATATGAAAAATTTGTGATATGGATAAAAGATCAGAATGATGCTTCTCTTGATGCATTTAAGTATATTCTGAGAAGGGAAAGGGAATATCCAAGCCTAGCGCCAAGCAATGTTTAAGGTGAGGCAAGTTCACTACCACTGAAACAGAAAATGCATATCTGACATGATTCATCTAAGGTTTGACACTTTGGGATCTTTTAATTGCTCTAGTTTAAACTCAGTTTGGCCTTCACTGGAAATATTTTCAGAGATACTTCCAAGCCTTGAACCTCACTACCATTATGGAAAACCCACAAATTTAATACAAATATAGTAGGCTGTAAAGCATTCTATTGTTATGCTCTGAGGAATGTATTACCCTAAGACAATATGTTTTATTTAAACTTTGCTATCAATTCACTAATGTAAATATAACTGTTGCAGAAACATCTGCCTCCCCACTCCCTATCACACTGGTCCACCTCTTATGTGACCTGCAGCTCTGCCTAACTTGCAGAATTTCCAGTCTCCCTTGGGACAATTCAGGAAGATTTCTGCAGGGCACCTTAAAGCATCTCAAGCAATTGACCCTCACTTGACTACAGAATGAATTTGCTCTTTATCGCACACTGTTAGCATTTCTCCCTTCCCTGTCTCACATTCCCCATTCTTTCATTTATGCTTCCTGGAATCACCTACCAATTAAACATCACATATCCATATTCTTATCAAAAGATCTTCTTTAGATGGAATTTAAACTGCCAATTTCTGTCTCTTAAGTGGTATTGGTAAAACAAGAGCATAGCTATGCACGGCACAAATGAAAGTCTGTCGATACAATTAATAGGAGATGATAATACTAATATCACATTACTGAATAACTGGAAGCTTTCATCAAACACTATTAGTATTTGAAATATAAACACTTATTCAGCATCAATAACCCTGACCTGACCGTCATCATGTTTGCTAAAACAACATTCTAGATAAAACTTCCAAACAGCACTTACTCATTTTCCTTTCAGAATTTTCATTGTTTAGATTTCCTATATCAATATGGAAATCATAAAAATAGAGACATATTTCTTGCTTTCTTCAAAGAGCACAATAATCGTGTTAAAAATACCAAATTTCACCAACAACATTGCTGTAAAATAAGAATATTAATATGTATGGTATGAAGTGCCAAGTCTGGCATTGATCCTATTGTCATTTCTGTAATTTAAATTGAAAACGCAAGTCAAGAATTGTCACTGGAGCTAATCTGATAGTCATGATGATGAGGGCTATCTACTCACCACAAATGATTAATGTGTTATTGCTCCCCCATGTGGTTGCCAGTCTCACTGAAATCAGAGGAATATATGAGTATCTGTTCCCATTGAGACACAACACGTGAGGCTTGAATGCAATTTGTTATTATTCCCAAAACATCTGAGACCAGAAAATGATGCCACTGGAGATTTCTTAATTATTCAGGGTACCTTTGATTTCCCTATTGATAAACATTCTTTATGTACAATTTCCCTGCATGCTTGTGTTGTTTTGTAATACTCCCTCTCAAACACCTTAAGTATGTTATTTGTTGGATACACACGTTAATCTCCTAAAAATTATTTCAATATTCATTATTTTCCACAGTGGCTACCTCCAATTTTTATGACTGAGGATGAAGGTAGATTTCTTTAACATGCCTTATGGTGCTTTTGAAAGATTTAAAAAGAATACAAGTTATGAATATGTGTGTAACTCTTTTCATTCAATCTCACAACTAAATTGAGTTCATCCTTCCTTAATTTCTTATCCCATAATCATCAGTCTTCATTCCCAATTCCAAATCCATTCTCCTTCCTGTATAGGCACCTCTTCTAAAAGGGTTGATATATGTCCTTAAAAAGGTTTATATCTTTATAAAGTAAATATAATGCATGTTTAATGAGCATACATATTTTGTTACTGATGTCATTTTGATATCTGATGCTATCATTCAGGTATATTTTTGAGATCTAAATATTTTTAAACAAACATTTTAACTCTGTAATGTGGAATGGGTATACAATGTGTAAACATTTTGGGATTATAATATTGAACACTAGTAGATGAGAGAATGCAAAATTTCAGAAGAATCATTTTTATAAAATATGTCAATATAGAAGTAGTAGGCAGAATAATGCCCACCCTCCCAAACACTCCTAAAAGATGTCTAAATGCTAGTTCCCACAATCTGTGAATATGTTACATTTCATAGAAAAATGGACTTTGCTGATGAAATTACATGGGGATCTTAAGATGGGGTGATTATCCTGGATGATCTGGTTATGCACAATGTAATCTCAAAGAATTTTCCAGAGGGAAATGAAGAAGCAGGAGTATCAGAGGCATAGGAGATGTGCTGACAGAAGCAGGTTAGTGATAGGCTTGCTGGCTTGAAGGCATCCACAAGCCAAGAAATAAGGACATCCTTTAAAAGTTGGAAAAGGCAAGGAAACAGATTCTCCTATAGAGCCTCCAGAAAGAATGCAGCTTCCTGACACCTTAATATTAAGTGCACCAAAAACCATTTCAGATTTCTGTCCTCCAGATTTGTGAGATAATTTTGTATTTGTTTAAGTGACTAAATTTGTGGTAACTTGTTTTAGTAGCAATAAGAAACTATTATGTAGGGTGGAATAATTAGTTTTATAAAATACATATTTTTAAACCTAGTTAAAACAAAATAAATGCTAGTTTACATTCTTGACCGTAATTCACTTAATAAATATAGGATTGGTAATACTGCAAATTGAGTTAAGGCAAGTTATTCTAATTCTATTCTAATTCTATTCACCTAGTCAGACTACCCTAGTGAGTCTTTGATCTTGTAACTGAGACTTAGCCTGCAGTTGTGGGGTGCCTAAGGGTTGCTACCTGAGAGCCTCCTTGTTGCTCAAATGTGGCCTCTCTCTAAGCCAAACTCAGCATATGATTGCCTTACCTTTCCCCCAATGTGGGACATGACTCCCAAGGATGAGCCTCCCTGGCAACGAGGGATTAATACCAAGTGCCAACTGGCAACACAACTGGAAAAATACCTTGAATAAAAGGGGGAAAAGGAAAAGATAAATGAGTTCAAGTGGCTAAGAGACTTCAAAGAGAGTCGGGAGGTCATCCCAGAGGTAACTCTTATGCACACCTCAGTAGGAGCTCATAGAACATCTAAGTGCCTATCACCCCACACAGAGGGGCTGCTGAGAGCTCTAGAGTCACCCAGGTCCTATATAAGTGGGGATAGACCCAGAGACTGATGCCTTATCAGTTGGCTTTATTTTGGAATCTGTGCTCCTGAGAGTGACAGAATTGGACTCAAATAACTCCTCCCTGTACACGGTTCATTGGTCCCTTCTATCCAAACCTATATGTGATGCTGAAGTTTTTAGGTATATATATATATAAAAGTGGAAACAGAGAGATGGAGAGGTGGAGAATTTTCGTGTTTATTGTTTGTCAGTTTTTGTTTACTATTATTATTGAAATAATGAAAATACTCTAATAATGATTGAAATGATGAATGCACAACTATGAGATTATACCAAATACTATTATTGTACACATTGAATGAACTGTATGCTTTATTAATATGTACCAATAAAATAGATTTGTTTAAAAAAAAAAAGTCATGTTACTGCATTGCAAATATATTTCTCTAATTGCAAATATATTGGCTGATGAAGCCAAACATGTTCATAATAAATTAAAATTAATGAATCAATAAATCAATAGGATAAAAACATAAAGTTTAATGTAATCAAATTATTGCCCATTTTTGTCTTGAACCTGGAAATATCCATCATATATATATTTTGACTTTTCTGCCTTCAGTATTCTATTTATTAATGACAAATATTAGAAATAAACTCACTACTTGAGGCTCACAGTTCTGTTTCAGCTTATTTCTGACCTGCCCAGAAATGCTATAAATATCATTTATTTCTAGACTCCATCTTCACTTGGCATGTCATGGCTACTGTCCCTCAATTCATACCATTATAAACATAGATGTTTCACTTGTCTACCAGTTCCTTGAGAACTGGTGCCACTTTTTAAACAATTACCTTTTTTTCTGACATTTTCACCCATGAACACACTAAATAAAAATGTCAGCAAAAGTGTTTTTGATGTTATGGTTTTCAACAAAGGCAATATTATAAAACAATCTCTAGCATAAAACATATGGGAAAATTTTAATTAAATGTCATATTTGTATGAACATAAACACTTTGCTTTGTGTACCTGGACTGAATAAGAAGGGTGAAAATTATCATCCTTTTATGTGGTTTCTCAGAATGTTGTGCCATTTGTCCTATTTCCATGTATTTTGAAACACTCTTGTATTTAGTTTTTATTTTCCCCTTAAATTTTATTTTTCTGTGACACAAATTGACGTTAAAGTACAAGATAACAATAGGCCCACAAAACATTGTGAAATTGATGGGAAAATTGTGTAATAAAAAAATAAATCATTTCAATCAACAAACAAAAGATGTGAATGGAAAAGAGGATGACCTTGCTATATCTTCCTTGTTTAGGAATTATAAACTATTAAGTAGGATGCATTTATTTACTTTCAAATTATGGTTTATTACATTGTTTGTTTGTTTGTTTTGTTTTGTATTTTTTTAAATTTATTTATTTTTTATTGTGGGTAAAAATCAAAATTTTCACAATACATACCAACATTTGCAAAATGATATATAAATATATATGCATATTTTGGTTAAGCTAAGCACCTCTTAAAATATATTTATATATATATATATAAATAACATATGTTTGTTTTAATTTTACAGTTGACACAGTTTTATATCTGGAGCAATTGGTTGAGTATTTTGGGTTGGAAAAAATGCATTAAGATTTTTCCCATTAAAATAAATCAAAGTAGAAACAACTCAAGGATCCAATTCATAGAGGCAGAAAGTAGATTAGGATACTGGGGCTGGGGAGAGGAAGAATGGGGAGTTATTTATTAATAAGCAAGAGTTTTGTTTTGGGTGATGAAAAAGTTTTAGCAATGGAAGGTGATGCTGATAGCACATTTTAAAAGTAATTGATGTGGGAAGCGGCTGTGGCTCAATCAGTAGGGCTCCCGTTTACCATATGGGAGGCCCCCGGTTCGGTTCCCAGGGCCTCCTGGTGAAGGCAAGCCTGCCCGCACGGCGTGGTTAGCTGACCCAGCAAGCACAAGCAGCAAGGGGGGGATGAATAAATAAAAAATAAAATCTTAAAAAAAATAAATAAATAAAATAAAAGTAATTTATATAACTGAGTAGTACATATAATAGTGTTTAAAATATCAAATTTTATGTTCTAAATGTATATGTGTCACTACAATAAAATAACTAAAACTTAAGTAATTAATTTAATAAAGTAAATACAAAATAAAAAAATAATAAATTAAGGTAAATGTGCAATTTATTACCTTTTCATTCAGTAGCAGGACTTTCAGGAGCAAAGTTAAAACCCTTAAATAACAACAGTTGTAGTAAATTAGCATTAGTTTGAAAGAGTGGCTTGGTTTATTCAGGCATCTCTTCAGTGTGTCCTTCACATTTTTGTTCCATAGGCTGTAAATTAGAGAACTTAGCATTGGTATTGCTAAAGTTTAAAAGATTGGGGCCATTTTATTAGTATCTAATGAATGATTATTACTTGCTTGCAAATATGTGAAAAGAAAAGTATCACAGAACACAGTGACAGCAATCATGTAAGAAGCACAAGTAGAAAAGGATTTTTGTCTCCCCTCTCATAAACATATTCTCCAAATGGTGAGGGCAATGTGGAAGTGGATATCAGAACAATGATCATAGAAAACAACAAATTAGTCCCTGAAAATGTAAACAATGTTGTTTCTGGAATATAGGAATCAGAACAAGGTAATGCTAACAGAGGAACAGTATCACAATAAAAATAGTTGATTATTCTGGAAGAGCTGGAAGACTAGTATGACACAGAAAACACACAAGAGGAGACAGTCATTGTTGTGGTCAGGCTGAGAAGGTACTTAAGGAATGCTAGCAGGAGGCACATCTGCAGGGACACCACCACCATGTAGAGCAAAGGTTTGCAATAACCATATAGCAGTCATAGGCTATTACAGCCCTACCGGGCCGCACAACCATAAATAAGAGATGGTTTTCTTCTTAACAAAGAAGCTGACCTGTATTTTAAGGGCAATGACAGTAGAATTGTCAAGCTTGATATAGTCAAGTATTTTAGGGAAAAACTCAGAGGGATTTGAAGTCAAAAGCACTGGTGAGGGTGCTAAAGCCCAGGTTCCCACCCAAAGTTAGTCCATAGGTCACCATGTAAACAAGGAAAAAAGGAATCTGGAGCTCTGGATGATTCAAGACCCTCATGAGAATGAATTCAGCCATACTGGTGAGATTCCCTGGTGCCATTTATTTTGTTGTTTTCATCTTTTAATGGGAAAAAATGAAAGAAGATTATTGATGGTAAAATTGCAATTGTTGTTGAAAAATTACTCTTTGTTAAATATTTCATTTAAAAATCAGTTAATTTTTGTTCATAAACACTGGATTGTTTCAGATCTTAATTGTTTTTCTTACCACTTTTCCACAAAGTTCAGAAATACAATGTCACCAGAAACCCTTGAAGGTTCTTAGAAAAGTTTGATGAAGCCCTTAATTTATTTTTTACTGTTAGATGAATTTTAAATATTGGATAAATATAGACAGGTAACCATTATATATGCATATTATATGATACAGATATTTTCCCAATGATAAAAGAAAGCTGCCTTAAGAAGTTGATGATTTTTTTTTTCAGCTACCACAGGCTTCCTCTTCAGTCCCTACTTATCATTATTGTTATCATTATCTTTGCATATATCAATACTATTGTGGGAATCACTTCCAGTACTCTGACATTCTCCTTATCAATTTCTAACATACCGATCTACTCCAGCTACCAAAACAGACTTTCTCAATGTGGTGGTTTGAAACTGTTTGTGTCCTAGAAAATCATGATATTAAAGCTGATCCATTCCTGTGAGTGTAAACCTATTGTAAGTAGGATGTTTTGATGAGGCTACTTCAGGTAAATTGTGGCCCAGTGTGGGTCTTAATCCTCTTACTGGAACCATTCATAAATTGAATATATTTATAAAAATTCAGGAGCAAAGTTAAAACCCTTTTAGAACAACATTTTTAAAGTAATCGATGTCACTGAATTGTACATATAATAATGTTAAAATATCAAATTTTATGTTTTAAATATTTATGTTGCTACAATAAAATAATATTGTAGTAACACATATACAGAGAGAGAGAACCAGTGCCATGGAAACAAGAAGCTGAAAGCAACAAAATCTGAAAGAGAAAGTAGAGACCAAAAGTCACCTCCATGTTCCATGTCATGTGGCAGAGGAGTCCAGGATTGCTGGACTTTGGGGAAAAAGCATCATCTTGATGTTGCCTTGATTTGTACATTTGTCTCTGCCTCAAAACTATAAACTTTTAAGCTGATAAATGTCCATTGTTAAAGCCAACACATTTCATGATATCTAATTTCAGCAGCCTAGCAAACTAAAACACACATCAATACTGCTCCTTCTAAAGTGTTATAGAGTAACACTGAACCTTCCTTCCTTAATAATGTGTCTTTATGTCTGCCAAACAAACTGGTCTTACCCTATTACTTGCCATCTAATTGCTCAGGTTCTTTTCACTATTTTCTCTGGTAGCTATCCCTTCCCTTTCCAGCTTATCCTTCTTTTCCTTAAATTGTTTAAAACTCTAATTTTTTAAAAATTCCTTGCAGTTTAGATTCAGGAAGCTTTGATCTCATTATTTTTCTTATTTAGAGAAATGAGTGGGGGGAGTGCTAACATTTTTTCATGTCTGATTCTACCCAGATTCTAATTTTTTTTTTTTACATAATTATCCTATCATTATGCAGGAGAGCCCTAGGGAATACAAATAATTATTTTCATGTTTAATGAAGGACTTGTATACCAACAATTACAAAACACTGCTGAAAGAAATTAAAGAAAATATATATAAATGGCAAGACATCCCATCTGATTTACAGATTCAATGCAATCATAATAAAAATATCAAGAATGTTTTTTTGCAGAAATAGACAAATCAATTATCAAATTTATTTGGAAGGGTAAGGGTCCCCGAATAGCCAAAAAGATCTTTAAAAAGAAATATGAAGTTGGAGCAATCTCACTTTTGGACTTTAAAGCATATTAGTAATACTTAGCTACTGTGTTTAAAAACAACATGATGACAGACACAATGACCGATGTAACCAAATGGAGAACTCAGAAATAGGACCTCACATCTATAGTCAAGTGATGTTTGACAAGGCAGTCAATCCCTCCCAGCTGAGCCAAAACAGTCTATTCTACAAATGGTGCTGGTAGAACAGGATATCCATATGCAAAAGAAAGAAATGAGACCCCTATCGCACATCTTATACAAAAATTAACTCAAAATATATTAAGGACCTAAATATAAAAGTGACAACTATAAGACTCCTAAAAGAAAATATAGGAAAACATCTTCAAGATCTTATGGTAGGTGGTAGTTTCTTAAACCTTACACCCAAAGTATGAGCAACAAAAGAAAAAAATAGACAAATGGGACCTCTTCAAAATTAAAGACTTTTGCACCTCAAAGGATTTTATCAAAAGGGTGAAAAGGCAGCCGACTCAATGGGAGAAAGTATTTGGCAATCACATAGATGATAAGGGTTTAATATCCATGACATATAAGGAGATCATACAACTCAACAATAAAAAGACAAACTACCTAATTAAAAAATGGGCAAAAGACTTGAAAAGACAACTGTGCAAAGAAGAAATACAAATGTCAAAGAAACACATGAAAAAATGTTCAACATCTCTAATGATTAGGGAAATGTAAATCAAAACTACAATGAGATATCATTTCACATTTATTAGACTGGCCACTATTAAAAAGGTGGAAAACTGTAAATGTTGGAGAGGATGTGGAGAGATAGGAACTCTTATTCACCATTGGTGGTAATGTAGAATGGTACAGCCACTGTGAAGGACTCTTTGGCATTTCCTAAGGAAGTTGGATATAGACATGCCAAGGGACCCAGCATACCATTACTAGGTATATACCTAGAAGAACTGAGTGTAGAGACATGAACAGACATCTGCACACCAATGATCCTAGTGGCATTATTTACAATTGCCAAAAATTGGAAACAACCCAGGAGTCCATCAACTTGTGAATGGATAAACAAATTCTGGTACATATACATGATCAAATATTATGCAGCAGTAAGAAGAAATGAAGCCATGAAGCATACGACAACATGAATGAGCAGCCTGCAGGACACTGTGTTGACTGAAGCAGGCCACACACAAAAGGACAAATACTGTATGATTGTGCTATTATGAACTAAATATATTGTGTTAACTCATGAAGTTAGTAATTAGAATATAGGTCACTAGAAAATAGAATGAGGGTAGAGAATGGAAAACTGAGGGTTACTCTTTTATAGAATTGGAAAAGGGTTGTTTGTAAATCTTTGGAAATGAATAGAAAAGGTGAAAGCATATTATGGTGTTTGTAACTAGTAGAGCTATTACATGGATATGACAGTGGTTGGAAGGGAAAGTCTGATGTCATGTATATTACTAGAAGGAAAGCTAAAAACTGTATCATGGGACTATATAAGATAGTAAAACCTCATGTTAAACATGAATATGGGTGATATTGCATATAAGACTGTTTTTACAAAATATAAATACAAATATACTAGAGAAAAGGAAAAAGAATAGCAGCTATGTATAGCAGGGGAAGCATAGAGAGCTTGAGAGGTTATAAGTTTTGTTTGTTTTTGTTTATTAATATTATTTATTGGAGTAATGAAAGTGCTCTAAGAATGATTAAAGTGATGAATGCAGAAATATGTAATTATACCAATATATTGATTTTACACTTTGGATGTATTTATACTTTATTAATATTTATCATTAAAATTGACTTGTTAAAAAAGATCATATTGTTGCTTCTTCTGTGATTTCCCCTTTATCATATCTTTCATGTGACCAAAACCACAGTCAGTACCATGTACATTACACACACAGTTGACAGTACATTTATTACTTCCTCAGCTCTAAAAATTTCTTTCTACTTAGTATTTCTTCAACATTGTAAAAATTTTGTATTTAAAACTACTGCTTTTACACTTCACATTGTTGAATATTTCTATTAAAGCTTGAATTCTCATTTGAAGTTTACACTTAATTTTCCAAGAAATATATTACAGTTCTAAGATGTGAATACACTATTTGAGAAAATTACCCTGTACAAGCAGACAAAACTCTCACTTACTCTTAAATATTGGATCTTATCTAATCTTGATTCTTGTGTCATTTTGTGATTTGATTATTTTTCACTCAGAATTAAATTTTTGAGATGTACTTCTCTTGGTTACTATGGCTTGAGTTCACTCGTTTAAACTAAATTCACATTTTTTAATTCCTTTTGAGTCTTCTTTTATTACTAAGATGTATAGTTCACAACCTTTTATGCTTCATTTTGCTCACAAACAATATTTTATCTAGTCTATATACTTGACCTAGCACTATATATGGAATGCTTTTCCATTTCTCTATACAGAGATGAGATCATTACCAAATATATTATATTTCCAAATATGCATGCAAGGTCTGCCTTGATCTACAGAATTAAGTAAGTTTCCCCCAAGTGTATTGTAACAATTTATGAACTAAATTCTAAAACTTTCTCAGTTCCATTAGGCCTGCTTGGGTTTTGCTGAACAAAATACATCAAAATATTTATTGGGAAGGTTCATTATGCTTGAATTGAAATTCCTTTCTTAAAGACTTTGCATTATGTTTTCCTTTAATGGCTAAATACTTGCTCATTTAATTGCTTTTGGAACTATAAATTCTTGATAGTCCATATATTTTTCTAATCCTTAAAAAATCTCTGGTGAAAATGGTAAGGAGTATTCTGAACAACATAAAAAGAAATTATTTTATTTTCAAGGTATTGCACTTGTTAAAGTATTACTGATTGTAGATTCATTGATATAAAAGACTATTATATGAGTCACAATTAAAGTAGTCAGAGAGAACAGCAATTAAGTATCACTATAAAAATACATAATCTTTGTAACTAGCCATAAGATAATATTTAAAGTTAAAAACACAGGAGAAAAATGAAAGTTAGAATTTTTAAAAAGTCTTTCTTTAGTAGTCATATAATTAAACAAATTAAGAAGAAAAGAGTTACCTGAGCTAGAATCCAAAGTTACATTTATTAGTCCATAGTTTAGCAGTAGTTGGAAGATAGATTTTATTAGAGTTTATTTGTTACAGTTTTTTAATTGTATTCAAGCCATAGGAAATTTTAGTCAGTCTTGAGGCCACATCACCTGTTGCAAATAATGTTCTATAAGATATTTAAATTTGTACTGAAACTGAAACTCCAATTTTCCTCTATAGACAAGGAACTGATCAGTAAGAAAGCAAGCTATTTGGATGAGGAATAGTGATGGAAGGAGAAGAAAGCCCCAAACAAACAATCTGAGAAACGTAAGGTAAGCCTTACCTAGAAGAACTGCCGATATCAGAAGATAATATTTTCATAGAATCAGTGGAAACAATTAAGGTACAGAAAAGTCCAAATTGGTGTAAGATAAATAACATGGGACTTGGAATCTAAGAGTAAATGTGGCTCAGCTCAATAACTAAAACTGTACATGATCTTAGACTTTGTCTCCCAAGTTTACTCTATAAAAAAGCTATATTGGAGTGCAGATGTGGCTCAAGTGGTTGAGTGCCTGCTTCTCACATATGAGGTCCTGGGTTTAATCTCTGGTCCCAGTATCTAAAATTTTAAAAAAAAAGCTGTATGTTTGAATGACCAAGAAGACACAATAATGTACAGACAGAGAGAAAATTAAATATGTGAAACAATGAATAAATAAAGATTTTCTTTAATTATTTCAATATTTATTATAAATGAAGGAGATTCATATAATTGAATTTTGTCATTAAATGTATTTGTTTTGATCAGTTAACAAATACTGGCTCTCAAAGTTAATATTGAAACCAAATCATTAAAATATATAATCAAATCATAAAATATATGTGACCAGAGACTTAAGCCAGGCATTCCATCCTTTAATAATTTATTTATTTTGTGATAGGTAATATGCATTCAAACATTATTCTATTCAGATTATATCCCTCAAATCTTATTTTGATTCAAAGGACTATAAATGTGGGTTTTGTGATCATTTTCTAATTTTTCAAATCCCCAATATAGTATAACTTTTGAAAAGTACTTTCTGTTTCATAAATAATTTTTTTCTGGTTGCTGAAAGAAAAGTTACACTGGGTATGGCCAACTCAATATTAGCACCTGTTGAAGGGACTCAGAAGTTACAAAGAGAAAGTAACAATGATTCTTAGAGAATTTAGTAATATAGGACCATACTTTAGAAATTAATTAATTAGCCCCCATAAATATTTTAATAGAAAGGAATAAAATTCCAGATATATTGGACTCAACATTAAAACATGAAACTTTAAGTTTCAAAATGGAAGAGGCATAATAAAAGTTATCATTTATTAAGCACTTTCTGCAGAAATGGAATTTTGTGCACATTGCTTTATTTCATCTTTATAGCAACTCTCACAGCCAGTAAATGCCAGAGCTAAGATTCAAATCCAGTTTTGCTTTTTTGTGCATATACTCTTCACAGCTATATATTTCCTCCTATTATACCATTACTTAAGTCTGTAAGCACCCCTTGTTTTATATAGAAATAAAACAAAACAAGATTCTTAATATATGTCAACTTTATCAAACCTTTGAAACAAGAAGAAACTTATGAAACACACAGTAATCTTAAGTGTCTTCCAGATACTTAGCTAACCAAATAAAGTTTAAAGAATTATTGCTTTCCTCATTATATCAAAATATAAGTCTCTGAATATTTTAATGAGTCAAATATTTACTATTGATAAATAGATAAAATTTATTGATAAAATTTCTCTATTGATAAAATTTCCTGACAGCTTAGGCTTGGAACCAGTTTTGTTGCTGTTACATTCAACTGGGAAGACAATTAGGAATATGAAAGCATCCACCAGTTTGGAATCTTCTTATTTATCATTACATACATAAATTCTATTTTCTTTTTTCTTTTCTAGTAAATGTGGGATTCTGATCGTTAGGTAGACCTCTACATATAGCAGATGTTGATGAACACATTCTATTCACATATGCAATAGGAATGGACTTAAAGTTTATATTACTGAGGATTTAATAACAGAATCAAACTTCATATATTTGGTTCTATGTCCCAAAATATTCTGCAAGTGATCTGAAATTTCCTCCTACCTGTAGAACAGCAAATGCACTTTAGGTACTCTATGAATATGGTTCATTTAGATTGTTTATATGTATTAATTCCACTTTTGTAATCTATAGGAAATGCCCCAAGAGGAATATATGCCAATTATTTTCTCGTTCAAAACACCAATTTGATGATTTACTCAATAAGAAAGAGTAAATGATTCTGTAATACTGCACTAAATTTTGATATTTGTGAATGAATAAAGTTCCTGGGTGTCTGTTTCAAAATGATGTCTTATAAAAATATAGATTTTAATAATAAACTTTTAAAAATCTGTGGAAGAGCTGCAGTATTATTTCCAGGTGAATTAGGTGGAGGGACATGTGGATTTAAAAAAATCTATGAAAATAAATATTTATCACATAGAGTGAAAAAAAAAAGCTATTTATTCAGAACTGGATATAGAATGTTTTCTTACCTCATTACTGCTGATACTGGGTTTGGATTTCCTGGTAATTGCCCATTTGTACATACAGTCTCTCAGTTCTGTCTTTTCATTATTCTCACACTTTCAAGAGGTTGACCAATTCGGAGAAAGGAAGAATCCAGATCACCCCTGCTCAGATTGTTGAGTCATCTTTATAGTCAATTGCAAAACCTTCTTGACTCTTTGTTGCATCATCACAGTGACCATCTGATGAGTGAATAGCAACATAGAAACATTTATGATTCTGGACAGAATGCAACAGACCAGCATCATGACAGCTATGATGAAACAAGAAAAATAAATAATCTAAGACGCTTCAGAATCTGGAATACCAATTGCCTACCTCAAGCTGAGGGAACAGTCCATAGACCATGACGATCAATGTTGGAAAGCCAAGTAGCTTTTCCTTTAAGGCAATGCATAGCCTCTTCCACTTTGTCTGTTTCATTAATACAAGTAAAATGAGAAGTATTAGCAATGAAACAGATACTACCAAAACAGGCCAACAAGAAACCTAGATCAATGTAATTTTCCCTCATTACTTGTGTCAATGAATTGAGGCTGAAATGCATTCCATCTAGGATGGAGAGCGTATCATCACTTTTTTCTGTCAAAGTTAGTGATTAGCTTCTTACAATCTTTTCTGTTTTTATGATACCTAGCAATAGGAACACTGCTCTGATTGTTTGAATAAAAAATGAGTCAGCAATTATTCCAGGTTGTGTGCCTGAATAATTGGGTGTCCTCATTTTGTACCTCACAGCTGTGCTGGAACTTCCAGTCTTGGTGATTTATAGAATGATGTTTGTTTTGTTTTTGGATTATTAAAAAGTAGAGACAAGTCTTGGAATACTATACTGAAAGTGGATGAGGTGTTAGTCTTAAACAAATAGGTTCAGGCAACTGGTCTCAGAGGAAATACTTTCCAGTAGGGACTCATGGAGATCCAAGAGAAAAGGAGTTTCTCACAGCAGAAGGTCAGGACCAGGGGTTCATATTAACTGGATCACATATTTGGATCTCTATTAGTCACTCCCAAATGGCAAATAATTTTCATTACTCTGTGAAATTTTTGAAATTCAAATCTAGAATTATCTGGAGGCTGATCAACAGATCATAATAATTGGTTATTTTTCTGGGCAAGGGGATGCTAACAAAGTCAGAGGTTGAATTGTTTAAGGTCTGTAACCCATGTAAATGTAAGTGGTCTCATTTGATGAAATCATAATTGTCCAGAATATTTTATCATAGGAGTCTAGTTATGTATAGTATATCCACCAGTCAGTAAGATTGTGGACAATGTCAACTATTTGGGATAATCTAAAAATGGCATTATAATAAGTATGTTCTGGTAAAACAATTATAATAATGAAGGAATAAAAAGAGTAAAATGGTCATTATCAGTGAATCACAACAATATGTTATAGAAAATGAGAGGAATTATAAATAAGCAGATAAAAACAGGAATTAAATAAGGGTCTTGGTCAAACATCTTGGGTGGAAGTTTTCTATTATCTGTTGCCATATGCTTGTTCCAAATATCTTGAGACAACCGTGTATTACCAAAGAACATCTGATTCTAGAGGATTTCTGTGAATCCTCAGTTTGAGGTCCCCTTATTGGAGTAGACTTCCAATAGTGTAGAATTCTGAATTGCTTCTTTAGTTGTTAAACATGAACCTAAGTGTTGACTCACTGGAATTTTACTATGTTTCTGATTAACAGTATATTGTAAAGTCCCTTCCAATGAGATTCAAGGGCAGTTTTACTCTTATATATCCTCTTAAAAATAAATTATCCTGATTGAAGTTCATGAAGAAGCTGTTTAAGAAGCTGTTGTGGGAAGACAACCTTAACCTTTGGTGATTAGATTTGGTATTATACATGGGTTCTTTGTAATATTTTTCTAGGTTTGCATAGAGTAACACAAATCCTAGTATTGGTGGTGAAATCCCTAAATGCACAGACATTCCACCTCCCAGTTCATAAGGAGAAAACTGATTTGTCCCTCAGGGAATGTATAACCATAAGGGCCAGTGGAAGTAGCTTAGGCCAAGGAAGCACAAGAATTTCTGAAAGTTTTTCTAATTTTGATTTGAGTATATCATTGGTCCTTTCAACCTTTCTATAAGTTTGTGAGCTATAAGGACAGCATAGTTTTAGTGAATGGTAATGGTTATAGAGTTCTTTTATAACAATTCCTAAAATGTGTTTCCCTAGATCACTTGATACAAAAGTTGAAATGCCCAAGGTTGGATACACAAAATCAAGCAGCTTTTTTTGGTTACTATAAAGACTGTAGCTTTTCAGAAAAGAAATGCTTCAACTCATCCTAAAAATAGACTCACAATAACCAAAACATATTCAAACCCCATGGAGAGGACAAGCAGGATAAAAATCCATCTGAAGCACTCAAAGACCTCTTAAGGCTTTGGTTCCTGGCCATGTCTTCCTTTCCAAGTTTCCAGGACCATCATGGGAACCAGCCATCTTATTAAAGTTTTTCCACTAATGTTGATGTAATATAGTAACTAATTTGTTCATTCCATCATTAGTAAGTTCATGGAGAAATTTGATTAATATCCATTTGAAATGTTAACAAATGGCTGTCTTAGAGATCATCAGAAATCATTTGTCTGAGGGGTATTACTAGATTTTTCCCATTTTTCCTTTTCAAAACCAGGGCCTAAATATTGATAATATATAAGGGCTTTTTTTAATCCCCCTGGGGATTAACCTTTTGAGGGTATGCATAGGATCACAACCTTGGTTAATGCAGCTTGTTTGGCATAATGAAGTGCTAAAGCATTTCATTTAGCTTCCATATTCTATCTCACTTTTTAAAATGGGCCTCAACCTTTATAATAGCCAGCTCTTTAGGAATTAGGAGTGTATCTAGAGATTCTTAACTTGTCCATTTTTGATGGGAGTTCCAGAAAATATGAGAAAATGCTTTTGTTGAAAAGCATCCCAAAGTCATGTACTACTCTAAAAGCATACCTGCTTTCTGTATATACATTTACTGTCTGTTGTTTGACTAGATGGCAAACTCTACACTTGGCCATATGGACTGATTTTACTTCTGGTATAGGATTATATTCTAAAGGATCACCTAAATTAGTGATAACAAATCTGTGACAGTTTGAATTTGTTTTGTGAATCCCAAAAAGAAAAAGATTGTTTTTCAACTAATCCTTTCCAGGTGGTGTGAACTTCTTTTGATTGGAACTATGTCAGGAGTGAAGTATGACTCAGGTTGAGTCTTCACCTTCTTTCTAGTTCTAATATAAAGGGAAACACAAAGAGAGACACAGGAAAAGAGAGCTCTACCATTTTTGATCCTCCCATGTGAGAGGACTAGAGGATGGCCTAAGCACAAAGACCCCAAGAGGCTGGTCCCAAGGAGTAGGTAAAGAGGAGAAGAACCTTTCCATATGCTTTACAGCTAGCAGCTAAACTTGGGAGAAAGTGGAGCAGCTAAGACTGAGAGGGGAGGTTGGAAAGATACAAGCCCTATTTCTGGTTGCTCCCAGCTGAGATTTAGGAGACAGTAGATTCTGGAGGGCAAGGCAGAGTCTTCAGTAGAAATCAGTGACCATCTTGCTTCTCTACCTGGCAGGATCTTGAGAAGGCATCTTTGCTGATGCCTTGATTTGAAGATTTCATGGCCTCAGAACATTCCTTTTTTACCCTAAATAAAATCCCCATTATAAAAGCCAATCTGTTTCTGGTACTCTGCATTGGCAGCCCTTTGGTAAATTAAGATAATATACCCTATTTGATAATCTCCAGTTTTTGTTTTGATATGTGACCAAGACAGGAAGCAGAATATTGTGATCACTCCAGAAGACTACCTTATGCTGCATAATAGTCAGAATTGGAAAAGTGTTTTTCCTATGAGCATCCTTTATATATTGGAAGCAGATAACGGTCTCAGTTACAGGTCCACAGCCTGTGGAGAATTTTGCACTAAGACTACATGCCTATAACTTATTTTGATGAGATTTTGTACTTAGTATTTTTAGTTCAAATTATTTAAGGCTTTTCAAACAATTTTCATGGAATGAATGTATTTTCATTTGGAAAGAACATGTATTTTTTGGGTTTTTTGGTTCATATGCTGGATTGTGGCAGTTTGAGGTTTTTGTGGGCCCCAAAAAATCCTGTTCTTAAAACTAATCCATTCCTGTGTGTGTAAACCTATTGTAAGCGGGACCTTTTAATTAATTTATTTCATTTGAGGGTCTTTGATTAGATTTCATGACCCTGGGTAGGTCTTAATCCTTTTACTCAAGTTCTTTATAAATGAAGGAATAAAAGCCATAGACATAGAAAAAAGCTGCAGAGAAAGAGAGGAACACATAAGCTAAGAGGGAAGGCACCAGGACCCAGAAATTGAAATCAAAAGAACATAGTAGTGGAAGAAAGCCCCTTTAGCCTGAAGCTGAAAGCAATGTGGACTAGAGGAGTGGGGAGAGATGACCAGATGCTGCCATGTGCCTGATCATCCATAGCTGCAGCTCAGGGAGAAAGGATCTCCTGATGACTCCTTGGTTTGGACACTTTCACAACCTCAGAACATAAACTTTTAGCCTAATGAATTCCATTGTAAAAGCCAACCCATTTCTGGCATATTGCTTCCAGCAGATTTTAGGAAACTGAAATGTGTCCCTAATCTTAATCCTCATTCCTATGAGCATAAACTTTTTTGTAAATAGGATATCTTGAATATACTATTTTCATTTACTGTGTGGTCCAAAGGAATATAGTTAGATATTAATATTAATTGGGGACTTTTTGAAGAGTTGACACCACATATCAGAGTTTGGAGGAGGAAGAAACAAAAGTAATTGGAACCAAGATGAGCAGACATTAGGAGACAGAGATCTCCATGTGAAATGAAGCAGAGTTACAAGCCCAGAAAACCCAGAGATTGCAGCAAGCCAGCACCAGAATGCTACAGACTTTGGATAATGTTTTAGTTAATTAAAGGCTGTCAAAGCAATATACAAGAAATAGGTGGGCTTTATGTGTGGCTTTAATAACTTATAAGCTTACAGTCTTGAGGCTAAGAAAAATGTCCAAGTCAAGGCATCAAGTGCAGCTCTTTCGCCTAAGAACAGCTGCCCATGATTCCACACTCCTGTCACATAGCAGAACACAATGATGGCATCTGCCAGCCTCTGCTTTCTCCTCCAAGCTCTGTTGGTCTCAGCTTCTGGCTTCCTCCAGCTTTCTCTCTGTTCCTGTGGCTTTCTTTCTTCCAGGTTCTATTGATTTCAACTTCTGGATTCTAGGTGCTTCTCTCTCAGATTCTGAGAGTTTATCTGTGGTCCCCTTTCTGTTTTTATCTTATCATAAAGGATTTCAGTAGGAGGATTAAGACCCATCCTAGGTCTTGCCTTACTGAATGAATATAATAAAATGGCCCCACCTACAATAGGTTCACATCCACAAGAATGGACCAGTTTCAAGAACATGATTTTCTGGGGTATGTACCATCTCAAACTACCAAAGGTAGAAAGAAAGCATTGCAGATAACTTGAATTTGAACCTTTAGCCTTCAAAACCTTGAGCCAACAATTTTTTTTTTGTTGAAGCCAAAACATTGTATGATATTTGTCATAGGAGCCTGGTAAACTAAGAAGGTTTTTGACAGAACTATAGATTAAGAAATTTATTTTAGGAAGTGGCTTGCAATGTGACTGTGGATATTTCCAAGTCTGAAGGTGAAGTTGAATTTACAAAGTAGAAGCACATGGCTGAAATAGAAGCAGAAACTCTTTTTCCTGACTTCTGAAATTCTCAGTTCTTTTTTTAAAGCTTCCAACTAATTGGATAGAGATATGCCCCACATTGCTGTGGGCATCTTCTTTGTTGATTGTAGATACCATGAGCTGTGGATACAATGAATTGATTATAGATGCAAATCCATCAATAAATTACACTCACAGTGATAATCAGGCCAGTGATCGGTACACCATGAAGTTCCCATTTGAAATAGAAAGTTAACCATCACAGTCCATTGTTATCAACTTATCACTAACACATATCTACTTAAATCATGCAAAATCCCTAAATAATGACTACAACATAGTCATAATTCTTCCTAACATGATACAATTGTCCAGTGTATTAACTCTTTCCCCAGAAGAGGATGCAAGTCCTTGAATGATAGTCAGTCTTTCCCTGTAAATTTTATACTATGACATAAAATTAATAGAAATTATGTTTTATGGTAAGAGAGCACAAGATAGAAGAAAACAAAGATATTTATTTCATATGTGTGTGAGGGTGAGTTTGTGTGTAAAAACATATTCATTAAAAAATAAGGGAAAATACTCAAAAGAGTCCTGCTTCCACACATGGTCACATGGGCATAGCTAATATTTATAACTATCTTCATCTACTGCACATTCCAATTTCCCTCTACTCTTAGCAAGCATGTCAATTGATCATGGCTCTTTTCTTGGTGGGGTGACCTAACCTTCAATCCTAAAGGATCTAGACCATTAGTAGTCTTGCAATTGGGGTGTTATAGTATTTCAATAACTATAGTGATTATAGTGTTATAGTATTTCAATCACTTTAATCATAGGACATGGTAGTACTAAGAGACAACCTAATGGATCCCCTATACTCCAGATGTATTCTTCCTTACTTCTTACCAATTTCCCCTTGGTAAGATGTGGGAGCTCTTTTGTTAAAATATCTTTGAAACAGTTTAGGGCTTGCTTTACTGCACAAGCAGAAAACTACTGCATGGACAGAAAACTGCTATCAGTTCCTGTTGAAAGCAGTAGGAACATTCTTGCTTTACACTGTTACCAAGTTAGGGCTTTCTGCCTCTGCATTGTCTCCTGCAGAGCCTGGAACTTTCTGTGCCCCTACATGTACACACTGACCTTGTACTTTGTGAAAAGAGAATAAAAACCGTGATGGGATTCAGCAGGGAAGAATAGCTCCTTTAGCTATTCTCCCCCTCGCCTCTCTCAACCTCAGTGCTCAGAGCAATTTCACTTGCACCACCACAGGACTCTGCTGTTCAGAGCTTTGCAAGACTTTGCAGGATGGATTCCTGCAAGTGGTGACCCTAATGTGATTTGGACCAAAGGTGCAAGACAGCACATTAAGGAGAAACCACATTCATCCGGATCGACACCCAGGTCAAAACTGAAACTAATCATCCCAAGGTAAGGGAGCAGCAGCACCCACTGGGGATAGTTGCCTATGTGTCTAGATTCAATGAGGAGAAATTTTCTAAATCTTCATGGGACTGAGACTTTCCAAAGAACAGGATATTTTTGTAAAATCAATACAACTCTTAAAGGTAGATGATTGCACAGTTTGAGAAGGCCAGCTATTCTCCTTATTAAAAACAATTAAAAAATATTGTCCTTGGTTTCCTGAAAGAGGAACTTTAGATTTAGAGCTATAGGAGCAAGCAGGAAAAAATTTAAAGACAAAATATGAGCAAGGAGAAAATATTCCCACTTCTACCTTAATAACCTGGAGCTTAGTAAAAACAGGCCTGTGTTCACTATATATGTCTCATCCTGTGGCTCCCTCAGAGGAGGTCCCAGTTAAGGACTCTGTATTCCCTGAAAAGGAAGAAACACCTTTTCCTTCACCATCTCCCCCTAGTCTTTTTTGAGAATCAAGAACCTCAGCTGGGTATGGAAAAATGCTTAAAAGAAGCCATAGAGCTAGGAAAATGTCATGCTTTTCCTGTAATTCTCCTATATGGACAGCTGCAGCAACTCTGCAAACCCCCTGTTGCCTACATGATGATATGGCTGTGGGCTAGTAGGGGCTGATAGAATTAAATGGCTTGAAGAGTAGAAAAACTTAGTTTCCATGCTGATTCTGGTTGAGCCTGTATGGCCAAATTGATATAAAAATCAGGCCAGAATTTCCAAGAAGTCACTATCAAACAGAGACTGAATTGATAATAATAACAAAAGGTAACTTCATAACAGAAAAACCTGACAGCAGCCAGTCTCCCCTGCAAATTTGCCTCTAAAACACTATTTCTAGTGCTGCATGCTACCAAATATTTAAAGTGAAGAAAAGCTATGTTTGCATATAACCAAATTGAATCATTATTCTGACAAGTTTCTTTAGTGTTAATGATAATTGTATGTTGTAAGAGGTTTCCTTGGAAACAGTTTTGAAAATGATTTGGTAATTTATATAAGATATATAGAATGTGTTTTTATTATTAAGGAGAAAGAAAGTAATTTTGTCCTAAGATAAAGTGTCCAGTGATGTAAAAAAGAGTAAAATGTGGGACAAAAGTTGAATGGGTACAAAATGTACAGAAGGTTTGTGGGAAAGGAATTTTTGTAGTCAAAGTTAAGTAAGATTCGATGGGTCTATCTATAAAGTTTTAAAAACTTTAGTATCAAATAATATACTGTTGCAAGGTTAAAATTGTTTTCTTTCTCTAAGTTTCTCAAGTCATTAGTCTGTTTAGTAAAAGTTTATAAAGAGTTTTTCTCCTGAATAATCAGTATACAAAAAAGAATGGCTGTTTTATCAAAATAGCTTCTTGTACTTTAACCTTATCATTTCCTTATTTGTTTAAGAAAAGCTAGTCCTATCACTTTTAAAAGAACAGAATGTTCAAATCCTGAAAAATATCTTTTTATTTCAAACTGTTGCCAAAGATTTGTTCTTTTACCTAGAAAAAAGTGAAGTACTAAAAATAATTAAGTTCATTTAATATGTTATAGTTTAAATAAAAAGTGTTTAAAGTGTTATAAAACTAATAAAGATTTTTTAACCCTCTGTTAATTAAAGTTGTATTAGTAAAAATTCATATGAATACTTAAGGAGGGTATAAAAATCCTGGAAATTTAATAATGTTTCAGCATAATATTAAATAAAAGTATAATGTTCTTAATTATAGTTTTAATTATTTTTTAAAAATTAATGTGTCAAAAAAAAAAAAAAAAAAAAAAAAAAAAAAAACCTCTCTGCCTGGAAATAAAAAAGCAAATGCTTTAACTCATTTTCATCTAATTTATACTCCAACTCTACTGAAAAAGCAGGTCTATGGCTGAAGAAAGAGAGCAGCCATTAGGGGCTGCTAAAAGTAGTACATAACAGTAAATTAATGTAAATTAAAATAATACCACTGCAGTATGCAGCAGTCCCAAATATTGTTAATTTGTTGCAAGAAATTAATATCCAGCTATATCACTATCACTTTGTTTTAAATCTTGCTAATGTTTTCACTGCCTGCCATTAACAATCAAGAGCCCCTAACTAAATGTCAATAGAGTATCACATACAACACTGGTATCCCTTACAACCCTACAGGACAAGCCATCATTAAAAGAACTCGTCAAATTCTCAAAACTCTCATTAAAAAACAAAAAAGGGGGAGTGTGGCTATCTCCCCTAGAAATACAATAGTCCTAGCATTATATATTTTAAATTTTTAAAATTGCGATAAAGATGGCCTCTCAGCAGCTGAGGAACATTTCTCCCCTCTTTTGGAGAGTCATCAAATACAAGGTAAAATTCTGTACAAGGAAATGTTAGGAGATGGATCTTGGAAAGGACCCTGTAACCTTATAACATGGGGGGTGAAGGTATACAACAACCGGCCCCTGGTGGCTGCCAACATAGAATGTGAAGCTATACCATGAGCTGAAAAAATCACCTGTTCAACCCAATACCACAGATGGAAAAGATAACAATGGAAGAACAAAGGATCTCTGGGACACAACCATGCCGTAACATTATCCAAGCTCAGGGAGTAACTTGGGGAAATCTTAAACAATCAGACCAAAAGCTACTGAGGTGCTATCTTGCACTAAGGTGCCACCCTCCCCTAAAAATAAGTTTCTTGCATATTTGGCTGTGGTGGCATCAAATTCTCCACAGGTATTAAAGAGTCCTCCTTTTTTTTTTCTTATTAGGACAACTCCCACTAACTTCAGCTAATGAACATCACTATTGGACTCACATCTTAAATCCCCCCATCTTTAATCTTGTCACATGGTGGGATTCTGTACCCCCACTCTCTACCAATGATACCACCTGGACTGGGGGAAACTGGATCCCTCCATCAGGCCCCCTTACAGAGGCACTGATTGGCTATCCATCAATCATATGAATTCATGCCCCCTTTATGCTGTTCATCCACCTCTCATACCTTATGCCCTCAAATCATAACTCAATATTACTTGCACTATCAACCAAAGTTTAATTCTCAACCTGGCAACTTCACCTTTATTAGAGCAATCTCAGTAAACTCTTTTTCATTCTCTTCTCTCAACTGCAACTCTCTTCCCATTGACCACTGCTGCCAGAATTATAATTGGGACCCCAACTCTCTTAATGTTGTTTGGCTTCCCTGTTGGACCTTCCATCCTTGTTATGCCTCTTTATTGTATAATCTCACTATTTTCAACTGGGGTCCTCATGGACACTTTTCCAGCAACAATCATACTATTAACTTCTCCAATCCCTCTAATCATAGCATCATTTGGGCAAATGGGGGTCTCTCTGGCCCTATCCTTCATATGCAAATTACCAACACCTCAAAATCTCTCTTCTGTCCTTGGCATTTACAAACTTGGGGCCTTGGACTGCCTTTCTCTAACCATGTCATCTCACATGTAAATTACACACATAATAATAATATTTTCAGCCTGAACTTATCTCACAACCTTACAGACTCCATTACGATTTATACCTCTCATCCTTTTATGTTACATTTAAGCCCCCTTACCAATGTCAGCTTTGTTAATAATATCTTCAATTTTACTCTGCACACAGGAGCTTATTTTGCTTCCTGTGTATCCCATATAAATATACCCAAACTCAACATTACTTCCATATTCCTGCTTAAAAGACAAGCACAAGCATGGCTCCCAGTTAATTTATCTCATCCCTGGGAAGGCTTCTCAGGGATAGCTTAATTCAACAAAGCCCTTTCACTTATTACACCTAAAAGATTCATTGGTATGCTTTTTACTTTCATTATTTTAGCCATTATCATAACCACCATTTCCACCACTGCAGCAGCCACCTTAACAGAATCTGTCCAAACTGCTCATGTTGTTAGTCAAATTATGACTAATGTCACCAATTAACTTTTAACACAAACTCATTTTGATAACAATATTCTTACCAGACTTGATGCATTAGAAGCATCTATTGTTTGGATAAGCTAGAGACAACAAGCTCTGCTTACCAGACAAGATTTACATTGTGATTGGAAACATGTAAAAATTTGTGTTACTCCTTTACCTTGGCACAATTCCCAGCTTTCCTGGGACCAAGTGAAAACCCATTTACAAGGGGCCTTCTCCTCCCACCTACCTGGAGAGATGTTTGCTCTCTAGCAATGTCTGGAATATCAATGATCTCAAATACAAATTCTTACACAACAAAATTTGTTTCAAACACTTAATGACAATCTACAATGGTTAAATACATCTAATTAATTTCATGGCCTACATATAAGAATCTGGGTAATATCTCTTACTGGAATATTCATGCTTCTTGTTTTATTGTTAAATTAATCCATCAAGCCTTCTCTCGAGCTCATCACGTGGAACAGAAATTAATTGCCTTGGTTGCTGCCTCATCCAACCTACTTTCTACTGCTGACCATCTAAAAAAACAAAAGTTAAAAGTGGGAGATGTGGGAGCTCTTTGGTTAAAACATCTTTGAAACAGTTTAGGGCTTGCTTTACTGCACAAGCAGAAAATTGCTGCATTGTTGGAAAACTGCTGCTATCAGTTCCTGCTGAAAATGGTAGGAACATTCTTGCTTTGCTCTATTACTAAGTTAGGGTTTTCTGCCTCTCCATTATCTCCTGCACAGCCCAGAACTTTCGGATCACCTACACGTACACAATGACCTTGTGCTTTGTGAAAAGAGAATAAAAACTGTGACAGGATTCAGCAGAAGAGAATAGCTCTTTTAGCTGTTCTCTCCCTCACCTCTCCCAACCTCAGTGTTCAGAGTAATTCTTTGTGCTGTCCTGGGCTCTGTTGGGCAGATCCCTGCAAGACTTTGCAGGATGGATTCCTGCAGTAAGCAAGATCAATCACCTCAGTCAATACAGTAATTCACTTTTTGCCTGTTGATTCAGAAGCATGAGGATACCAAAATATCCAGCTGTAGGTTTTATTTTCCATTTCAACAGAATCATTATTATGTTACCTGGTGGATGAACTCCACTGTTTGGAGACTTCAAGGTCCAGAAGAGAATAAGTTCAGAAGACAAGAAGCAAAAATTTTGAAAGTGAATCACGAGTGATTAGTTCCACTCCCATTTCCACCTTATGGTTTTTGGATCCATGAATCTTGGCTCCGGGAGAAACATCACCATAGAGTCAACCCTGATTTAGAGAGCATACAACCCCCAAAGAACATTTATTCTGCTCTGAAAGGTATCGTGTTCCTGCAGACATTGTGACTGAGTCTTAAGTAGGTCATTTCACAGTTCTGTCAATGTAGCTGATTCAAGATGATGGAGAACATGGTAAGGTGATTTAACCCAATGTGCATGGACTAAAGACATACTTTCTTTACTGTGAAATGATTTACTCAAACAGAAGCAATGTTTATGAAACAGCATGATGGTGGATAAGGCATTCTCTAAGTCCACAGGTGGTAGTTGTGGCAGAAGCATTGTATTCAGAGAAGGTAACTCAGTATGCAAAATAAATGTCTTGCTCAGTAAGAATATAGGATTAACCCTTCCATGAAGAAAATAGTCCAATGTATTCAATGAGTCAGCAGGTAGCAGAGTGATCTTTGGCTAATAGTGACATATTAAGAATAAGTGTTTGTCTCTGCTGCTGACATACTAGGCATTCAGCAGAGACTGTAGGCAGGTTGGTCTTGATGAATGGAAGTCCATGTTGCTGAACCTATGCATATCTTCCATCCCTAACATCATGACCGTCTTGTTCATGAGCCCACTGGACAATGATAAGAGATATTGGGAATAGAGGCTGACGTATACACAGAATGAGTCATCTTATCCACCTCTGCTAAAGATACTGTCTAATTGCATTCTCATGGGACTCAAATTCTTCATATTTTTCACCCATTTGGAAAGTTCTATCCACACTCTTTGTCCCCAGACCAGATAGTATCTGATTTTCCAATCAGGTGCCATCCAAACCGTGACCACAGAGACAAACTGCTGGCCACAGACCATGATTATGTATGCCACCATTTCTCCTTAAAATAAAAATGAACAACCAGGTATACTGCTTGAGGTTCTGCCTATTGGGAGGATTTCATTTCACCACTGACCTTCAGGAATATCCCAGAGAGGTGCTGTGGTGCTGCAGTAGTCCATGTTTGGATGGTGTCTGTATATTGTGTAAAATCTTTTAGCTGAGGAGAATCCAAATTCAATGTGGAAAGTGCAGTTTGAATTCTCCTTGCAGCTTATAGTAAAATGTGGGAAGGAAGGGATAAGCTGAGAACTGAAGTCCTGGGCACAAAGAAACCAGAAATTGATGGTTTGGGAAATTCTGAGCTTCCAGAAAATGATTCCCCAGAGAATAGTGCTCCATGTAAGAATTTAAATGATCTTGGAACCATGCAGTCATTTCCTTGCAAGTTAACATTGGAAATGGGGTTATTCAGGAAGGATTTGTGGAAAGCCTTACTGTCTTATGACTTGGACACCTGCTTCCTGCATGCTAAACCAAAAAGTTTTTTTTTTAGCAAGTTCTATATGAATAAAACCACTGTCCACCTGAACTAAAAGGGACAGAAAAAGGGAGAGCTTGAACAAAAAATGACTTCAAGGGCAAAATCATGGACACTGAGGTCTGGGCTTAAGACATCTTCTCAGGCTAAGAGTGGGAGCTCACCAATGTGGGCAGAAAAAAAGATGAGTGTCCCAACATTTGAAGATGGCAGACCTTCCACCCTTTTGTTCAGGGAGAGTGTTACCACCAGAAGCTGCAAAGAGGGTGGGGCACAATCTCTGGGGATTGTGGAGAATTAGGTTACCACTCCAATCCTCTGAGGGGTTTGGGCCTGTGCCCCTGAGATTGGGAGAATATGACTGCCACCCCACTTCACTAAGGGTATTAAGCCTGTGCCTGGGAAATTGGGGAGAATGTGGCTGTGACCCCAGTGTTCTTAGAGGGTGAGGCTTAGATCTCAGCTGCCATTCAGATGCTTGATGAGGTTGGAGCTGAGAAGATGGTCACTGGGCAAGCCCTTGGATGGGATGGTACTGCTGCTCCATGAGGCCAAAAGAAGGCATCATCCTATAGATGACTCTCAGACTTTGAAATCTGAGTATGCCCTGCAAGTTTTCAAAAATGTTTGGGACCCATGACAACCTGTTTTCCTTCCAATTTCTCCCTGTGGTAATGGAAATGTTTATTTTATGTCTGACCCTCTTTTGTACATTGGAAGCAGACAAATCATTTTCTAAGTTTCACGGGCCAACAGCTGGAGAGGAATTTTCCTTAAGACAGACTGCATGCTCATAAATGTTTTTGATACAATTTTGTACTTGACATTGTTACTGAAATTATTTAAGGTTTTGAAATATTGTGATGGAATAATGTATTTTGCATATGGAAAGGACATGCATTTTGGAGGTCTAGAGAGTGGAATATGCGGGTTTGATTCTTTTGTGTATCCCAGAAAATTTCTTCTTAAACTTACCCATTCCTATTGAATATGAGACCTTTTGGTTAGATTCAGCTAAGGAAAGTTTTGATTAGATCACTTCAGTTAATGGCCTTTAACAGATTGTGAGACCCAAGATGGGTCCTAATCCTCTTAATGGAGTCCTTTTAAATGGAGGACTAAAAGCAGAAATACACAGAAAAAAAGCCTCAGAAACAGAAGGAGAGGTGTTGGAGACTGGAGGCTGGAATTAGTGGAGCACAGAGGCACAGAAAGAGGCCCTCAAAAGTCTAGGCCCATGGAGCAGCTCAAAGCTGAGGAGATGAAGCCTAGAGGAAAGAGGAGAGACCAGCAGACCAGCAGTGAGACAAGCCCTGTGCCTGCATGCCAACTGCTGAGCTCAGGGAGAATGTAAGCCTGAAGGAGAAAGAAGAGACTGGCTACCATTTTGCCTTGCCCTGTGAAAGGAAGCCAGGATCACCAGTAGCCAACTCTGGTGAGACAGCATCTCTGGTGATACCTGGCTAGACATCTTCATAACCTCAGAACCTTAATCTTTTAAACTAATAAATTCCCATTATAAAAGCCAACCCACCAGGTAATTTGCACTGGCAGCCTTTAGCAAACACAAACAGTCTTTTTTTTTTTTTTTTTTTGGTAGTAGGAGGGGCCAGATGAAACAGATTTTCCTTCACCTGAAGTGGAATATATTGACATTGCCATCTCCACCTGATGCTTAAAAATTTCACTGACATGGAAGGCTCCTGAAGTTTTGTTCAATTTTTTACCCATCCTCTGACATGCAAATGTCTTATCAATAAAGCTAGAGTAGTTGTTGCTTCTGTTCACTAGTACAATCAGCATATCATCAATAATGGAACAGTGAGATATTTTAGTGAAGGGTAATATGATCTGGTCACCCACAGACTAGATTATGGCCTAGAGCTGTAGATTTGCTGTATCCCTGAGAAAGGATAGTGAAGGTGTTTTTCTAAACTTATCAGCTGAAAGCCAACTAACAAGTATTAGGGAAAAGAACATATTTGCCAAATGAATAGCTGTATACCAAGTACCTGAAGTTGTATTAATTTGTTCAAGCAATGATATCATATCTAAAACAACTCCATTTAAAATGATCAGCTGGTTAATTTTATGAGCATGCATAGTCAACCTCAAAAATTCATCTGTTTTCTGTACAGGCCAAATAGAGGCCTTGAACAGGTACATGATGGAATCACCACCCCTGTGTTCTTCAATCCCTAAGTGGTAGCCCTAATATTCACATATGTGTGAATCTATTTCTGAGCTTTCTATTCAGTTCCATTGATCAACAGATCTATCATTTCAGCAATAGCAACTCTCTTGATTGTTTTAGCTTTTTGGTAAGTCCTAAAATCAAATTATGTAAGTCTTCTAACTATATTCCACTTTTTCTAAATTGTTACTATCTTAGTACTTTGCTTTTTCATATTAACTGTAAAATCATCTTGTCAGTTTCTGGGGTAAAAAAAGGCCACACTTAAATTTTAATTGTGTTGCATTAAATCTATCAATCAAGTTGAGATTGCATTAATTAATAGATCAATTGCTTGCAATTGGATTCTTTAACAATGTTATATTTCTTTATTTTATTCAGAGTCTGTGACCCCTAAGTTAATTAATCAGTAATCAGATTATCTGTCGACTAAGTTAGAATCTCTTGGTGTGGGACACAGGAAGTCATAATATTTTTCAAAATTATTCTGAGTTTCTTATATTTATTGCCAAGTACAAATCTATTATTGATTAGTATATGAGATCCCCAAGACAAAGAAATATCATATAAAACTCAAAACATCTTACCTTTTACTCTACCAGGCTTCTGATAGTCTAACGTTCTATCACATAGAAAATTACAGTTAACTGTCTACTGCCCTAACTCTCCTGATTTATACATAAGTTTATCTCCATTGTGAGGATCTGTGAGCTAAAACTCTCTCCCTAGCCACTTAATGGTATTTTCAAATATAAATAAGAAGCATTGTAATTTTTAGTTAAATTATAAATTATATAGTAGGCTATGCTTTCATATAATTTTATTATGTAAATATATTTGAAATTTTTGAAGAACTAAAGAGGTTATATTCCCCAAAACAGGAAACTGGATTGCAGGGAATTTAAGTTATTAACCTGATAACACTATATTTTCAGCTTATATGAATCAGAGCTAAGATTATGTACTAGAAAATAATCATCAGATTATTTTTCCAATTCTCTGCCATCTGATTTTTCCACTGGGGGATCTTTTTTTATTAAAAGAAAAATTGTTGTCATATAGACATTTTTATTATGTATTTCATTGTTCCAGAAACTTTTACTTATATATTATAGAGAGGAAAACTCATCTTGTTGCTCTTCCGTTGTAGAAGAGTTATTGTGTTTTCTCCTTGGGCATACCCTGTGGATTTCAAAAAGAGTTTAATAAACTGGCATCAGTATCCCAATGCATAATATTCACGGTGTATTGTAATTGAGTGATAAGTTTGGTTCCACAGGTAAGACGAAAAATTTTCAACACTTAAACAATGTCTTAGAAAGTATTACCCAGAATGTCAAACTAGAATATGTGCTTTAATATTTAAATTTGAGAAAGGGTATCCTAGTTTACTCAGAATTATATTAATATTGAGTCACATGCCTTCTAAGGAATTTAGCTAGAAAATAGGAAGTTCTTTCTTTGTACTTAGTTTGATAGAGGTATAAATCAGTAATTTGCTTTATTTTTCTTGATGAAAGGTAATAGAAGATGACAGTAGGAATAAGGGACTATATTTAACTTTAAGCCAATTATGAAAGATAAGGAAAATTAATTTTCACCTCCACCCCCATTTGGTGCATGTCACTTTGGTTACATAATTTTATTTCCTGACATAAATGATTTTTAAATTTAATTTACTAGCTATGCCATTTATCTAGAAGTCATTTGATTTTGTTGTTATTTTTAAATTTTCATTATCTTTTATGCTTGATGACTTTTTAAAAAGAATTTAAATAGATGAGGATAGAGTTTGTATTATTTTGAAGAGAGTGAGTCCAGAAATTTGCATGTCACAATGGGATTTTATATATCAACCAATGGCTTAGTGTGTGCAATCAAAGAAACCTGAGCTTGAATTCTGGCTCTGTTAACTAACTATATGACCTTTGTCAAATTATATATCAAGCTTAGCATAAGTTTTCTCATGTACAAAAGGACATTAAATTATTTAATTTGCAGATTGCTATGTAAATTATATAAAATAATGTCCAAAAAATTCTTCACCCTAATAACCACTTAACAATATGTATTCTCTGTCTGTTACTTTATGATGTCAGATTATATGAGAGTTGAGGATATGGTTTTATTTGAATCTTTCTGATTGATCATGTTTGTTTTATTTTTTAATTTCAGGATCTATATTTTTTCTAGTTTCTTTCTCCTCTTAAAGTGAAATCAGTACCCATAAACACAACCAATTTAATAGTCCTGAAATATTAGTTAACAGGAATACATGTTTGCAGAGAAGAATTAATGAAATGGCTAAACTCCATATACTTTCTCTACTATATTTTTTAGTTCCTAATAGTGATATAGAGAATTTCTGTAGTGGGACATAATTTGCTAAAATATATACCTATATATGTAACCAACATCTTCATCTCCATCGAAGATCAATGACCAAGAAGTGCCAGAAAATTATATTGTCAAGAGTATCAGAAGAATTTAAGTAAAACATATTATTATTTCACTGACATATCCATGAACAGGATGTAGTGACAGAGAATATTCTTTTTGATCCCTTATAGCATAAAATATTTGTATTCTTGGATTATTTCTTAATAGAATATTAATATATATTTACTTTTATATAACAAACAAATATATATATATAACTTAAAGAAAAACTACTTTGGTTCTGGTTTAAGGCCTTTTCATTGCTTAGTGCATTGATAATAAATAACTGATTTTATAACTTTCTATTTATTTATTTTAGATAAACATAATTTGACCATGGTATTTCAATTTTGTGCCTCTTTCACATATAATCAAAAACTTAATATAATACAAATATTTCTATGCATCTCAGAAATAAGCACTCTGCAATGATAATATGTTTCTGAATGTTGAATAAGACATGCCTGAAAATTTGGGCCATTATTAGTTATTCTTTGCTTTGGAAAGATGAAGTTAATTTTCCAAGTTCACACTATCATTAGGTGCTAAATAGGACATATTCCTACATGATTATAGTTGCTCTTAATCTTCCACAATGTTGTCTTGTCTCGGTCATGCCAGTGAATTGAAGGTTAGAGTTGTAATGTTGCTGAAATTTTTCCATTGTGTGTTAGTCAAATGTATTATGTAATGGATTCCTTTAGTAGACTGTTGATACATTTTTAAAAATTAGTTTCATAATTTTATTTCCTTTCTCTGTGCTTCTTCCTGTCTTCCTAATTCCTGTTTTGTCCCTAACATTTTAAGTAAATATTTATGTATATAGTCTGTGGATTATTGTAAGAAAGAGCATGAGAGAGAAATATAGGGAGATAAAAGTTGGGATAGATAGAAAAAGAATGAGGAATTTTTTTAATAGAAATGTATTTTTTGTTATGTCCAATATTACATTAATATATAATTATGTTATTAATTGATACCTTCAAAAGTAATTTTATTAACATAGCCACTGGAAATAAGTTAGATATTATAAGATTTCTTTTTGTGTGTGTTTTCATGCACTAAAAGAAAAACAAAATTTACAGTGCTGAGAACTTTCTCTTATATAGGGATACTGGATTTAATTGTTTTCACTTCATATATAAATGCCTTTTAACTTAAAAAAAAAATCTTATCTCTTCACTGAATAAGAAACTGTCTGATGACATGGGGAAGAATTCCAGAAATAAAATACTACTTATGGCAAATTTCATGATTTATTTCTTTCAGGAGTAGCTCTTACAATCATTGGGTAATGTTTATTTCATAGTTATTTAAAGTCTACATAAACCACTATAATTATTAATGAAATGGCCCTGCTTTCTTTTTGACAAAAATGTTTCTCAAAATTCTTTCATAATTTGTAACAAATATTTCACAATAATGCTAGGTGTTGGTGGTGGGGTGATGTATGAGACTCCTGTATGATGTTAAGCATGTTTGTTTTGTAAGTTCACAACTTTTACTATATACTTATTGTTTATGTATGTTCATTATGTATGATATACTTCAATAATTTTTTTAAATCCCATTGAAGGACTTTGCAGGGACAAGGAGCATATGAAGAGAGGATCACCATAGATTATCATTAAGTTAAAATTTGAAAAACATCAATAATGGTAAAAAGCTGCAACTGCAAAACTGGGCAACTTATTGATATGAATTTCAAGAAAGAAAGCTGAAAAAAAAGATATTTCACTGCTTTTTTTAACACACACCTACCTCCAGAATAATTTCTGTAGCACTCTTTAACACTATTCCTGAAAGACTAATGGAAACATTATTGCCAGAAAAGAACACAAAAGAGTTTGCTATGAATTGCTTTCCCATAAGACAAATTGAAATGTGAGTCTAATTTATGTTAATTTGTCATCATCTGGAAACACTGTTAAATTACACAATTTTCAGATCTGTTTCTTATTCAAATTCAATACAATCTTGTGATGTGAATATGTTGGCACACATTTTATAATTACAATTTGCATTTCATATATACTGTAGCATATGTTGACCTAATACTCAGATGTGTGCTTTCCACTATAATATTTTTGGATTTAAAAATCCCAATATCAATTTGTGCTTGCACTAAAATTTAAGATAATATAATATGAGAATAAGATATAAAAATTGATAAGAAATTAATTGGAAATAAATACTTATATTTTCAGGGTTTTTTTCCCTGTGTTTATTTTTTAAGACACTTTGAGCCAACAAGTGTATGATAATATTTCTTCCTTAAAATTACCAGGGAAATTCATCCACATGGACGCAAGGTAATTGTTATTGCTGATCGCATCAATGCCTTGGACTGCATCATTCCCTTCCAAGAAACAAAGATGAGGATATAATTGAGTGGACTTTATTTTCACAGGATAGTGACTTGAGGACCTATAAATATAAATTGAAATGTCAGGGTTGCCATCTGATTTAGATACATATAGGATAAAGATGAAAAAATGTGGCTCAAGTCACTATGTTTGTATTGATGGGCTTCACGGATAAGTTTGAGCTGAAAATCTTCCTATTTTTATTATTTCTAGCAATTTCTTTACTCTCATAGGAAATTTAGGACTGGTTGTATTGGTCATTGGGGATTCCCTGGTCCACCATCCCATATACTATTTTCTGAGTATGTTGTCATTCTTGGATGCCTGCTATTCTTCCATTGTCACCCCAAAAATGTTAGTTAATTTTCTGGCAGAGAATAAAGCCATTTCATTTCTTGGTTGTGCAACACAGATGCTTCTCTTTGTTAGTTATGGGACCACAGAAAGCTTTCTCTTGGCTGCAATGGCTTATGATCTTTATGTAGCAATCTACAACCCACTGCTGTATTCAGTTAACATGTCATCATGTGTCTATGTGCCACTCATCATTGCTTCCTATGTCAGTGGATTTTTGCATTATACTTTACATACAGTGGCTACTTTTAGCCCATCATTCTGTGCATTCAATGAAATTACACATGTCTTTTGTGACATGCCTCCACTCTTAGCTATTTATTGTTCTGACACTCACATCACCCAGCTTCTATTCATCTACATTGTGGGTTTTCTTGAGATAACCACTGTACTAATTGTCTTGATCTCCTATGCTTTCATTCTTTTGGCCATTCTGAGGATGTGTTCTGCTGAAGGGAGATGAAAAGCCTTTTCCACCTGTGGTTCTCACCTAACTGGAGTAACAATTTACCATGGGATAATTCTTTTTCATGTATGTGAGACCAAGTTCCAGCTACACTTTGGACCATGATATGATAGTATCTACATTTTACACTACTGTGATTCCCATGCTGAATCCCATCGTTTACAGTTTGAGGAACAAAGATGTTAAAGGGGCAACAAAAAATTGTTTGAGAGAAATCGTTTCATAAATTAAATACAATATCAGTATTGAGTAAACCTTGAGATAATGTTAGCTATCAATCCATATTTCTATGTTCACGAACTAAGCTGACCAAAACTGTCCTACTTTTAGTTAATAGCATCGGCATATCTTAAAATATTTCTAAATAAAGCATTTATCTCTCTCTAATGTAGCATTTTTCCTATATAAATAAATTGCATCATCTGTCTGCTAGTAATTATGTTCAAACTGTTCCTTATTAAAATTCATTGATTAAATTATAATGGTATTGTTAGTCTGTGTAATTTGCTTTTTACTTACTATAATTACCTAGATATCTTCAGAATTGACAGCTTGACACAATCTTACATGTCTTATGAATAATCCTAAGACTCCTTTTGATGTGATTCCCCTTCTGGACATACTATGAAGGGCTTTCTAATGTTACCTCACTTGTTTTATGTTCCCTTACACTCTCAGATCCATCTACACCTCTGGACATGCCTTTTGTACTCTGGTTCAACACAATAAATATTCACCCCATTATTTCCTTCCTACTATCCAGTTACAGAAATTGATTAGACATATTCTAAATCTCAAAAAAATTATATTTAAATAGTATGGTAATATTTATTGAGTGTATAATTAAGGTTCAGGAAAAAAAATATATATATATATATATATATATAATTTAAAGAATAACTGACAACTGGCTATTATGTACAAATGGACCAAGATCTGAAAGGTTAACTAGCCTACTATTCTGAGTTCCTTTAAGGCAGATTCTTTCTTATTTCCTAGCATTGCCTTTGTCTTCTATCTTTAGAAAATGAACTTGCATTTGTCATCATTCCTAAGCACTTACGTTCAATGAGCAAAGCCCTGAGAAATGATCTCATGTTACCTGAACCCACAACTGCTTCTCCCTTATTTATTCTGCTTTGTTTACTTTTGCTCTCAGATTGTTTATTGGAAGGGGCATTAGAAGTAGAAATTTACTTTTCCCGACTGGTATTCTTATACTGTGAGTCCACAATATCAATCCTATGAAAACATGGAAATCAAAGAGCTAAATATCAAGTGTGAATTTGAGATCCAATCAAGTAATTTCAGGAACTCAGTCTCTAATTGGATGTGCAAAGAAAGCTCATATCCATTGGAACAAACCCATTTGATAGCAGTGTGATTGAAATCTACTAAAAAAATTTCCTCTTGAAAAAATAAATGAAACACTGACTTCATTGTAGATGCCATGTTGACTTACAAAGAAATTGAATATTTGAAACCACAACACATTAATATTTATTTTCATGATTATGATCTTTTGAGGTGATTTTTCTGGAATAAAGGAATAAATTACATAAAAAGTGTTTCTAAATATCTAACTCCTGCAAAAATTAAAATGTTTTCCACATTCCAGGATAATTTTATGGCTTTCTATGGTTCAAATCAAATTTTCAAATTATTAAAACAAAGTTTTAGTCATGGTTGTATCTTGGTTTATCAGTGTAATTGCTCTTTGAAATATGCAAAATAACCTTTCTTTGAGAAAGAAAGAAAGCAATCAATCCTAGGACCTAGGATGAACTTATTTTGCCTACAAAATCAGTGCAAAATTAAACAATAAATCAGTCCAAAAATTAGGCAAGTTTATATCAAGTTAATATACACGAAAATTGCACTGTCCCATTTTTTCTTCTAGTAAAGTAGAAGCCAAATGTTGAGAATAAACAATCACCCATAATATTCTATTCATCAGGTAAATATGGAAAAATGGAAAATATACTCTCAAGCTGATAACTTTTCCATCTTTTTATCTATGCTCAATTATCTTTCCACCAAGAAAGAATTATGTGACCCATTGCTCATACTGGACCTCTCTTTTTTTTTTACCATTTAACACAATAATCAGTAAATATTTTTTGGTATGGAAGTTTGATTTCTATCTAGATCTACCACTACACTGTAGTGACACAGTAACTTCCATAAAGGCAGGAGTTGGTCTGTCCACACAATTGTATCCTCAGAGCATGACATAGTTCCTTTACATATAGTGTACTTAGAAAATATAATTTTTAATGAGTAGTGAGTCAAGAAATGAGTAAAAAATTTGCACTTCTATGTAGTTTCTTAGTTACACGACAGTATATATATGTTTTAAATATTATAGCTCTTTATATCTTCATAACAACTCTAAAATATGAATCTATTTATACCTGACATCAAAGATCACAACTGAGAAAACAGGCATGCAAACTTTCAGTAATATGTTCAAGAACACATCACTCATGTAAATGATACCAACATTCAAAACTAAGTTTCCTGATTACAGAATCCCTACTTTTAAGCATTTCAGTATATAGAATGCAAGAACAAAGTAAACTTTTCACTTTGCCCACTGATTATCAAACCTCTTGACCATACCTTATGAAGTAATGAAAGTCTTTATTAAGTCAATAGTAGAAATAAGAAAGAAAGGAATATTTTAAGAAGTAGGGAAGAATTGGTTTCCACTAGATTTGGCAAAATCATTCAGTTTGTTGATACATATCGAATTGCAGGGTATTTTCCTGGGTGAGCAATAAGATGAAGACATAAAGAATAGAAGTAAAAGTGAAAGAAGGTGAAGGATGAAAAGGAAGAGGAGGAAGAGGAGGAGACATTTAAAGAGAACAAGGAGAAATGAAGAAAAAAATGGAGGAAGAGGGTGAAAAAGAAGAACATTAGAAAGATGAAGTGGATAAAATAAATTATAACTATAATGATTCTGAGATTTCATTACATTTTCAAGGTACAGATCTAGAATCTCAGAAAAATATTTAAAGGCAAGTATGGACTTGTCCAGAAGGAGATATTTGAAGCCTCTGTACTTGATTCAATTTTAAAAAGAATATAGAATGCCCACTTCAACATAGGATTAAGAAATCTGCAAAAAAAAAAAAAAAAAAAAAAAATTGCAACAATCTAACAATTTTTAAAAAGCCAGATAATCTTAGAAAAAAAATCAAAGTTTTTCATGAGCCCACCAGAAAGCTGAGTTTGCAAACATCTGAGAAATCTGAACTCCAAGGAAAAACAAGAGCCTCAGAGGAGTTGGCATAATTGAATGGTTTCACCTTTGACAGAAGATGGGAGAAAGAGGTGTTCATAGTATAAGCATGTAGGAAGAAATCAGCTAAATTTCAAAGAGTAGTTAAGTCTAAGTGTGAACTACAATGTCAGTTGGGGAAAGCAGAAAAACCAGAATCAAGGGATTTCCTTTCACTCTCAATGTCTTCTTTGCAAGTGTCTACCAAGTGTTCATGGGAACAATTGGGGATAGGTTGGGAGATGTCCTGACAAGGTCTCCGTGCAACCCACAAAATAACAAACATCCTCCTCTGTTACCAAATGAGGGACTTCTATTATTTTCCAACTACAGCTTTAACCTTAAGTTAGACTGCTCTAATGATAGATAAGATAGATGAGATACTTAATCATAGAATTGCTCCAATCTATATCAGATTTCTGACTGAATCCAATCTATAGCAGATCTCTGCTTTCTTATTTCCTCCCCCTAAGTTTCTAACCAAAGTATAAATCCTATCATAGGTTCTTTCTCATAACCTTTTATTTGAACATTGCACATTTCCCTATAGCTTGTGTTCTTCCTCATGGCATTGAGTAATAAAGCCACATTTTTAGACTACAGGTGTTCTTTCTCTTTGGCTAAAGAACAATGACAATTGCTAGTTTAAAATATCTAGTGAAGAGGATAAACAATATGCACAAGGACATGAAATATTTCATCAGAAAGACAGATACTCTAAAATAGTATCCAATGAAATGGTAGAAATAAAATTTTAAATTGAACACACACAAGCACAATATCAGAAACAAAGAATCCCTTCAACACGGTCATCACTAAAGTGAGTGCAGCTGAGAAAAAAAAAAACAATGAAATTGCAGATGAGTCAATAGGAATTAACCAAAGAGAAAGTTAAAGAAAAAAACAAAAAATGGGGAGAAAGTATCCAAGAGTTGTGGGTCAATGTCAAACAGTTTAATATATAAGTGACTAGAGTTCAACAACAAAAATAGAGAGGGAGTGGAGCAGAAGCAATATTTAAAGAGATAATGGCCAAGACTTTTCTAAAAATAAGGAAAGACATCAAATCATATGGTCATAAATGTCAGCAAACCCCCAGAGTGGATAAATAAAAAAGCAAATCAATGGATCATAAAACACATCTAGATTCATCAGATACACTGATGAAAAGCAAAGGTAAGTATACAATTATGAAGGCAGTCAAAGGAATATACATTGCACACACAGAAGAAAAAATAACTTCAATTCTTATAAGAAATTTGCTGCCTGAATGACACATGCCAAAAGAAATGGAAAAACATATTTAAAGTACTGAAAGATAAAAAACTTATTCCAGAATTCGATATGCACTGAAAATAATTTTCAAATATAAACACAAAATACAGACTTTTTGGAAAATTAGCAAACATATATACATGCATACAAATAAATAAATAATGTTTTTGCTAAAAGATTTGCCCTTTAAATATTATCCAGACAGGTATATGATAACAGAAGGACACTTGGGCTTAAACATAGATATAAAAGGCACTGAACATGTAAAAATGGAAATTAAATATCAAATACTTGTGTTTAATTTTTTAATTGCTTTAAAAATAATTGATTAAAGCAAAACTAGGTTGGTCAATTAGTGGGATTAAACCATTTTAAAAAGTGAAATTCATAACAAAACACATTGGAAAAGTAGAATTGAGTCTCTACTACTTTATGGTTCTAATGTTATAAGTTCTGTTGGATATTATATTAGGTAGACTATGATAAATCAAGCATGCATATAACTATTTAAAAATGAAGAGAAAAATTACAAACATAAGGAATTAAAGTAAGAAAATCACCAATAGTCACACTCAAATATTTAAAGGATAACAAGAAAAAAGTTATGAACAACTTTTAGTTGCCAACTTTTATAATTTAGAGGAAATGAACAATTCCTTAAAATGTTCACCTCAGAAGAAACTGGTAACCTGAATGAGCCTACTAACTCTTAGAGAAATTGAAGTTTTCCTGAAAATCCTCCTGAATGAAAAAAAAAGGAAATTATTTTTCAAATGTAAAAATCTCACATTTGCATCACACTGCAGTGTGAACACAGTGCTATGTGAAACCCCTTCAACCATGTAGAAAAGGACATCTATGGAGATAGTAAGGAACAACATGGAAGAAACCAGGGTCCCAGGATTACATCATGGAAAAAAGCCACCCACAAATCCTAGTCAGTGAAAGTCTGCACTGTTACATTCAAGGATGATACTTTCTCAGCTACCATGTATCTGATGCCTTTTCTTATACCAGGGCAGACTTACCTAACTAATACAGGTTCTCTGACTCTCTCTATAGCACAATAATATCACCTGATAAATTGTTCTTTCCTTCAGAGCTTTTTCTTTCTGTAAAAAAAGACAATGGAGACATGTTCAAGAAGATATAGCAGCTATCTCCAAAATTATACTTTCTTCTCTTAGCAAATCTAAAGAAGTCTACCAACAACATACTCACATAAAAAATCCTATTTTTTGTTAATGCTTTTTAATATAATAATGTAATATATTTTTCAATTCTGATAAGTGTAATATACTTTTGTAGAAAAACAGTCATATCAGAGAGTAGTAATTAAGGATGTGAGCTCTAAAATCACACTGTCTGGGTTCTAATTGGAGCTTGACCTTTAACATGTTGGCTGATCATGAACAAGCTCTGTAACTTCCATGCCCCAGTTTCATCATCTGCAAAATTCAACCATTCAAATACATTTATTGAGGTACTCTTCTGTGTACTGGAGATATAACCATGAACATAATTGGCAAAATTCCTTCATTCAAAGGCATAAACAAAATATATAGAATGTTAGATGAGGTAACTGCCATGAAATACCAATACAACAATAACAATGGATGGAGCAGGTGCAGTTTCACATAGGGTGGTAAGCAATGGTCTTACGAGGAAGAGAATGAGAAAAGATCCATGCAGTTAACTGGGGGAAGGGAATTACAGAAAGAAGAGAAATTGGAAAAATTCCAGGCAGCATCAGAACTTATGTGTGTATTGAATTGTGAAGAGATCAGTGTGGCCATACCAAAGAGAGCATGACAGATACAATCATAAAGAATGAATTCATAAAAGTAAGGATTAGGGCATGATCATATTGAATCTGAAGTCTTTTGCAAAATTCTGATTTTGAATCTTCATGTGGTCAGCAATAATTTATAAAGACTGAGATGATTGTTTTGGACCAAGGTGATAGCAGAGGATGTGTTGAGAAATAGTCAAATGTCAAACATATTCTGCACAAAGAATCAATATGATAATCTCATGGATTCGATGTGAGGTTTTTGAAATTGAAAAAATGCCAGGATGAGTTTTAAGCCTTTGATTAAACAAGTATCAGGATATATTTTCATTACTTGAGATTAAATTTCAGATAATGTAAGCAGCTACCTGAGAGTTATGTTGTCAAGGTAAACTATATTAATTATATACCTAAAGGCCTTTGAATAATGTCTAGCATTCAGTAAGGACTTAGTAAATATAGTCTATTTTATATCAATATCGTTATAACATCAATTATTCACAAACAAAAACTATTGCTCATATTTTGTCATGCTCTATTCCAGTTTTATTTTCTTTATCATTATTTAAGTAGTTCAAATTTTACAATACATAGAATTTTACCATATTGCCATGAACAAAAGAATTTTGTCTTAAAAATACTTCAGACCACATCTTACATAAAATATGATCTACAATGATATAATTAGGGAAAATTAAGAGACAATGCAAATTACCCGGTGTTTTCACATTCCCCCAAATTTATATTACATTCATTTAATGATGTCATAAATGTTTTCCAGAATATATTATAAGAGGATAGTGTAGTCTGAATTTAATTAAATCAATAGCATTTCCTGAACTTATTACTGCTTGAAAAATTAGAGAATCTGTTGGCCATCATTGCCAGCAAATTCAACAGCATCCAATTCCTAAATCATAGAAATGTACTTTAATGAAAGCAGTGCAAACATAGTTCATAAAAAATACCTGAAAATGTATACAACTTATAAACATAAGAAAGGACACCATGCATGTACAAGGTGAAAGATTAGTTTAGAAAATACATTATTAGAAAATAAATGCTTATCAAAAACACCTCTAATTATATACAAAACAAAGAAGAATTGCAATAAATATAGATTCTGGACAACATAGAGATGAGAGTCAAAATAAGGATAATACAATACTTTAATTGGATATTATATATGAAAAGTTAAAATTTTCATATAAATTCAGAACGTGGAGGAAAATAATGCACATATCAAGTATTTGAATAAATTCATTAGCTGTGATGAACTAGTAAAAAGTCATTAACAGTTTATTCTTAAAACAGAAGTTTACATTTATTTTACTCTTTCAAAATCATTTAAGAAAATGAACAAATATAATTCTACAAAGCAAATCTTAATACAAGTTAATATAACACAAATCACTTGAATGCAGAAAATACATGTAATAACCATTATTTAAGTTTGAATGAACATAATCAAATACAGGATAATGAAGAAAACACATTTTCTTTCATATACATTAAATAATAGAGAAAATTAAATCTGCTATTCCAGATTATGTAGAGGAATTTTTAAAAGGAAATTTTAGCAACCTAAGTGATTAAAAATTATGGGGTATCAACAAAATGGGATTCATTATCAATTCTTAGCTTTGCAAATTTCCCTTATTAAAATTTTCAAAATAAATAAACCAGGAGTTGAACTCAATGATATTTCATTTTAAAGAATATAAACTTGTGGAAATCAGGAAAAAAGGAAATGATTATTTTAATCATACCAAAATTAAACAAAGAAATAGTATGTACTGAAACTTGTTGACATATCACAGCAAAGTAGGATTTTACACATGGTTAGCAGCTGCACACAAAAGAGATATTACTGCAAGAAAATATTTAACCTCATAAATTTACAAAACTTGAGGTCTTAAAGCATTGGAAGATGAGATGTTTAATTTAACACATTTAGGAAAAAGTTCCTGTATATATTAAAATATACATCCACATACATAAGATTAGTCTAGGAGACCTTGAAAAAAACTACTAAGAATGGAGCATCTATTAGGGATTTATGTGACACAATTTAAAAATATAACATTAAATATATATATACACATACATATATATTTTACACAATATTGTTCTAAAAAACACATGTTTAAACCACAGGTTTAACACATATTTAATGGATCCTACTTACAAATTAGATTTCTGAAAACACATGCTTGAAAATATTCCAGATCATGTGTGGTCTACTATAGCTTGGCTTGACAGGAATGCCAGCTATTTTTTAAAAGATGATGCTGTATTTAAAGAGAGACCAAGTAAATACCCAAGTAGAAAAGAAATAAAAGATATACTTAAATGTTCAGTATCCCTGTCATTAAAATTGCCTGAAGCTCTTGTACATGACTCTAATGAGAGCATTTTTTCACTTATTTGTTCCTAAGACTATAAATGAGTGGATTCAGCATGGGGATTGCCATAGTATAAAACACAGAGGCCACTTGATCTTTTCTCATGGAGTAGGAATTTTTTGGCTCTAAATAAATAAAAATCAAAGGGGCATAAAATATTGTGACTCCCAGGAGAGGGAGGCACAGGTAGAGAAGGCTTTGTGCTTTCCTGAAGTGGAATTAATTTCAAGATAGTAGACAGAATAGACCCATAAGACACAGAGATTGTGATAAGAGACACCATTAGATTTAAACTAGAGAGAATGAATATCATGATTTCAGTGTCATGAGTGTCAGTGCAAGATAAGGCTAAAATTGGGAATATGTCACAGAAGTGATAGATTACATTGGATTTGCAGAAATGCAAAGCACTTATGAAAATGACATTGATTAATGATTCAGTTAAACCAATCATGTAGGACCCAGTGATGAGGGCTTGGCAGACTTTTGTGGACATAACAATTCGGTAATGAAGAGGATTGCAGATAGCTGCATAGCAGTCATAGGCCATTGAGGAGAGAGAAAAAAAAAATGAATGGTGCACAAGAAGGAAAAAGAAAGACTTATGTGTGAAACAGCCCATGAATGAAATATATTTGTTGTACATCAGTAAGTTCTCTAAGGTTTTAGGGGTGATGACCATTGAGTAACTAAGGTCAAAAAATGACAGGTGACTGAGGAAAAAAATACTTGGGGATGCAAAGATGGCGATCCAGGTGAATTATCAGTATCATCCCTGCATTCCTGAACATGGTAATCAGGTATATTAGGAGAAATAACATATAGAGGACTACCAGATCACCTCAGAGACTGTCAATTCTATAAGGATGTAGTCAGGCACATTTGTGTTGTTCCTACTTCCCATGATAGTGTTCAAATATTGTAAACTGTTCATGAATCAAATGTGATATTTCTCATGAATGACTTCAAAACATTTTTTGTTTATAAAAATGATCTACATTAGTTAGAAAAATAATTTTGCAATATTAGAAATTTATAATAAAGGACAGTGTACAACTGGGGCAGGGGAGGATCATTGGTGTGGGGTGTCAGTGATAGGGGATATATGGGAGAAAGTTCACCTGTCCATACATATAAGGCATACAAAAATGTTCAAATGTTCATGGGGCATTGTCACAGTGGGTGGAAACTCACACAATAACTGAGAGAATATTGAATTTGCACCCTGGAGAGCTCTACCACATTCTCTAATGGAGCAGCAACAGTCCACCAAGTGAAGGGGCAATGACTGGTGAAGGAGGATGATACACTGATGGCCCTTAATACTGAAGACTATGCTTATGAGCCTTTGCTTTTGAAATTGAAACTTAACCTAGTATTGTGGGATGCCTAAGAGTTGCCTCCCAAGAGTCTCCTTTTTGCTCAACTGTGACCTCTCTCTAAGCCAAATTCACTATATAAATGCATAACCTTGCCCCCAGTGTGGGACATGACTCCAAGGGATGAGCCTCCCTGGCACTGAGGTGATTACTACCAATCACCAATTAGCAATGCAAATGCAAAAAGATCTCAAATAAAAGGGGGGAAAGGTAAAGAGAAATGAGTTTATATGGCTAAGAGACTTCAAACTGAGTTGGGAGGTTATCCCAGAGGTAATGCTTATGCACATGTCAGCAGGATGTCATAGACTGCCAAAGTGGATACTACCCCAAACGGTGTGGCTCCTGAGGGCTCTGGAGATACCCAGGACCTATGGTCAGGGCAGATAACTCCAGAGTTTGGTGCCTTGCCAGTGGATGCTATTTTGGAGTTTGTGCTCCTGAGAGTGACAGAGTTGGACTCAATTATGTCTTTCCTACACATGGCTCATCTGTCCCTTCTATTTAAACTTATACTTGGTGCCAGAATTTGTAGGTGTATGTCCAAGAGACTTGAGCCTTTGGGCTGTCCATGTGCCAGCTTGGCCTGGAGTCTCAGCAGAGTTGCAACACCTACTCTCCAGTTCATTGGACTCACACAGGACAACTAACAAGGAGATGAGGATTGACAATCACCATTCTAAGGAAAGAAGAGAGCATACAACAGCAATCAAGACAGTCCTATCCATTGGCTGTATGGGATCGAAGCTCCCACTCAATTAGAGGTGGAGTGGACATCACCATCCCAGAATCCTCAGTAATGGGGAATGAACTATAGACTAGAGTGGACTTACTGGTATTCTACTATAGATATATTGTGATTCTAGCAATGGAAGAAATTACAACATTGATGTCGAGCCAGTGACCACTGGAGGCTCTGGGGGCAGGGAGAGGAAAAAAGATGCAATATGAGGGCTTTTTTGGGACTTGGGAATCATCTTGAATGACACTGCAATGACATATACAGGTCATTTCATATCATCCCATAACATGTAGAACTGTGTGGGAGAGAGTGTATACTACAATGTGAACTATAGTCGATGCTTAATGGCAAAGCTCCAGAATACATTTATCAAATGCAATGATTGTGCTACACTAATGAAGGATGATTTTGTGGGAGGGTGTGGGAGGTGTGGGGAGTGGGGCATATGGGAATCCCTATATTTTTTGTGTAACAGTTATATAATCTCAGTATCTTTTTAAAAAATTATAAAAAATTATTAATAGAAGGGGAGGAGTGGATACACAGAACCTAAGTCTGAAATCATTTATTATAAATGCAGATACCCAGCCTGGCCAGACTGGTGTGAAGAGAGAGGGGTAAATACCTGGGAGAATAGAGAGCACCCTTGGCTCCTGTCAACTGGTGTCTCCATGTTGCTGATTTTTCAAAAGATCTGGAAACCTGGAATTTTATGAGGAATGTTTTGATTTTTAAATCATCATGAGGAGCCACCCAAATACACTTATAGGCTAATGTTTTGTTACCCCCCTCTGAAACATTGTCACAGACCTCAGAATCTAATTTCAGTAAAAAATCATTAAGCCTCAAAAAAAAAAAAAAAAAAAGAAAATAATCTACATTAGTTAGAAAAATTATTTTGTGATCCTAGAAATTTATAATAAAGAATAGTGTGGTAAATGTTACTTAAATATATGTTTCCCTGCCAAATAACAAACTAGATATAAATCATCATTTGTATATAATATAATAGAGATTCATATATATTGCATAATTGGAATGAACTTGATACTTTATTAACACATTTATCCAAATGAAAGTATTATACTATAAGTACTACTTTTATACACATTTTTATATGAGAAAATGGCATAGAAAATAACTTATCCAGAATCACAACCATTAAGTTTTATTGGCTCTGTGATTCTACCAAGATTATTTGAGTCCAAGGATCAATGTCATGACAATATATTACTACTTAAAATTAATTTCAGAAAAACAGATAAAAGTACTAGATATATTGCAAACAATCAAAGAGATATTCATGTGTCATTTATTGCTTTTTTGCTTCCAAAATTATTTAATACAAATTTCAGATCAGAAATTAAAAACTTAGGAAGCTACTTTAGTAGGGTGCATTAATATTATAAATGACTCATTACTATCAATTTTCAAAATATATGTTGTTTAACAGATTATTAATCAAATATCCTCCAAAAATATTTTTTAAATATAGGTATATTGGTTGAATACTCTGAGTCCATCAATTTTATGTTTCCATTTGTATAAATCCTGGCATTACTTACTTAAGTAAAGCCTGTATGATATATATATACTCTCCTAATAATATCCCCATTATTTTTAGGTAAACTGAAACACTCTAATTTTGAGATTAATACTTACCATGAGCCAAAGCTGGTGAAAAACTCCTACAGCATTACCTGTTTAGAAATTTGTCAACCTAAAGTTTGCCTCACAAATAAATATTTTAACCATTTAAGGAAACTGAAATATCCATGATATAATACTTGCTTTCATTGAGATAACTTTTGCTTAATTTTCTAGACATGTATTTTGGGTTTGTGTTGTTTGTTTTTTTGTTTGTTTGTTTGTTTGTTTTTTAAGTAAAATAAAGCAATCTAAAAACTTTGTTCAATTTCTGGCTAAAAATATCAAGTCCACCTGGAAATTATGTCTCTTAAGTATACCAGGTAGCTGCTTTAAACACAAGCAGAGGAGAGTATCCATTATCTTTCACCCAGATAATCCCATGACACCTCTTATATTGAGGATTACTGATAATGCAACATTTGGTCTGATCAGGGGCCAATTTCTAAGGAAGATTGCTTGGCAGGATTCCAAGAATAAAAGTTTGAGTACTAATGCATCTGGGGTAGGTTTGTTACATACAGTTGACTTCTTCTTAGTAGCTACATAATGTTGAGAAGTATATTTTGGTATTCCTTTGTGATATTCTAATTTATGACTGGGTTAAAGGAAGTTATTTCTGGAAAAAGAATTAACATGTGTCTGAAAGTCCAGATCACTAGGCATTAGGGATGGAATAGAACATTTTTCAAATTGAAATATTTTTATATTTAAAAGTGTGTAATATCATATTAGTAAACATTGTTCATTATCCAAAAATTAAAGCAAGAAAAGGAAAAACATAAAGAAGAAATGGAAATCATTCATAAATGTTCAACTTTAGAAGTATTTTCTTCCAATTATTTTCCTTTGTGCATATAAGGCTTATAAAGGCATACTTATGTGTTCACATATTTTTTCACACTGTACTTTCAGTAGTATCCTGATTTATTATAATACACCTAAACCTATGTTATATTAGACTTTTGTAAAACCCACAATTTTATGCATTTTTAATTGGTTGGTGCAACACAACTAATCTTTTTCTAGGAGATGAATATTGCATAATATTGCATAGATTAATTGGCACTTTTAAGGTATCACAAGGAAAATATGGTGGAGTTCCTCCAGTCAGGTTTGTCAGTGTCAACTAATTCATCTGCACAGCAGATGCATTGTTGTATTCAGTCACAATAATGTTTGTGCAATTTGTTATTTTAGTGTAATGGCTTCTATTATGTTAAAAGAAATGTGAAAAAAAGAAAGTGAAAAATCTGTTCTTAATTTAATTTAATAAACAAAACTTCACTTCTTCTATATGTAACCAGGTAAAATGTATTCTTGTGTATCATTCATTAATTAATGATAATGAAATCAAATTTCATGTAGTTCTAGAAACAACTTATTCCAGAAAAACTGTTACAATACAAAATTTAAGGAGAGAATATGATAGTATGGAAAAGGAATTTTTAAATATTGTATTATATATTTGATGTTCTTTTGGAAGCACAATTCTTCTCTTCATCAAAAATTCAGTAATACTGAAAAAAAGCTTATTTAGAGGTTAAAAAGCCATGTCAATTTATTCATAACTTATGACCTTGCAGTTTAAGCTAAATGAGACACTTATGGAGAATTTTCTAGGTCAGTGCCACATCAATAAAGTTTGTTTGTTACTTGCAAAATCATCATGAATAAATTTTTCTTATTAAGACTGAAGTCAATTTTTTTTAGTCATTAAAGGTATTTTAAAATAATATAAGTTGAAGAAAGAGTAATTAACAACACTAATTTTATGATTAACATTTTTTGCTTAATCATTATCAGTGGCATTCCAATATATCATATCTAACAGGAAAATAATTTTGTTGGGTGACTAGGAGTAGGAAACAGAAAAGAAAGATGGCTTCTTTGTCTTATATTTCAACAAAAGTAGAACTTTATCCTTGACAATTATTCAAAGTCATTTTCTTAAAACCATTCTAATCTTCCTTTTAATTCTTTCAATTTATTTTATTTGTTTTGAAGCTCTCTTACTGATTTTATAATTTCTTGAAAATTTTTCTCTATTTTATGTTATACTGTCCTTTATATCTCTGGAGTAACAGAGGTCTACTTTTCCTATTATGACTTTACACAGTAGTATTTAAATGCTTATATTTAGAGATTTACATTTGTACATGCTAATCCTTTCATTTATCTCCTATAAACATGACATAGTTGGGTCCTACTTTTTAGTTGAGTTAATTATTATGCCTTTTTCTTGTTGTTGATAGTGGAGATCAAACCCAGCACTGTGTACATGGGAAACAGGTACTCAACCATTGAGCTACATCCTCTCCCCAGTGAGAGTTGTTTATTTTTTTCATTTCTTTGTTTTTGGGAGATTCTGGGGATCGAACCTGGGACCTTGAACATAGGAAGTAGGTGCTCAACCAATTAAGCTATACCCACTCCCTACTATACCTTTAATTGATATGTTTGGTTCATTTATTCTTAAAATGATTATATTTGTGTTATTTTCAATTTTTGTCATGTAATTTTGAAACTCTGATCTTTCTGTCCTGGCCTTTTTATTGGATAAAATATTTAATATTAAATTTTATTCATTTTACTGGATTTTTTTACCCATACCTCATTCCTTTATATTGCTAATGATTTTTCTAAAGAACAAAATTCATATACTTAAAACATTTTAGTGCACTTAATATTATTATGATTGCTTCCAGGGAACCGAGATGACAGCATAAGTTACTGTAAGGTTCTGTCTGTCCACAGATCTTTAAAAAGCTAGAAAATAACTGGTAGAGCCAACTTCCTCAAAACTCCAGAAACTCATTAAAGGATGGCAATAACTATGTGAGTAATGGATCAAGAAAATGAATCTTAAAGCTGGTAGCACAAACTAGGCTCTCCCCCAACCACTTCCCTGTGATTTCTTTGCAGGTCCTTGGCTCTGTTTTGTAGGAGCATAGAAACTCTTATAAACATACTGGTTTACAGGTATATCAGTACCAATCTATCCAGTGGCAGTCTTAAATCCTGACCCAGGACCATCATCTCAGTCTCATAGTCCCAGAACTAACCTTGCAGACCAAAACAGTTTATTAAACAGTATAAGAAACAGATAATTCAATGTGGCCTGGGGCAGAGGATTCCTGGCTTTAAAACTTAAAATAGAACACTTAGGAAGGGGAAAGTCTATTTCATCTTGATAGAGGAAACATTCCAGTTCCAGTAAACAGGGGAATTTCTAAAGCCAGTACATAGCCCCAGAGGAGACACAGCTGAGAAAGGAAGGAGAGGAACCCACACTTTTGCCTCAGGCTGATCTTGATAAGAGAGCTAAACACTGAAAGATAGTACCAGCCAATACAGAGTCAATTTTTAAATAGAGGGAAAGGAGTTTTTGTTTGTTTGTTTTCTTTTGTTGTTGGTTTGTTTTGTTAGCCCTGATATTCAAGGATATTAAAGATGTATCTTTAATATCATTTGATTGACACAAACTTGAAAAGCAAAGAGCTGAGGGGTTAAATCTCTGAGTTAAAACATTAAAATATTAAAATATATAGTGTGCAATAAAGTTTACATGGCAAAGACACAGTAAATTATTGTCTATCTAAAGGAACAAGATAAAACTTCAGAAATCATCAAAGAAGAAGACTAGATGTTGGATATACAGAAGAAAGACTCAGTCAATATGAAGACAAGGCAATTAAAATGATTCAGGATGAAGAGCAAAAAAGATTTTTAAAAGAGAGGATGAAAGAACAGAGCCTAAGAGACAGTGGAGCACCTTCTTAATGGGAATCTCAGAAGAAGAAAGAGAGAAAGGGGCAGGTGGTTTATTCAAAGAAATAGAGGCAGAAAAGTTATCAAATTTAACAGAAGACATGAAATCATTTACAAAGCCCAATGAACACCAAACATGATAAATTTCAAGAAAAGTATGGCCATGCTTAATGTAGTGAAACTGGAGAATGCAAGGACAAGTTCTGAAACTACAGGAGAAAAGTAACATGTTATATAAAAAACAGTCAATGGTGAGAAAACTGCCAATTTCTCATCAAAAAGCAAAAGGCAAGAAGGAAGTCGGATGAAATATTTAAGTGCTTAAAGAAAATAACTTCAACCGAGAATTTGATTTCTGGAAAGACTGTTTGAAATATGAGAGAGAGATTAAGACATTCCCATATAAGCAAAAGCTGATATGGGACCTCCCCTCTAAGCAATGCTACAGGGAGTTCTCTGATAGGAATGAACACTAGTGAGCCAGGCTAGGTTAGGGAAAGGGAAGATGAACCTAAAACCTGGTAGGAAAAACATGGCCCTGAAACACGTGGCCATGGAAATCCCCTGAGGGAAAGACCTCAGCAGAAGGCTGCTGGAAGGACCCCACAAAAATCTCACATTTGGAATGAGAATTCATCTGGCATCAAAGAAAAGCCCCAGATATTCTCAAGGGGCATTATTGCCCCTTCCAGGGGGAATTGATGGTTGGGATAATCAATCAAAACAACAAACAGCTATGACCTCTCCTCTGTACATTAACAAGCGGAGCAATAATTAATGGTTTAAAAAACAGCCACACAAGCTGAATATTTCTCTCTGCCTGGACCAACCCCCAAGTACACTTGGGGACCCATAATCTGTTATTTTCTCCCATTTCTATTATCTTCTCTCATTTCCTTAATAAATTACTGGCCTAACTAAACTGGTATGTTCTTAAATTCTTTTATGTAACATAGCCAAGAACCTAGAGAATAGAACACTACTGCATCCAGGTAAGAGAGGGAAGAATAGTCTGATAAATTATGGTCAAGAAGAATAAATTGCTCTCAGAGAACGGCTGTTACAAGCACACATCTCCCACTCTCACAGTAGATTGCCTTGGGGTCCAGGCCTTGGGTACGTCACTGGTGACAAAAAGGTAAATAAAAACCCTCTTCCCTAAGACCTGCTGTGGGCATGGTTGATCACTGACCATGGCTTTTGAAAAGCAAATAAGGATAACTGGGGGCCAGGTCTGAAGGCAGACATTCTTTCAATAAGCACCTCTTACAGGCTGTGGCAACCATTGTTTCCACCTGCCCCAAACAAGGGAAGTGGCAACAGTGGTTTCAAACATCCCTGGGCATGGATGATTGAGGTTGGGACTTAAGGACACAGCACTTCCTAAGGGCACTGGGGGACAGTTAGTTTAAAAGTTGCATTTGCATGGCATGGAAGTATAGCTCAGCTTTGGGTAGCAGTAGGAGGAGCTCTTGGCACCCTTCCTATACTCCTCCCCAGAGCATTTTGGAGTCAGTCTGCACCACCTTTGTGGGTCCCTGGCTTTGATTTGGCTGGGAAAGCCTGATTTTGGAAAGGTCTCTATTTCATCACTTTCATCCCAGAATTTGCCCTTCAGACAAAAGTAGCTTGAGACAGTGAATGTAGTTAAGAAACTATAGAGGTACACTGTCTGGGGCAATGGACTGCCAGCTTCAAACACCCAAGAGAAGGAGATCTCTCTACTGAGAATTAGAGGGGAAAACCAAACTCCTGTAAACAGAGGAGCCTCAAACAACACAGAAGCTCAGAAGGACAGTGAAAACCCTAAACACTGCATTCATCTTGGGCAAACTTTCCTGATGAGAGGGCTGAAGCTCAGTAAAATCTCATTTTTTTTTATCATCAGCTGAGAACAAAATAAAATAATAAAATAAAATAACAACAAAAAACAAACTCCTGACATCCCAGGGAATAAATCTCAGAAATAATATGTTAAAATGTTGAAATATACAGTGTACAACAAAAGAGTATAAGACAAACATAGAAACAGGAAATTTTGGCCCATCCAAAGAAGAGGCTAAATATCCAGAAAACACTAATGAAGAACAAGATTGTGAACATACTGAACAATACCTTTGAAAAATGATCTTAATAATACTCAAGGAGATGAAGAAAAATACAGAAGAGAAACTAAAAAAATATCAGGAAAACAATGAATGAGCAATGAGAGTCTCAGTAAAGAGAAATTTTAAAAAGGAACTAAACAGAATTCCTATGTGGAAGACAGCAATAACTGAAATGAAAAATGCCCTGGAGGGTTTCAAGATAAGAGTGGATATGGCAGAAGAAAGAATCAATGAACTAAAAGACAAAACAATTGAAATGATTCAGACTGAGGAACAGAAAATAAAGAAATATTAAAAGTGAAAATAGCCTAAGACAGCTATGGGATACCATCAAGTGCACCAATATGCATATTAAGAGAGTCTCAGATGGAGAAGGACTAGAGTAAGGGGCAGAAGGAATATTAAAATAATGACAGAGAACTTCCCAAACATAGGAAAAGACATAAATATGCATATCCAAGAAGCACAGAGAACAGAATAAGGATAAACATGAAGAAAAATATACCTTAACATACATTGATCAGTGATTTGAATGAAAATTCTGAAAGCTGTAAATGCAAACCAAATGTTGCATCCAAAGAAGTCCCAAATAGATTGAGTGCCTATTTATCATCAGAAACTATGGAGATAAGAAGGCAGTGGGTTGAAATATGTAAAGTGCTGAAAGATAACTACTGCCAGTCAAGAAATTTATATCCACAAACTTTCTTTCAAAAATTAGGAAGAGTTTATGATCTTCTCAGATAAACAAAAGCTGAGGGAGTTCATCATTACAACTGCCCTACAAGAAATCTTACAGGGAGTTCTTCAGACTGAAAGGAAAGGAATAAACCATGGTACAAAACAGCATAAATAAAAACCTGTAGTAAACATAAACATTTGGATAATTATAAATTTCAATATTATTGTAATGTATTGTTTGGTATGCAACTCCACTTCTTACTAGGTACTAAAATGCAAATGCACAAAAAGGAATGATAGGGAAGCAGATGTGGCTCAAAGAGTTGGGCACCCACCTACCACATGGGAGGCACCAGGTTTGGTTCCTGGTGCCTCTAAAGAAAATGAGCAAGACAACAATCTGACACAATGAACTGGCACAGCAAGTTGATACAAAGAGTTGACACAATGAGATGATGCAATGAAGAGACACAACAAGGAAACACAATGAGAGACACAACAAGCAGGGTGCCGAGATGACACAAGTGATTGGGTGCCTCCCTCCCACATGGGAGGCCCCAGGTTTGGTTCTCAGTCCTCCTAAAAAGAAGATGAGTACACAATGAACACAAGACATTGTGAGACAGCAAGCACAAACAATGGGCAGGGGGGCAGGGAGAAATAAATAAAATAAATCTTTAAAAAAGTAACGCTAAATCTATGTTTTTGGGCATAAAATGTAAAGATATAAGTGGTAACAAGTTAAAAAAGATGAGGGGACATAAGAGTACTGAAAAGTATTTGTGCATACTATTGAAATTAAATTGGTATCAAAACAAATAGGATTATTATATATTTAGGATGTTAAATTTTAAGCTCATGGTAACCACAAGAAAAATATATGAAAAATATATCTAGATAGAAATAAGACTCAATATAGTACATCACAAAACTGAAGTAAATATAAAAGTAACATTAATGAAAGAATTGAGGGAGCAAAATGGTATAATAGTCACAAAGGTTAAAAAGCAAAATGACAAAAGGAAGTCCTATATTATCAGTAGGGACTTTAAAAGTAACTGGAGTAAAATCTCCAGTCTAAAAGGAAAGATTGACAGAATGGATAAAAAAACCATGACCCAAGTATATGCTGTCTGCAAGAGACTCACTTTAAATTCAACAATACAGTTATGTTGAAAGTGAAAGGATGGAAAAAATATATATTATGCAAGTAGGAACCAAAAGAGAACTGGGATATCTCTACTAATAGAAAAAAAAATAGACTTTAAGTCAAAACATTTCACAAGGGACAAAGATGAGCATTATATACTGATGCAGGAAACAATTCAACAGGAAGATGTAACGGGTATAAATATATATACACCTGACAGCAGAACCTAAAATATGTGGGAAAAAAAAAACACTGACAGCTGTGAAGGGAGAGATTGAATGTTCTATATTTGCCACAGGAATGAAATGAAAACACTTTGAGGCTTAGTAGTCTTTGGGGGCGGCCCCATTTATTGTTCTGCTCCAGTTTATATACAGTCCAGCCACTATGGGAAGTGTGCTCAAGGACATGCTGCATGTGTAGGGGTTCAGAAAGTTCTGGCATGCACAGGAGATATTGGAGAAGCAGAAAGCTCTAACTAAATAACAGTAGAGTAAGAAAGTTCCTATTGTTTTCAGCAGGAACTGATAACAGCAGCTATTTCCCATGCAGCAGTATATTGCTTGTGCAGCAAAGCATGTGTTAACTGTTTCAAAGATATTTCAACCAAAGTGTTCCCACATCTCTCCCTTTTTTGTTTAACAAAGACAAAGAAAAGGAAAGGGGAAATGTATCCTAGCACAGCTTTTATAAATATCTGTTTTTAATTTGATGATTGGTGGTAGTAAGATTAGGTTGCTTACAGTTACCTGGGTTATGAACTGGGCTGTGTGTGGGAAATAAAGTAGCCACGGGGGCAGTTAACCTCCCTTGGTAGGGGTGAGGGTTAATGTCCTACCTCTGTAGGCCCTCAGATTCTCTCCTGATGGCCTCCCTGTGACTGTGCCTGTCTTGGTTGGTCCTTCACTGAGGAATCTTGCCCATCTCTGGCTAACTGGCCATCCTCCAGGGCCAATCAGGGTGATGTGAGACTGCCAATGTTTCCTTGGCCTCCACACCCAGCAGTGCCTAGGGATTCCCACGCTCACTGTTGGGGCTCCTGCTCAGGTTACAAGTTTTGGAAAACTCAGGTTTACCAACACCTAGAAGGCTTATAAAGTTTAAGGAGACACAAGCAATCCCAAGTATGGGACATGTGCAGGATATCCACAGAATATTGTAAAACTAGAAAAGGCAAGTGAGAAGGAAAGAAAGGAGACTTAGAGGTAAAGCTGGTAGACAAGGCTTAAAAGTTTACTCTAGGAAAAATGATTTGTTACAAGCATGAATCAAATAAATTTTTGTTAGCTAGCAAACTGAGCAGAGGATTTACTAAATTTGAACACTAATTTAATAATATTTATGAAAAACTAATTCAACGTTGTTTTAACCTGTCTTTTTCTTTGTTGTATTTTAGCTCTTGATCTTTGGATGTGGAAGAGAGAGATGAGGCAGTGGCTGAAGTGATGAATTTTTGTTCAGTGTGACGAGCTTGAGAGAGGGCTTAATGAATTAACCTAAAGATTAATAATAAAAGAAGAAGCATGATTATTCCAATAAGAGATATTACCCACATTCTTATGTTCAGGCCATGAAACCATTTGGATGGATTTAACCATTGTAGATTATCATTGAGTATTTGAAACACATTTTGCTGAGCAAGAAGTTGTATTTGAGATACACAGTGGGGCTATTGAACATTTCTTGTGGGAGGACTTTCCACTAATATCTAATTAGTTAACTTTTGTTAATAATTAAAAGAATACAAAGTAAGTGAAGGATTATTTATAAACAGGGGTTTAACTGTTATATTTTAAACTCTTATGATATGTATACGTACATTTACATGTTCACTCAACTGGTGTACACATGAATATACTTGGCCCACTTTGGGCTAGAGTCCTGGATAGATATAAGATAAATGCTAATATGCATATCTAGTTTAATAAGTTTATACTGACAATTAGAGTAAGAAACAAGAATAACATAATTAAATGATTAAATTAATATTGAACAAAGTTATAGAATGACAAATAAATCCAGCAGTTTCATATATAAACTTACTAATATTTAGGTTTTTGCTGGGAAGTTTTGAATTAGCAGCTGATACTAGAGTTTTGATTAAAAACATTTTTGAGAAGCACTTTTTCCTAGGGTGGGACTTTAACTTGTTTGGCTAGGGACTATCTTTCTTACTGTGTTTATGATTAATGAATTAAATAGTATAGATTCCAGCTCGTGAGCACATTGTTAATTCCCAAGGAAGTGACCAGCCACCTCAGGAAGGAACACAACACTCCCTGGGCAGTACATTCTAAGGTTTATGCATCAGTCCCTGGGAAAGTGGCCAGACTCCCAGGAAGGAACACAACACTTTCTGGAATGTTCTTTATCTCCTTTAATTTGTTACAAAATATCCTTGTTATGCCTGCTATTCTAGTTCCCATTATTTTTCCTGAAATATGAAAAGTGTTAACTAGCAAGGCATTGGTTTATTGATTAAAAAAAGTTTTCTGCGTGGTTTTACTTTTACGTTTGAATATTTACTAAATTTTTTCTAATACATTTGGTTTTAGGATTGTTTAAGCTCAAAAGAAGAGACTTACATCTACATTTAATAACATACATTTATGTGTAACTTACAAGTTATTAAATTACTTAAAGAATGTATTGTATTATTAAAGCTGATTTGTATTTAAGCAGTTTTTATATAATTCATAACTACAGTAGATTATATAACAACAAACAATAATAAGACTTTTAACTAACAGATATCCAATAAATAAACTTTTATTTCCTATGTGTTTAAGGTTCCTAAATAGTGAGATTATATAGACTAGTAGCATGATTAAATGACTTTAATTTCTCTATTTTGTGTACCTTGAGGCCTAGGCAACAACAAATTATTATTTCCTATTTGGGCTGTGGGGCAGTACATTAACTGTAATCTTAATACCTGCATTGGTTCTGCTGTTAACCTTATAATTGGAATGGGGCTGTGACTCATGTTGTTGAATTTAAACTTAGTTTATTGTTGGCTTTTTTACAGGAAGGGGAATGTGGGTTAGTTTGACTTGTTTAAGGAGATACTAAAGAAAGTTTCACAAGTTTCAAATCAAAGTGATAGTGACAAACTGGATATTAATTTTTGCTGTTATGCACTATCCCAGCAGCTCTTAATGGCTGCACTTTTTTGGAGCTATAGAGCTGCTTTTTTAGCAGAGGTGGGGAAAATCATATGAATATGAGTTAAAGCATCTGCTTCTTGATTTTCAGGTGGAGAGGTTGTTATTGTTACATTTAAACATTATTAAATTTTAGGAATTATATATACTTTTTATGTATTCATATGGAACTTTTATTCATATAACTTTAATTTAACAGAGGGTTAAAGAATTTCTTTTTAATTTTATATCAATTTTAAACACTTTCTATTTAAACTATCACATATTAAATAAACTTAACTAATTTATTACTTTACCTTTTTTAAGTTGAAAGAACAAATCTTTTGCACTAAGTTGAAATAAAAACTACTTTCCAGGATTTGACTTTAAGAAAGCAGGTTTAAACCTTATGTTCTTTTCAAAGTGATGACTAGTTTCTTTAAGGAAATGATAAGAATAAAGCACAAGAAGCTATTTTGATGAAAGACTTTCTTTTTGTATACTGATTATTTAGAAGAAAAATTCTTTGTAAACTTTTACTTAAATAGAATAATGACCAGAAACTTTGAGAAAGAATAATATTTTAACTAAGTATCAGTATATTATTTGATATGAAAGCCTTTTTAAAAACTTTATAGATAGACCCATCAAATTATATTTAACTTTGACCACAAAAATTTCTTTTCCATACACTTTCTGCACTTTCTGTATTCATTCAGGTTTTGTCCCACATTTTACTCTTTTTTAATAACCGGTCATTTTTTCTTAAGACAAAATTATTTTCTTTGGTAATAAAAACATATTCTATACACCTTCTATATTTAGGTTACCACGATTACTTTGGAAATTGTTTCCAAGCAAACCTCTTACAACATATGTAACACTAAACAAACTTGTCAAAATAATGATTCAATTTGGTTATAACTATTTTTATTATTTCAAATTATTTATTAATATAAACATTTATTTAATTTTGGGTCATTTGAATTGAGCCCTTTTAATAATTTTCATTTATCAGTTTAATATTACCATCCAGAGGTATCAAAATATATACTGACACTGAACAAACAGACAAACACAAAACAAGTTACAACACATCAATAGAAGTTTACATCTTTGCTTTTACTGTTTTTGAGAATTTTTTTGGAAACTGTGTTGCCAAGTTTTCCTACACTTACAGTGGTTTAATTCTATTAACCCCCATCAGCCCACAGCCTTATTGTCATGTAGGCAGTAGGAGGCTTACAGAGTTGCTCCCAGAATGTTTCCTAATAGTGATGCCCCTGCAACTTATGTTAGATCTTCCCAATATTAATCTCACTAAATCTTCTGGAATAGGCCCTTTCACTCCTGAATTGGCTAGGTAGACTTGATTTTGTTTCTTAAGTATTAATTTTTTGGCAGTGACAAGGTCCAGGCTGGCACTTCCCCAGGTGGTGGTGCATAAGTTTGCCAATGATTGGAAAGGTGTGGGTGTGGAGTCAAGTCACTCTGTTTTGATTGGGTGTGATTGAACAAATTCCTCAGAAAGGATTTTGGGGTACTGGAGAGAGTGCCCAGTTGCCCATTTTCCAGCAGTGAATTTCCTTTCTTATCAAATTTAGATCTATATTTATTTACCCAATGCTTTCTCTTATGGCACCATGGGCAGTCTTTAGTGGGTAGGGTGTTTTGTTTAGCCTGGCTCTTTTGTGAGCCTCCTGCATTATGAGAGCAATCTTTAGCATAATTACCTGTTTCTCCACATACAAAACATTTTGTTGAGGCAGCAAGAGCCATGGTTAAGGTTTGAGCTTTAAAACACCCACTGGGGTGTTTTCTTTTCTCAAAGGAGGAATGAACTTTTGACAGTCTTCATTGGCATTTTCATAAGCTAAATGTAAAAGTAATACTTCATTGGCATCAGAATTATCAACTTGTGATATGGCTACCTGCAATTTATTAATGAAATCAACATATGGCTCTGTAGTCCCTTGCCAAATAGCTGCAAAAGATTTTGGGGCATGAGCGGTACCTGGCATTTTTGACCATGCGTATTGCACAGCTGAAAAATTTTGTTCAAAATCTAGCTGATTATTCATATTAATTTGTTGTTGTAAATTAAAGTATGGACCTGATCCTATTAACTTATCATATCTTATTTGCACTCCATTTTGGAGATTATTGATAGCCAGGACAGTGCAGTGCTCATTGTACTCCATGATCCATATGCTGAATTGTGCAGGGGTGACAATGATATGGACTAGCTGTTTCCAATCCCATGGCTGCATCATGTAACTAAGTCCTACATTTCTCAGTAATCCAGTGGTAAAAGGACTATGTAGTCCATTTTCCTTAGGGAATTCCTGAGACATAATTCCCTTTAGACTTCATATGGCAAAGGGTCATAACATCTTTGATTTTGTACTACTACCACAGGAAAAGCCACCATTTCATCACCATACTTTAAGGCCCCTTTCATACGTAATTGCATGCATGACTCTAGAAATTATGGTGAAGGAGAAGGAGGCAGCTCCTCTGAGATATCTAGGCATCCCCCAGCCACTGGAGTAGGTGGCAGTGGTGGTGGTGGTAATGGGAAGGGAAGTGATATTTCTGGTCCTCCAGGCAAAGGAGGAGGTAAAAGAGTAGTGATACTAACCCCCACGAAGAAGGTTGGGGATGGACAGCAATGCTAGAGTCCCCAGGTAAAGGAGGGGCAGGGGGCACAGTAGCACTTCTGATAACAGGATGAACTTCAGCAATAACTGCAGCAGAGAATCCATTTCTTTCTTAATATCTTCTAGTTCCTTTGACAGCTTGGCAACCTCTTCTGTGAACTGAGACACCTCTGCTTCCAGGTCCTGTTTTTCTGCAGCAATTTTCCATTGCCTCTCCTCTTTCTCTTTCTTTTCTGTACCCTGGTGTATTAGTCAGGGTTCTCTCAGGAAACAGAATCAGCAGGAGATAACTATCAATAATATGAAATTTTAAAAGAGTCTCTCACGTGACTGTGGGGATGCACAAGTCCAGGTTCTGCAGGCAGGCTGCAAACCAGTGGCTCCGATGAAAGCCTGATGAAGAGTCATTGATGAGTTTCTGGGAGAAGTTGCCTATCCAATGACTAGCTTGGAAATTCTCTCTGAATGTTGAAATCACTTCCACTTTTAAGTCATTCACCTGATTGGATAAAGGCACCACCCATTGATAATGTAATCTCCCTGATTGTGCAGATATAATCAGCCATCCACGCAGTAAACTCACTGGTGATTAAAGTCCATATAAATGCTCTTGCATTACAATTAGCCCAGGGCTTGCTGGAACAAACACCTGGACACAACTACTTAGCCGAGTTGACACATTAGCCTAACCATCACAGTCCACCCCTTGTCAACTCAGCAATCATACACATTACTCTAAACCATACTTAGTCTCTAAGTAAAAACAATAACAGACAAGCATACATATATATTTCCGCCTAACAATGTTCAACTCCCCTGTGTACAACCGAAATGCATTACTTCCCCACAGAGCAGGGTGCAAGTCCTTGGATGATAGTCACTCTTAAACTCAACATCCTTAAATATTATGATGTGGGATTAATACAACTTTTCATGATAGGGGAAAAGATTGGGGAAGAAAATAAAGAAATTCATTTTGTGTACATATATAATCATACTCATAATGAAACATGGAAGAAGGGTTCATGACCATCACAGTCCTCTTCCTGAACATCTGGTGGGGACATCCACCCTCTTCAACTGCAGGGGCAAACTCACCCTCTCTGTACACATGGGTGGGGCTTCTCTCGGCCCAAGGAGATGTCTTAATCCCAGATCTCTGCTTCCACGGTTTTCTTCTTAAAGCCGATTCTCTTTCAATCTCTCCTTTCCATGTCCTCTTTTGTCCAAACTGAAAGTGGTTTCATTCATACAGCTCTCTCAAAAACTTTGTTGGTTTAGCATGCAGGAAGCAGGGGTCCAAGCCATCACACAGTAAGACTTTCCACAAGTCTTTCCGAGATAACTGCATCTTCAATTCTGAGTTACAAGTTCCAAATTTAGTAAAGTCTTCAAATAAGGTATTTTCATCTGGGAACTTGATATCCAGAAACTTGGAAGTTCCAGAATCAGTTTCTGTTTTCTTTGTGACAAAAGTTCAGTCCTTAGTGTATTTCTCTCATCTAGTATTTTGCTATAAGCTGCAAGGAGAAGCCAAGCTACATTCTCCGAGTTTACCTTGGAAAGTTCTTTAGCTAAATGCTCTGGCTCACCATTTTTAAATTCTGTCTTCCATATAACCCCAGAAGTTAATCTTGCTAAGTGCTCTGCAACTTTAAAACGTGGATCGCCTTTCCTCCAGTTTCCAATAAAAGTTTCATCATTTACTTCTAAGGCATCATAGAAAGTCTCTTTAGCATCCATATTGCTATCAACAGTTTCTTCAAAGCGATCTTGGCCTTTTCCATCAAGCATTTCACAGTTCCTCCAAAAAATACCCCTTACCCATTTATAAAATCATTGCAACATTTTGGTATATGCAAAAGCACTTCCCCACTCCTTGTTACCAAATTCTGTATTAGTCAGCCAAAGGGGTGCTAATGTAAAATACCAAAAATGGGTTGGTCTTTATAAAGGGTATTTATTTGGGGTAGATGTCCACAGATACCAGGCCATAAAGCATTAAGTTTCTTCTCTCACCACAGTCCATTGCCACATGTTAGAGCAAGACAGTTGCCGGTGTTTGCCAGGGTTCAGGCTTCTGGGGTTCCTCTCTTCCTGGGGCTGCATTTCTCTCCAGGCTTAGCTCCTGTTTCCTCCACAAGGTCAGCTGTAGATGATAAGGCGAACACCTTGCTTCTCTTCTCTTCTTTCCAACATCAAAACTGCTTCTCAAAAGACTGCTTCAACTCTGTTCTTTGCCTTGCCTTTTATATTCGATTCCCCACCCACCAAGGGGTGGGGCTCAATGCCCTAATCATAACCTAATCATGCCCAGATTAACAGATCAGTTTACAAGCATGATTTAATTATATTTTTGGAATTCATAATTATATCAAAATGGCCAACTATTACACCTGGCTATTGTTATTTATTACTGGTGGAGTGGCATTGGGAGGTACTTCTAAGGAAAGGGGGGAGTAAACCCCACTCTGTGCCAATAGGATCTGGCAGTGCAGATGGGGCAGCCGCATGTCTTAAGGCCTTTTTCACTTTACATTTAGCAGCTTTAATCAATTGCTGTAACACTTTTAATTGGATCTTCTGTTTAGGGGTTAATGTATTCCCTGTTATTCTAAAAGACAGAGTTTTTTGCAACAACTAATAATATGTGGGACTACTGCATACAGTAGTTGTGTTACTTACCCTGGTGGACTGACTGACCTCTGGGGCATCGATGTCCTGTAAGAGGGTGATAAGGTCCTGACCATGCTTCTTCACCAATGTGTTCCCAGGGGCCATCCCAAAAACTACTTACAGGAATCTGTCCTGCAAAGTCTTGGGGGGATCTATCCAGCAGAACCCATGATGGCTTTATCATGTTGGGGTCACCAATTGCCACAGGAATGAAATGAAAACACTTTGAGGCTTAGTATTCTTTGAGGGTAGCCCCATTTATTGTTCTGCTCCAGTATATACACAGCCCAGCCACTATGGGAGGCATGTTCAAGGACATTCTCTACGTGGAGGGGCTCAGAAAGTTCCAGGCTGTGCAGGAGATAATGGAGAAGCAGAAAGCTCTAACTGAATAACAGTGTAGAGTAAGAAAGTTCTTATTGTTTTCAGCAGGAACCGATAACAGCAGCTATTTCCCATGTAGTAGTATATTGCTTGCACAGCAAAACAGGTTTTAACAGTTTCAAAGATATTTTAACCAAAGCGTTCCCACATACATTAGTAATAGGAAACTTAATACAGCCCTCCTAATAATGGATAATCTAGTCAGAAAATTAATAAGGAAGTAAAAGACTTGAATGATACTCTAAACCAACTAGACCTAACAGATATACAAAATGCCTCATCCAAGAAAACAGAACATACATTCTTCAAAAGTCCACCTGGATCATTCTCCAAGATAGATCATAAGTTGAGTCACAAAAAGAGTTTCAATAAATTAAAAAATATTGATGTCATTCTATGTATATTCTCCAACAACTACAGGATAGAGCTAGAAGTCAACAACACAGGAGGAAATGGAAAATTCACAAATATGTGGAAATTAAACAACATACTCTTAAAACAACCAATGGGCTAAAAAGAAAATCTGAACAAATTTAGGAAATATTTTGAGGCAAATGAAAATGAAAATATACCATAATAAATCTCTTGGGATGCAGTGAAGGCAGTGCTGAGAAGTAAATTTATAGCTCTAGATGCTTAAATTAAAAAGAAAAAAGATCTCAAATCAGAGACCTAAATCAGAATTGGAAAAACTAGAAAAAAGAAGAGCAAACAAAATCCAGAGTGACAAGAAGGAAGGAAATTAAAAAAAGATTAGAGAGAGATAAATGAAATAGAATAAAAAATAGAGAAGGTCAACAAAACTTAATGCTGATTCTTCAGAAATGTAGTATATTATGGATATATTCTTGCCTCTAAAGGAATGAGAAGACATTTCCACATGCAACCCACAGGGATTTTGAATCAGTCTTGCTGTCACATAATTTTTTCAAAATAGGATTCTATAAAATATTTAAATTTGTAATTTATGTCAAGCTCAAGTTTCACAATACTGGTATTGTTCCTATCACTAAGAGAAAAGCCATCTGGAACAGAAAGAATGAGATAAGGAGCCCCATTCCAACATTGTTCTAGGAAAGATAAGTTGAGGATTACTTAGAAAAATTGCCAATATAAGGAAAAAACATTTTCACCGAATTAGTGGAAAAATGACTAAGGCAGATAAAAGAGAAATGCTCAAATGAGGTCTAAGACAGGGAAAATTTTAGTTTGATATCTATGTATTGGAAATAAATAAAATAAGAAAAAACAAAGTAGAACCTACAAACCACCTATTCTAATTAACCAGATATTGTGAGTGACTGTAAAAGTATAAAATACTTTTACATTTTTTCATTTAATTAAATGTTTGACTTCACTGGGAACCCCCAATAGTTTTTCTTTTATATTTTAAAAATACCATGAAAGGAGGGTTTTACATAAATATTAACAGAATGGAGTTTGGCACAAAAAATATTTATGTAGATGTGATAAAAAGAGGATTTTAAAGAAATAAAATACAAAGTTGATGAATATGATGTTATATGTACTTACAAGAAAAATATCAGCCTTGATACAATATCTGGCCATCAGATCAATGATGTACTTGTATCCACAATGGTAGGGGTAAATTAAATACAATTTGGAATTTGAAAGTATGTGTTCATGGCCCAGCTGATGATTAAAAGCTGTGTGTGATTTAGGTATTCTGTCTAAAGTTTACTCCTTTTTAAAAGAGCAATATGTTTGAATGACCAATTAGACACAATGATAGAAGTCAGAGAATCTAATTAAATATATAAAGCAATAACTATATAAAAATTTCCTTTACATATTTCAATTTTTCTTATAAAAAGAGATTCACATAACTGAACATTTAACAAAAAATAAATTTATTTTTTAATTAATATTGGTTCTCAAATATATTCAGGTTTTGCACCCATTCAGAAAGTTCTATCCACATACCTCTCCATGTCCCAAACATGTTGGAACATGTTTTCCAATCATGTTCATTTCAAACTCTAAGCAACCAGTCAAAAACATTGGCACACACCATGGATCTATATACAAATGCAACTCTAGCCATTTCTCCTTCCAAGCAAAATGAATAACCAGGTACACTGCTCCTGGGAGGATAATCCTTAACCACTGTTCTTCAGGGATGTCCCAGAATGGTGATGTAGGTCTGAAGCTGTCCCCTTTTGGGTGGAGTCTATGTATCATGCAAATCCTCTGTGGACAAGGCTCAAGTTTTCTCTTCTTGTAATGAACTCCCCAAGAAGCCATAAGTGTCCTATGAGAGAGAGAAGGTAATGTGGAAGTAGTAGGAGCCATGGGTATTTGACCACTACTTCATGCAACTTACTTTTGCCTCTGGGCTTGCTAGAGACTGATCTCATATAAACTACTTCCATCTGATGATGGGTTGCTGCAGTGTACTCCCGAAGTAATGAGTTTTTGGTCAGACAATACCCTTTTGCTACATAACAGCTCAGGTCTCATTGTAATTAGGTGACCTATAGGTAATTAAGAAGCATTCAGTCCCCCCTAATCCCTGGTAGCTAGCCAAAAGCTCTTTCTCAGGAAAAACACACAAACAAAAACAGTTCTTATTTTAGAATGTTTCTTCAAAATCTCACGTATCTGTGTTTCTTATATAGAGGCCTGGTAAAGGCTCCAAACATGTATTTCCTACGGTTACTTCAACCAACATTGGATAAGCTGGAGATTATTGTGGAAAAAAAAAGTCTCACTGTTTTGCTTTTCTTTTACAGAAAAGAGTTATTGTGTTTTCTCCTTATGCATCTCCTCTGGACTCCAAGAATACCTTAAAACACTGGCATAAGTATCCAAGTGCATAATATTCACTGTACATATTAATTGAGTGAACAGTTCAATTTCAGAGGTAAGAAGAAAGGTTTTTCATCACTTACACAATATTTTAGTAAGTTTATTCCTCAATTTCAAACAAGAGCATGTGTTAATATTTAAATTTGAGATAGTGTGTTCTAGTTGCCACACATTGGATTTTTTAAATTGAATTGATTTAAAAATGATGGACTAACAGAAAATTATGCTGATGCCTTGCAGGATTGGAGTTGTATCTCTACTTCACAAGGTTTAATAATCTGTAGAGCTACCATTATGGAAAGAGAAAACAAATTACCAAATAAGAGATGAAAGAAGGGATAAAAACATAGTTTCCTACAAATATTTAAAAGATAGTAATAAAATGATATAAACATCCTTTTGCTCTTAAACTTAATAATTTAGATTAAAGGTACAATTCCTTAAAAATGCTCATACCAGAAAAATAGCTTACCTGAACAGGCCTATTTCCAAGAAATTGAACATTTCCTTAAAAACCTTCAACCTGAAAAAAAAATAGAGGAGTTTTTTCCAAAAGTGAAAACCTCACTTTTTCTGTTATATTGGGAAGTAGACACAGTGGTACATGAAAAGTCTTCAACCATGTAAAAGAAGACAACCTCTCAGGAGAAAATACAGCAACAACATAGAAGAAACATGGGTCCCAGGGTACTTCTCAGAAAAGAGCACACTCAAAGCCTAGTCAGCTAAACTCTTCATGGCTACACACAAGGATGTTACTTTACCTTTTATTGAGACACTCTATTTCTGAATCCCTTTCTTACACAAGGATAGCTTGTACCTGACCAATACAGGTTCTCTGCAGCCCAATCACATCACTTGACAAACCACTTTTTCCTCTACAGAGTTCTTTCTTTTTGTAAATAGGGCTATGCATATATGTTGACATGTTAACAAGATTTAGCTGGTATAGCCAGAGTCACACTGTCTTCTCTCAATAGCTATAGATAAAGACTGTCAGCAATATATACCTCTCTATGCCTCCTGTTATTTTTTAATTTAAAAATATGTATGAAAGCAATTGAATCTGTTTTTTCTCTAATAACAGTAATATATTTTTGTGGAAAAGCAGTCATATCATAGAGTGGTGATGAAAATGTAAGTTCTACTGTCAGGCTGCCTGAGTTCAACTGTGTGCTTGTCCTTTAGCCTGTTGCCTGACTATGAACAAGTTATATAATCTATTGGTACCCCAGTTTCATCATCTATAACATTCATCTTTTCATTTTTTGAGGCAGTATTCTAGGCACTGGAAATCCAGAATTAAACAAAATAGGTTCAAGAGCTTTCATAGTGGAAGAAACAGAAAAAAATCAAAAGGCGTAAGGAAAAGACATAGAAAGTTAGATGGGGTAACTGTTTTTGAAAGCAAATACAGCCTGGATGAGGGATGGGGTAGACATGATTTTATGTAGGGAAGTAAGGAATGATATTATGAGGAAGAGAATGAGAAAAGATCCATGCAGTTAACCAGGTGAAGGGAAATTTAGGAAGAAAAAAAAATGGAAAAAGTCCAGGCAGCATCACAACTAATGTGTTCAGTGAAGCATTAGTAGGTCAGTGTGGCCATTCCAAAGTGAGGATGAAGACACAATAATAGGTTAGGGTTAGGTTAGGACTTGATGGTATTCTCTTGCTCACATATGGTGATTCTTGCAATGCAAGAAATTATAACAATGAGGTGGAGCCAGTGGCCACTTGACAGTTTTTGGGTAGGGAGGGGATGAGCAGTTGAAATACAGGGGCTTCTTTGGGAGTTGGAGGTTGTCCTGAGTACTGTTGTGGCAATGGATGCAGGCCATTTTAAATCAGCACACACCATTCATAACTGAGTGGGAGAGAGTGTGGTCTACAGTGTGAACTGTGGTCTATGGTTGGTGGCAAGGCTCCAGGATGTGTAAGTTCATTGAGGTTGGTGGGCCACACTGTGGGAGATGTTTGTGTTGGATGTGGTGGGAGGTGTGGGAGGTGGGCAACATGGGAATCCCAGTGGGTTCCATGTAATATTTTAGGTAATCTAAGCACCTCTTAAAATATATGTATATATATATATATATAAATAACATTTTTGTAAGCAAATACACATATATGCATATATATTTACATATCATTTTGCAAATGTTTGTATGTATTGTGAGAATTTTGATTTTTACCCATAATAAAAAAATAAAAAAAAAGACACAATAATATAGCATAAGTTTATAGATGTAGGAAGGAAAGGAAGTGTATTTTGAATCTGGAGGTTTTGTTAAAGTTTTGCTTTTTACTCTTACTGTGATGAGAACCCTTATAGGTTTTGTGAACAAAAGAGAAATGATCCAACTTACTTTTTAACAGCAATACTCTGGCCTTCCATTGAGATTAGACTCAAATGGTAAGTCAGAAAACAGGAAGGCAAAAATAATTTAAAGATTATTTAATCTAACCACTATGATGGTTCTTTGGGGCAGGGTAGTAGCAGAGAAAGTGATGAGAAATAATCACACTCCACATGTATTCTAGATATAGAATCAATATGATATGTTGATGGACACAATTTGAGGTGTATGACATAGAGAAAATTCCACAATGATTCTTAGGGCTTTGCCTGAAGAAGTAGTAAGATGGCTGTCCATTACCTGAGATTAAATTGTAGATATTGGAAGTACCTACTTGAGTGTTATCTTGTGAAAATAAACTATGTAATTTATATATCGAAAATCCTTAAATATTGTCTGGCACCTAGTACAGGCTGAGTAAATATAATCTAATTTTTCCATTATTATATAACATTGAATATTTACAAACAAAACTATTGTTCATATTTTGTCATGTCTATTCCAGTTTTAATCTCTTTATCATTATTTGAGTAAGTTAATCTTTGTAACACATAGAATTTTGCTATAACACCATGAACAAAAGGATATTGTCTTTAAAAAACTTCAGACCACATCTTACATAAATATAATATGCACTAACATAAATAGGAAAATAGAAGGAATGTGAAAAGTCTACTGTTTTCACATTTCACAAAAGTTATATTACAGTCAATAACTTCTTTAATATTTCTTAATATCTTAAGAAGATAGCATAGTCAGAATTTATTTCAGACTGAAGCATGCCCTGAATTTATTATTGTCTCATATATTGGATTATATGTGGACCACTGTTGAGAATACAAACCAATAGAATGCATTTTCAAAACCACAGACATACATAAATGAGAGCAAGACCAGCATAAAGACCAGAAAAGGAAAAGAGCCTAAAATATAAGAATATATTCATTGCATGTACATGATGAGAGCTTAGTAAAAAATTATATTATTAAAATAAATGTTAAAAAATGACAACTTTAATTGCAAACATAACAAAGAGGGACTACACTGAAAATAGATACTAGACAACATAGAATTCAGAGCAAAAATAGGCCTACTACAGTAATTTATATGGATATTATATATAATTTAAAATATTCATATAAATTCAGGATGTATAAGAAAATAATGCGCTTTAATTATTTGAATAAATTAATGAACAGTGAAGAACTAGTGAAAAGTCATACACTGTTTACTCCTAAAACAAAGGTTAAACTTTATTTTAATCATCCAAAAATACTTTTGGACAAAAAGAATGTTAAATTCTACATAGAAAAAATTTAATATATATTAAAAGAAGACAAAACACTTGAATTCAAATATATATATGTACATATATAAAATAAACATTGCTGAAAATAAAAATAAACAAACCCTAAGAAAAATGAAAACAAAAATACATTCTTAAATATACATTGAAGAGCTGAGAAAGCTAAAAGTGAAATTTCAGGTTATGCAGCTTAATTAATTATTTATTTGTTTGCTTATTTGTTTATTTATTTATTTTATTTCTCTCCACTGCCTCATTGTTATTGTTTTTCAATTTTTTAATTTTTTAAAAAAGATACTTAGATTACATAAATGTTACACAAAAATTTAGGGCTTCCCATAAGCCCCACCTCCCACACTTCCCACAACCTCCCACATAAACATTCTTCATTAGTGTAGCACATTAACTGCAATTGAAAAACACATCCTGGGGCTTTGCCATTAAGCATGGACCATAGTTCACATTGTAGACCACACTCTTTCCCACACAGGTCTGCATGTTATATGATGATATAAAATGGCCTATATCTGTCATTGCAATGTCACTCAGGACAATTCCCAAGTCCTGAAAAAACACCAGTATTACAACTGCTTTTCCCTCTCCCTGCACCCAGAGCCTTCAGTGGCCACTGGCTCTACATCAGTGTTGTAATTTCTTCCATTGCTTGAACCTCAATGGGTCTATAGTAGAATACCAGTAAGTCCACTTTAGTCCATAGCTCTTCCCCCAATCCTGAGGAGTCTGGGATGGTGATGCCCACTCCACCTCCAATTGAGAGGGGGCTTATATCCCATGGGGAAGATGGATGGGATTATCCTGCCTGCAGCTGCAGACTCTCTTCATTCCCTGGGATGGCTGTTGACCATCATCATCTCCCCACCAGTTGTGCTGGGTGAGTCCAATGAACTATAGAGTAAGATTTGCTGCTCCACTGAGATTCTGGGCCCAGCTAGCACATGGACAGCCCAAAGATTCAAGTCTCTGGACATATACCTACAAACTCCAGCACCAAGTATAGGTTGGAATAGAAGGGACAGATGAGGCATATTCAGGGAAGACATAGTTGAGCCCATCACTGTCACTCTCAGGAGCAGAAATTCCAAAGTAGGGCCAACTGACAAGGCACCAAACTCCAGAGCTATCCACCCTGACACAGGACTTGGGAGTCTCTAGAGCCCTCAGGACCCCCACTATTTGGGGTGATATCCACTTTGGAATTCTATGAGATCCTCCTGAGATGTGCATAAGCGTTACCTCTGGGATGACTTTCTGACTCATTTTGAAGTCTCTTAGCCATATAATCTCATTGGATATGGTGGGTGGGATGATTCTGCCTGCAGATGCGGGCCCTCTCCATGCATGGTGATTTCTACAATACAATTTGAAAGATTAAAAATGCATATATTTAAACCAAAGTTTTTAAATATATTTCTTGGCATTCAATAACTGTTCACACTTATAAAAATACATTCTTGGAAATGTTCCAGATCATGATTGGTCAAATAGAAGATGGCTCAACAGAAATGCAAACTAATTAAAGGATGCTACTGTATTTAGAGAGAGATTAAGTAATTACCCATTTATAGGCAAAAATATGAGATTAAATATTAAACATCACTGTTATTTCAATTGCCTAGTCTTCATGACTCTAATGAGAGCATTTTTCACTTCTTTTTTCTTAAGACAATATATAAATGGATTCAGCATGGGAATCACCATAGTATAAAACATAGAGGCCACTTGATCCTTTCCCAAGGAATAGGACTTCTTGGGTTTTAAATAAGTAAAAATCATGGTTCTGTAAAATATGATGACTCTCAAGAGGCAGGAGGCACAAGTAGAGAAGGCTTTGTGCTTTCCTGAAATGGAATTAATTTTCAAGACAATGGAAAGAATTGATCCATAAGACACAGATTTTGTGATAAGAGACACTATTGTGTTTAAACCAGCAAGAATGAATATCATGATTTCAGTGTCATGAGTGTCAGTGCAAGACAGAGCTAAAATCAGGAATATGTCACAGAAAAAGTGATAGATTACATTGGAGTTGCAGAAATGTAAACTGTTCATGTAGAGAACATTGACTAAGGATTCAGAAAACCCAAGCATGTAGGACACAGTGATGAGTGTGCAGCAGAGTCTCATAGACATAACAACTGGGTAGTTAAGAGGATTGCAGATATCCACATAACAGTCATAGGCCATTGAAGAGAGAAGGAAAAATTCAGTGGCCCCCAATAAGGCAAAAAGAGACATTTGGGTGAAGCAGCTTGTAAATGAAACACACTTGTTGGAAATCAGTAAGTTCTTTAAGGTTTTAGTTGTGATGACCATTGAGGAACTGAGGTCCAAGAATGATAGGTGACTGAGGAAAAAGTACATGTGGGTATGAAGCTGGAGATCCAGATGAATTATCAGTATCATCCCTGCATTCCCCAGCACAGCAATAAGGTATATCAGGAGAAATAACATAAAGAGGACCTGCCAGAACTCCTTAGAGTCTGTTAATTCCATAATGATAAAGTCAGGCACATTTGTGTTATTCCTATTCTCCATGTGTTCAATCATTGTAATCTATTGAGAAATCAAAGGTGTTACTCAACATCAATGACTTGAAAACAGTTTTTGTTTATGTGAATGATCTGGCATTTTAAAAAATGAATGATAAAGTGTAGTTTGCAATTTCTTTGCTACAGTCTTATGACAGAAAATGTTGGATGTTTCTGCAAAATATTATCATAACAGAACACTACCACTCTGGCAAATTTTGCATTGTGACTCTTAACATTTTCTACCTTTTGTCTTTTTTACAACAGTTTTTATTTTTTAAAATAAGGTAGTTTATGTTTCACTTATAATGTAAAGAGGTGTAGTCATGGTTGATAGCGTCGTTTTTAGGAGAGCTTTCTAAAATTGATTGTTTTCCCCAAACTGTGTTTCCTGTGGTCCTGTAAGTATTAAAGTCAGTGGAGTGAGGAAAACAAAATGTATGTAGCTTTTCTAGTTATACAGACTGGCTGTCACTGGTTTGGCCCAAATGGATTTAGTAGTAAATTTCAAAAAATATTTGGAATTTTCTCTCTTCCTGAGCTCCTCCTTAAGGATAAAGTATTAATATTTAAATTGGAAAGAATAATTACTGTAATCTAATGTATGCAAGCTTAAAGGAATAAACAAAACAAAACACACACACTCATCCTGATGAAAACATTGGGGAAAAACTTGTACCTGGTTTTGTTTACTTCATCCTTACTGTCTGTGTTATGTTGATGGTGGTGGCTATTTCATTCTTTAATTGCTGTTTTGTTTTCTCCTTTGTATCTGAGGTAGCTTTAATTTATTTAATATCTATTGTTTCAACTCTGCCATTTCAAGAGAACTTTTAGTTATTAGTATTTATATGTGTCAGGAATATGCACTCACTCTTTAATATGTTTTATTTGCATTGAACTGATCTCCAAAGAATTCCTTTGAAAACTCCACCCCTCCTTAAATTTACATTCCTTAGTGTTTTACTAAATAAGTGTTCTTTGACAATTTTCATGCCCATGCATTTGGGGGAACAAAAGTAAAATGAATCTGTCATTATATTAGAAAGCTTGTTTAAAAGTCACCAATCAAATGTGCCTTAATGAATTTTTTTCATTTAGATTTCAAGCAATGATAGGATTGCTATTTTAATTCACATCATTGGAAATCTGCTTATTTATAAATAGCCTATTGCTCATTTGGAAAAATAAACAAGTCAACATTATTTTTCTATTGTATTTTCAGAAATATTTTGTCTCAATTTTTTGGTTTTAGCTGAAAAATTGTATTCCATTTGGAGAGTAAACAACTTAAACACTGAAAATAAAAGTAGCATAAATATGGCAAAAAAAAAAGTATTGGGCCATGAAATATAAATTCATTATAAATCATCATTTGGATATTAGGCAATATAAACTCATATATTGCATAGTTAAAATGAACTTGACACTATTATAAATACTTCCATTTATTAACATATTTATCCAGGTGAAAATATCACACTATAGGTATTACTATTCTATACATTTTTAGATTAGAGAGCATGGAAAGTTAAGTAACTTATCCAGTATCATAACTATTAAGTGTTTGTTGTAGGCTTTGTGATTCTCTGAAGATTGCTTTAGTCCAGAAATCATTCTCACACCTTTATATTCCTACTTACAATTACAACTAATTTCAGAAAAGCAGTAAAATGTACTAAATTTATAATAAATGGTGATAAAGTGTTTTAATGCATCACTTACTATTCTTTTGTTTCCAATATTATTTCATGCAAATGACAGATGAGAAATTAAAACTTGAAACTACCTTACTTGTAACTACACATTATTATTAATTTTCAGAGGATATGTTTTTATGTGATTATTAAAACTCAAATTTCTTCCAAAAATGTATTTGGAAAGAAAAATGTATGCACATTATTTGATGACTCTGATTCCATGATTAAATATTTCCATTTCTGAAAATCCTGGCATTACGTAGGTAAGGCCTACATGATATGTGTATGTATGTACATATTTCATAATATTCTCATTTTTTTTTTTTGGTGATAAATTAAAACTCTCTAGCTTTGAGATTAATACTTACCAAGAGCCAAAGTTGGTGAAAATCTTCTTATAGGTTTATCTGTCTAGAAATATCTCAACTTTGAGTTTGTCTCAAAAATAAAATATGCAAACCAGTAAAGTAGTCTGAAATTTGGGCTATGCAATATTTGTTTCTTTACAGATAATTTATGTTTAATTTTCTATGCATGCATTTTTATTTTGTTCTGAGATAAAATAAACCAACCAAAATATTTCTTCAGGTACTGATCAAATAGAAAATTCACCTGCAAATTATGTCTCATAAGTATACCAGGGAGCTACTGAGAACATAAGCAGAGAAGATTGTCTCTTGCCTTTCACCCTCAAAATCCCACAGCACCTCTTATATTGAGGATTGTTGAGAATACAACATTTGTTCATCTCTGGGACCAATTTTCAAGGAAATTTGTTTTGCATGATTCCAAGGATAAATATTCAGGGATTAATACATCCATATTAAGTTTTTAACAGATTTGCCTTCTCTTTATAAGCCATAAAATGTTAAGTAGCATTTTTTTGTATTCTTTTGTGATGCTCTAATTTATGAGTGTATAAAAGAAATAGTATTTCTAGAGAAATAATTAATCTGTGGCTGAAAGGTCAGATCATTAACCACCAATGATGGTATAGTACATTTTTCACAATAAAACATTTTTATATTTAAAAGTGTGTGATAATCATTGGATAACATTGTTCATTACACATAGAATAGAACAATATTCAAAGAAGAATATAAAACTCATGCATAAGTATTGTTTTTTTTGTTTTGTTTTGTTTTTTGGTATTGCAAATTATTTATTTTAAAAGCGGTTTTTATTTCCATTTAAGTTTTCTTACTATGGATTTGACATATATATGCCTTTAATTTAGGGACGCAAGTGTGATAGAGTCTAAATCACAATATATGTGAAAAAACGGAACAGTGTCTGGCCCAAAGAAAGGACTTGATAAACATTATTATTATTTTTTTTAATTTACCAGGAGGTCCCGGGGATCGAACCCAGGTCCCTCCATATGAGAGACGGACGCCCAACCAGTTGAGCCACATCCGCCTCCCGTTGATAAACATTATTACTACTGTTACTTCTACTCCAAGTTTCTTTTAAGGGAAATATTCCCTAAATATTTATACCTAGGAATGAGCAACAATTATAGAACATGTGCTTTGTAAAGGTTTTGCAAGTGTTTTAACATCATTCTCTCTATTCATGCCCATACAAATATTCATATTCCTTTCTTATGAATGAGGAAACTCAAGCTTGGAAATATTAGATAACATGTCTTACTCAGGGCACAAAACTGGTAAGTAGTGAGGCTGGTCTCAAAACAAGGTATTTAATGCCAAAGCCAATTTCTCTTATCCCTATGCTACTTTGCTTCTAAATATTGGCTTAAGTAACCTAATTAATCTAATCAAATTAGCATATTTATTTATATAATTTCTCTTTGTATTTTGCTTCAAAGTAGTAAAGTAGAGAATTAAAGACAGATGTTTGTATAGGACTTGTCTCATTTTCTTTTTTT
>JAKSZT010000829.1:0-54138 GCA_026826555.1 Tolypeutes matacus | reverse complement strand
CAATCCGCCTTGCTCTGGGAGCTTGCAGTGTGCGCCCTCCTACACCAACGCCATCTTGCCCCCTCCTCAAGTATTGTTAATCTTTAGATGTGTTTTCTTCCATTTGTTTTCCTTTTTACATAATGCTTATATATATATATATATACTTATTTATTCACATAATTTTATCACACTATATTTTAGTAACATCCTGAATTTTTAATTAAAAATTTATAATACACTTTTACTTATGTTGTAATAGGGTTTTGTAAAACCCATCATTTCATGTATATTTCAGTGGATAGTTCTCCACATCTAAATTATCTCTAGGAATGTGCACTAACTGATAAATGGGCATTTTTGCAGAATCACCAGGAATGCATGTTGACGTTTCTCCATTCATTGTTGTCAATGTCACCTAATTCATCTATATAGGAATTGTTAAAACAAACATAAGAGAAGGTAAAAATCAGTGCTGAAGTAAGGATGAATAAAGATCTTATAATTAATTTATCATTAATTTAATGCCCAAAACCTCAAATCAGATGAAATGCTTTCTTGTGACTCTTGCATTAATTAATGAGAATGAAATAAATTTTCATGTGATTTAGAAACAACTTTTAACAGAAAAACTCTTCCTACTCCATAAGTTCAGGAGACAATTTGATGGTATGGATAAGGGGGGTACAAATTAATATATTGTATATTTGCTGACCTTTTGGAAGTACAGTTCTTCCCTTAATCAATAATTCAGTAGTACTGAGGAAAGCTTTTTTGGAGAATAAAAAGCCAAAAGTATTTATTTCACAATAGTTGACCTTATGGTTTAAGCCAAAGGAGAGATTAATGGAGATTTCCTTGGTCAATCCCATCTCAGTAAGGTCTGCTTGCTCCTTGCAAAATCCCCATGAATGAATTTTTCTTAACAGCATTGAAATCATTTTTAGTAGTCATTAAATGTACTTTCAAATAATATGAATAAAAGTTGGAGAAATGGTAAGTTACAAAACTAATTTTGTTACCATCCTCTTTTGATAAATCTTTATTAATGGACGTCCAATATGTTATCCCTAATAATAAAATAATTTTGACATAAGAAACAAAAGAACATGCCTTCTTTATCCTACATTTTCAACAAAATTGGAACTTTATCCTTGATAATTATTCAATGTAATTATTTTTTAAAATACATATTCCTCCATTTAATTTGTCAAATTATGTTTTATGTGTTTTGAAACTGTTAAGGGTTTCTATAATTTCCTGAAAATTTAACTATATTGTTATTTTATACTGTGCATCCTATCTCTGGTATATTAAGGTCTACTTTTTCTAATTCTACTATTTTGCACAACATGTTTATAAGCTTATATTTACTGTTATATATTTGAAGATCCTTTTCTATTAAACTATTTATTATAAACATTATGATGGTGGGTCTTACTTATTAATAGTGTTAATTACTGTGCCTTTTATTTAGAATGTTTCATCCACTTAAATTTAAAATCATTATTTATGTGTTATATTCAATTCATTTCACATGTTTTGGAAGTTTTTATTCTTCTCTCCTGGCTTCATTTTGGTTAATAATGTGTTTAATTATTAAATTTTATTTTCTCTGTTAGAATTTTTTTTAATCATACCTCATTCCATTATATTGGTACTAACTTCTCTAGGGGATAAAATATTTATCCTTAAATTATTTTAGTTTATCTCATATTATTATGATTTATTTTAGGCAATGAAGATGGCAATATAAGATACTTTAGGAATCTATCTGCCCAGAGGATATTTGAAAAACTATTTCATAGTGACAAAGGAGGTGTTCTAATTCACTTAAACTGGGAAATTTCTAAGGCCAAGGCAGAAGCCCAGGAAAACACATATGATCAGAAAAGAAGGAGAGGGTACCACATTTTTGCCTCAGGCTGATCTTCTTGATCTCTGAAGGAGAGCTCCACACAACACAGAGCTAATTTACAAAGACAAGGAAAAGGTGTATTTTTGCATATGTTTGTTTTTGTTAACTTCTAATACTCAATGATATATCTGTAAATCACTAGCCAGAAACAAGATTTAGGAACTGACAGCTCCAATAGTTACAATATTAAAATATTAATCTTTATAATGTGCCATAAAGGCTATCAAGAAAAACAAAAACAAGTTATGGCCAATTCAAAGGAATAGGATAAGAAGAAGAAGACTAGATGTTTGTTACTGAGAAGAAAGAGTTAGTGAATTCAAAACAAATATTGAATTGACTCAGGCTGAAGAGCAGAAAGAAAAAAAAACATGAAAAAATTTTCATAGAGCCTAAGAGACAAGTTGGGCCCCCTAAAGAATACCAATATAGTAATAACAAGAGACTTAGAAAGAAAAAAAACAGGAGGAATGTTCAAAGAAATAATGGCAGAAAACTTCTTTAATTTAGAGAAAGACATAAATACACCTTCAAGAATTCCAATGAACAACAAACAGGATAAACTTGAGGATAAATATGTGAGACATATAGAGTCAAACTGCAGAATACAAGGATAGGGAAAGAGCTCTGAAAGCTGAAAGAGGGAAGCAACATGTTATGTAAAAGGAAGTGCTTATACATGACTCCCGGGGATGGATCTCCCTGGCACTGAGGGATTTTTTTTTACCACAAGCCAACTAGTTATGCATTTGGAAAAAGACCTTGACCAAAAGGGGGAAATATTAAATACATAAGAGTTTTTACACCAAAAGATTTCAAAGTGATTTGGAGGTTATTACAGAGGTTACAATTATGCACATCTCAGCAGGATCTCACTAACTGCCATAGTAAACAGTGCCTAAAGCAGTGGTGTTCTTGAGAGCTCTAGAGACATCTGGACAATATAGGCAGAGCAGACAATCCTAGGAAATTGGCACATTGTTGGTGGGCCTTAATTTAGAATATATGTTAACCTATTTCCCCAATGTGACAATCTTAGAATAATTTGTAATTTCTCTATGCATGGTTCTTCTGCCCCTTCTATTTGAACCTATAGTTAGCATATGTCTCTTAAATATATATCCCAGAACACTTAAATCTCCATGCTGTTCATATGCTGGTTGAGCCCCAAATCTCAGCAGAGTTGTAGCCAACACCTACTCTCTAGCTCATTGGACTTGTTCAGGACAACTAACAAAAGGAAAATGATGGACAACTCTCATTCCCAAAGAAAGAATATCTAGAACTGCAAGCAAGACAGTTCTATCCATCTGCCCCATGGGATCTAAGCCCCCTCTCAATTGAAAGCAGAGTGGGCATCACCATCCCCAAATCCTCAAACTTGAAGCATGAACAAACATAAGAGGGCATATGCAACTATGGACAAAAGTAGACTTATTGTTACTCTAGTAATGGAAGAACTTGTAACACTGATATAAAGACTGGTCTGAGGGGAGAAGGAGAGAACTGGTGTAGCATAGAGGTATTTTTGGGACATTGAAATTGTTCTGCATGATATTGCAACAATGGAAGCAGGCCATTATACATTTTGTCAAAACCTATAAACTTGTGCTTTGCAAAGTGTAAACCATAATGTAAACTACAGTCCTTGGTTAATAGCAATGCTTCAATATTTGTTCATCAATAGCAACAAATGTACCACACTATTGAAAAATGTTATTAACAGAGGAAAATGTGAGAGGAGGAGGTGTGGGGTATAAGGGAATTCCTTACATTTTAATGTAATTTTTCTTAAATCTAAAACTTCTTTAAAGAAATAAAGTTTGAAAAATGGGAATAAAAAAGCAAGTCCCTACCAAATAAAGTGCTGATTTCTTATCAAAAACCTTGGAGGCCTGAAGGCAGAGGAATAAAATATTTAAGTGTTCATAGAAGTTTTCAACTGAGAATTGTATGTCTGATAAGACTGTTTCAAAAATGAAGGTGAGACTAAGACATAAACAGGCAAAGAAAAGCTGAGGGAAATCATCACCACTACAGCTACTCTACAAGCAATGCTATAGGGAATACAGGAAAGTGCCTTAGACAGTGAGTCAAGGCAGCATAAAGGAATGAAGGTCTCTGACATAGGGTATGCACTGAAACAGCAGAGACCAACAACAATGAAACATATTGATTTTTATGAAGGGAGAACTAGAAGATTCTTTGATCTAGTAACAAATTTCAATACTTGACATTTAATCATGGATTGAACATCAAAATATAAGATTGATAAGAAAATGAAAGACATGAAAGACACTATAAATCAACTAGCGCTAATAGACATACATAGAACACTTCACACACAAAAGCTAAATAAACATTCTTATCTAGTGCATGTGGGTCATTCTTCAAGGTAGATCAAAAGTTAGTCCACAAAACAAGACTTAATAAATGTAACAAAACTGAAATCATACAATGAATCTTTTCTGACAACACTAAAATGTGCTGGAAATTAATAACACAGCACAACTAGAAAATTTTCTGATTTGTGGGAATTAAGAAGTATATTCTTATTATACAGTGGTAAGAAGAAATGAAGTTTTGAAGCATATGACGATATGATAAACCTGGTGGACATTATGTTGAGTGAAGCAAGCCAGACACAAAAGGACAAATACTGTTTAATTGTGCTATTATGAACTAATTATATTGTGTAAACTCATGGAGTTAATAATTCAAATATAGGTCACTAGAAAATAGAAGGAAGGTAGAGAGTGGAAATCTAAGGGTTTATCTCTTCAGAATTGGTAGAAAGGTTGATTGTAAATTTTGGAAATGAATAGAAGTGGTGAAAGCATATCATGGTGTTTGTAACTAGCAGTGCTATTATATGAACTGTGATTTTAAGGGAAATTCTAAGATCATGCATATTACTAGAAGAAAAGCTAAAAACTGTTTAACACGAGACTGTATATGATAGTAAAACCTCATGAAAAACACACATATGGATGATGATGCATATATAAGACTTTTTTTTTTTACAAAATATAAGTACAAATATACTAGAAAGAAAAAAAGGAAAAGCAGCTATGTACAGCAGGGTCAACATAGAGAGATTGAGAGGTGATGAGTTTTGGTTGTTTGTTTTTTGTTTATTATTATCATTATTGGAATAACAAAAGTGCTCTAAGAATGATTTAAGTGATGAATGCACAAATATGTGATTACACCAAGTACCCTTGATTGTACCCTTTGGATGGATTTATGCTTTACAAATAAAATAAATAATAAAATTGATTTATTAAGAAAAAAAAGTATATTCTTAAAGAAACAATGGGTCAAAAATAAATAATAAAGATAAATAGGAAATATCAAGAAATGAATGAACAAAACAAAACACATCAAATCTTACAGACACAATAAAGCAAAATTTATAACACTGAACGCTTAGAACAAAAAAGGAGAAAGATCTCATATAGGAGACCTAACTTCACAGCTTGAAGTAATAGAACTATAAGAGCAAGATAAACTCCAAGCAAGCAGTTGGAAGGAAATAACAAAGATTACAGTAGAGATAAACAAAATAGAGTGGAAAAAACCACTATAGAGAGGGTCAATGAAACCAAAAGTTGTTTCTTTATAAAGATCAATAAAATCAATCAAACTTTAGCTAGACTGATGAAGACAAAAAGAGGACAGAAATAATAAAAATCAGAAATGAAAGAAATGACATTATCATCAACCTCACAGAAGTAAAAAGGAGTGTAAGGGGATATTATGAACAATTGCGACCCCCAAAATTAGATAAAATATATGAAAATTGACCAATTCCTGGAAAGACATAAAATTCCTAAACTGAATAAAAAAGAAATAAAACATCTTACATAACAATAATGACTAAAGAGATCAAATCAGTAATCAACTACCCCACTATCAAACAAAGAAAATCACAGGACCAGATGGGTTCACTAGTTAATTTCAACAAAAATTCCAAAACAACATTCTGTTTATATTCCTCCCAAACCCAAATTGGAGGGAAACCTTCCTAACATAGACCATGTGGTGAGCATCACCCTAATACCAAAGGCAAATAAAGATTCCACAATAAAATTATGGCAAATATCCCTTATGAATATAGATATAAAAATACTTAGAATTCTAGCAAAATGAATCCAACAGCACATTCAAAAGTTTATACTTGATTAAGTGGGATTTATCACAATATGCAATGGTGGTTCAATATGAGAACAAAATAATGTAATATACCACATAAAGAAAAGAAAGTAAAAAACAAACCAAACAAAAAAGAATATGACCTTTTTAAATTGATACCAAAAATCATTTGGCAAAATCATCCACCCTCTTTGTAAAAACACTAAAACACTGGAAATGTTTATCCTATGCTTATTCTTTTATTGTATATTTGAAGCACATTACTTGTTCTCTAGGGACCATAGGTCCACAGACAGAGGGGAATTGTGCCCCAGGGCAGACCACACCTATGACTGATTTTGAGTAGACTTTTTACTTACCATTGATAATTAAATGATTTAAAACTTTTGGGATATTGTGATGGAATGAATGTATTTTGCATAAAGAAAGAATATGTATTTTTGGGGTCCAGAAGGTACAGTGTGGTGGTTTGAAGCCTTTTGTATCCCAGAAAAACATGTTCTTAAGCCTAATCCTTTCCTGGTGTGAACCCTTCTATGATGTTACTATAGTTAAGGTGTGGCTCAGCCCAGTCAGGATGGGTCTTAATACTATTATGGGAGTCCTTTATAGTGGAAGGAATTCAGATAGAGTGAGATAATGCCACAGGAAGCAAGAAGCTTAACATCAACTGAACCCAGAAGAGAAGAGACAGATCAGGAAACACCTCCATTTGCTTTGCCATGTGGCAGCTGAAGAAGAAAGATCACCAGCAGCCAGCTTCTGAAAGCCAGAGTCTTCAAGAAGAAAACATCACCTTGTTGATGCCTTCCTTTTGACTTTTTCCTGCCTCAAAGCACACATGAATAAATTTCTATTGTTCAACAAGACTAGCCAGGAAATTAAACAAAGGGTAAAATCACAAATATCCAGAATTTTTTTGAAAAAGAAGAAATTGGAGCACTAAAACTTCCCAATTTTAAATTTATTACACAGCTACAGTATGAACCAAAATTATTAAATCTGTTGGAGATTGAATTATGCACCAAAGAAACCATGTTCTTACCATTAGTCATTACTGTAGATGTGAATCCATTTCAAATAGGAACTTTTAAATATGGCATTTTTAGTAAATGTATGGTCAAATGCATCAGTTTGGACTTTAATCCAGTTACTGCTGTCCTTTAAAAGTGCATAAAATTCAGATGCAGTACAAAAGCCACAGAAGAAGATGGAAGTCAGTGGAGCCCAGAGTAGAAAGGAGAATGACACAACCATATGCATTGCCACATGACAGAAAAGGTAGGGTAAAGGATCACTGGGAGCTAGCCACAGAAATAATCACCTTTCTGTCACCTTGGTTATAGACTTCTCCCAGCCTTACACCCATGAACCAGTAAATTCCTATTGTTAAAACCACATTGTGGTATTTGCTTTAGTAACCAGGAATCTAAGACAAACTCCTAGAAAGCAACATGGAGAAATCTAAAGCTCAGGAACAAAAGAAAAAAATAGATAAAAGGCTCTTCATCAAAATTAAAAACTCTTGTGCATAAAAATGTTTTATCATGAAATTAATTTAAAAAAGACAGCCTACAGAATAGTAGAAAATATTGGGAAATCACATATCATATAAGTTCTTATTATCCAGAACATTTTAAAAACTCCTACAACTTGACAAAAAAAAAGTTAAATGACAGAATTTTAAAATGGGCAAAACTTGAACAGTTTTCTCCAAAGATCATGTAATTGATCAATAAGCACATTAAAAGATGCACAACATCATTCCCAATAGGGCAGTGAAAATTGAAAGTACAATGAGATACCATTTCAAACCCACTAGAATGCATACTATTAAATACAGAAAATAACAAATGTTGGAGAGAAATGGGGAAATGGGAATAATTGTTCATTGTTGATGTGAAGGTAAAATTATGCTGGTGCAGCTGTTGTGGAAAAGTTGGTGTTTCCTCAGAATGTTAAGTATAGAAATACCGTATGACCTTGCTATCCCACTTCCAGGTGTATACCCGAAAGATGTGATATTATGGACTCTAACTGATATGTGCACACCAATATTCATGGCAATGCTATTTACAATTGGCAAAAGGTGGAAGCTACCCAAATGTATGTCATCATATGAACAGATAAGCAAAATTGGTATATACATACAATGGAATATTATTCAACCATAAATAGGAATGAAGTTCTACAGCATGCAAGAATTTGAGGAAATCTTATTAAGTCAAATAAACAAAAGCCAAATATTGTATAATCTCACTCATAAGAAATAATTGGAATATGAAAATTTATAGAATCATAAACTGGTATATGGGGTATTAGAGTCAGTGTTGGGGATGGAGTTTGGAATGGGGAATCAATGCTTAATTGATATAGGGTTCGTTTAGGGTGATGGAAATGTTTTTTTAATGGATGATGGTGATGGTAGCATAACAAGGTGGCCATTAACACCACTTACTTCTATATTTTCAAGTGGTTAAAATGCAAAATTTTAGGTTTTATATATGTTACTAAATAAAACTTTTTAAAAACTGCAGAATTGTACACCAAGTATACCCTAAAACAACCTATGCAGTACAATTAATAGTTTATTTATAATAATGTTTTTCAACAACTGTAACAAAAACATTTTTCATTATCACATATTTTACTTTGCCTTTCTAGAATTTCTTTATGTTCCTTTTTTCTTTATTCTGCATTTCTTTTCTGTTGTGATTTTTCCTATACTTCCTCATTGGATCATCTTTTCCTTAATTTATTAAGCACATGTTTTAGGCTGTTTTAATGTCCTTGGGTGCTAATTCAAACTTTAGTTTCATCTTGAAATCTTTCTATTAATATTTTTTTCATTAATATGGTTCATATTTTCTTACTTTGTCTTATGTTTGGTAATTTTAAAAATAATGTACAGTATTTTGTACATGATACACTGTAGGAAGTCTAGATCATGGGTATTGAGTTTTGTTCTGGACAAAAATAAATTTACTAGCAATACATTTGAACCTCTTAGGCTTTACATTATTCTTTGTTAAGGAAGATCTAATTTGTTTTATCCTCAGTCATAGGGCATGGTATTTACTAAAGAGCATCGTTCATAAATCCAGCTTCCCCCAGCACTTAGTAAACTGGTATTTATGTTCTGTTCCCAGTCCTGCAGCAGCCTCTTTTGGTATGTTGCTTCTCCATCTGCACATATATAGCTCAGCCTTCAGCTAAGGATCTATAAATGATCCCAATTTTGATATTTAGTTCACTTCCTTCTGATATCCTCTTTTCTATGTTCCAACTCTTCAACTGGTAGAAACTTCAATATCTGCCTCTTCAGCTATGCAAGACTCTGCTGGTACTCTGTATCTCCCTGGTCAGCAAGCAGTACAGAAAGGCAGGGTAAAAATACATCCCTACTCATGTATTTCCATGATCTCATGCATAACTGACCCATTAAGTCATTTTCCAAAGCCTGAAAAGAGTTTTCATCTGCATTTTTTTCATGTGTGTACTCATTTATGATGGCCAGGAAATTCTCTTACCACTAACACTGTCAATGCTGAAGACAAAATCTGATCAAAGATTTTAAATAGCTTCTGATTTAAATGACAAAATAGCTTAATATTCTTGCTCTTTATATTTTTCCCAATTTTTGTTATCAATTAGATTTTTCTCTTTCATAGTTTATTCTCTCTTTGTTTTGCTTATTAATAATAGCATTTTACCTCTCTTTCCTTTTAGTTAAATATTATTCAATTTTATTTGCTTTTAATTCATTGTTTTTCTATTTTATCATTTTATTTATCCCACATTTTAGTTAAATTTGTTGGTTTTATTCTAACACCTAAGGATAATGGATTTCTTTTTATTATTTATTATCTGATTAATAACACAAGAATTTAATATATTCATTATTCATCTGAATGCCACTTTATTTATGCAGGTTGTATTAGTCAGCCAAAGGGGTGCTGAAGCAAAACACCAGAAATTGGTTTGTTCTTACAGAGGGTATTTGTTTGGGATAGAAGTCCATAGTTGCCGGACCATAAAGTATAAGTTTCTTCCCTTACCAAAGTCCATTGCCACGTATTGGAGAAAGACAGCTGCTGATATTTTCCAGGGTTCAGGCTTCTTGGGTTCCTCTCTTCCCAGGGCTGCATTTCTCTCTGGGCCCAGCTACTCTAAGTTTCCTCCACAAGGTCAGCTGTAGACTATGAGGTTCTCTAGGCTTTGCTTCTCTCCACAAGGCCAGCTGTGAGCTCTCAAGCAAATGGCCTGTCTCTAAACCGGGGCTTTCTCTCCTTCCTCACCAGAACTCCAACATCAAAACTGGGCAACATGGGAATCCCAGGAGGTTCTGTTAATATTTTCAGTAATCTAAGCACCTCTTAAAATATATTTATATATATATATAAATAACATTTTTGTAAGCAAATGCACATATATGTATATATATTTATATATCATTTTACAAATAGTGGTATGTATTGTGAAAATTTTGATTTTTACCCACAATAAAAAAATAAATTAATAAAAAAAAAAACTCCTTCCTCTTCCTTTGTCATGCCTTTTATATTTGATTCTCCAACCCACCATGAGGTGGGGCTCAGTGCCCTACTGATGTGGCCCAGTCAACACCCTAATCATAACTTAATCATGCCCAGATTAACAGATCAGTTTACAAACATAATCCAATATCTATTTTTGGAATTCATAATTACATCAAACTGCCAAACTGCTACACAGGTCGATAAATTATTCATATTGGCATCCGTTATATATTTACTCTAGAGTAAAATATGTTAATACCTATTTTTCCAAGAAAAACTTAAGATTGCATTTTAGTTATATTTATTTTGAATTATCAAATTGAAAGGTCTTGCTGATTTTATGTTTTGGATATTTAATTTAAAATACATTGTATTTTTGTCAAATAATGTAGCTCCATTACTTAAGCTTTGAAAATTTTTTGAAATTTTTGAACTAATTGTAATGAACATTTATAAATGACTAGTTAGATGCAGGGAAAGAATGTTCCCAATATTGTTATGCTATGTAAATTTTAAATGATCAAATATATTATTCAAAGTTTATGTTTTATTGTTGAATTAATTATATACTAGATATGCTTTGTTCACTTGCCACTTCATTTAATTCATTTATTTATTAAATATTTTATTGAATATCTACAATGTACTGCATACACAATATAATAAACAATAAAAGATCTTTCAACCCCTGTGCCCTAGATTCTAGCTGGGAAATACAGAGAAATATACAAAAGTGATATGCCATATTAGATGTGAAAAGTAATATTTATAAAAAGAAAATATAAAAAAGCCTAGTAGGTTTGAGATATTAGGACAAGGGTATGACAAAGCACTTGGAAATTGTGTGGTCAGGGAAGACTCAATAAAAAGTTGGTATTTGTTCGAAGACTTGAAGGGGAATATTTAGTCATACATTTACATGAGAGGAACGTGTTCCAAACAGGGGAATACCAGTGCAAATCCCTGGTGACTGAGGAACTAGGAGGAGAACCATCTAAAAAGAGTGATATTCTATAGCATGAGGAGCATGTAATAATCAACAAAGTCCATGCATTTGGATGGTGATAACTGCTCTGGAGAAAAGCTATGAAGGGATGTACATGGAGATAGGCCTGCAAACTTCAAATATAATTTATAGAAATTTATAAATTTATAGAAAATTCCTCATGGATTTTCATATTTGAGCAACCTAAAAGAAGTGAAGTAGAGAGACATACAAATACTTGGAGGAAGTGAGTCTCAGACAAGCAGACTAGCTAAAATAAGGTTCTATACTATTAGTTTCTATGTGCCCTTATATATATATATATATATATACTGTAATCTTCTTTCCTATTTTAAAAAAGAGACCTGTGCTTCAGCTAGGCCCTTCAAATTGGCATCATGTTAGTCCAGGCATCACACCCTCCTATCTGGGATACGCCATTTCCAGGAGGACAGGACTCCCCCGACACCTGCCTTTTGGGGTGTTTCTGGGGAATGACTTGTGCTGTGCAGTTCTGTAGAGAAGATGGCCATTCCCTTACACATGAGTTCTTGGTCCCCCCAAGGGCTGGTGGGTCATTCAAAGCTATGGCCAGATAGTGCCTGTTTCCTCTGTGTCCTTCTGAATGCAGAAGCTTTGCCTCAGTGAGATTTGGATGAGGTGGCTCTCTATGGCAAACTCAGCCTGATACTGGTCCAAGTAGGCAGCAGTGGAGAGGAGGGCTGCAGGACTCTCAAGCTGGAGGTTCTTTTCCTCCTCCAAGTTTCATTTCTCTCAGCCTCCTGCCTGACAGTGTTTAAGGTACACCTTAAACTGGAGCTGCAGACACTCTTTTAAATCCCAGCGCATCTGCATGCCCACATCAGTCCCCACCAAGCATTTTGTGCTGTCGCTTGGACACTGATGATGTGTGAAGGTGGCCACTCTACCCCTGAGCCTAGAAAATGTGAAATTCAACTGCACCCTGCTGGGCAAGTGGGCCTATCCAAGTTCAACTGCAAGAACAATTTTTATGAGGTTGATTAAAGTTTGTTTTAAAAATAACAAAACAAAACCAAAAAATCACTTAGATAACATTTTTTAAAGTTATATTGTATCAGATATGAAAAGTAGAAGGGTGAGCAACAAACCCATTCTTATAGCTATTTAAATCATAATAAGAGTCAGTAGATTCAGAATGGTTGTGTGCATGTTACTATTCACAAAACAAATATATTACATGAGCTAAAGGATGGAATACCTGGCTGATGGCTCTAGTCACAAGCATTTTTAATGATTTTGTTAATATACTAATTTTGTGAGGAAATACTTGTTACTTATAAAAAATGAATTTCATGATAAAGTTCAATTACACGAGTCTCCTTTATTTATAAACAAAATTGAGATATTTAAAGGAATTTCTTTATATAGTTTTTGTTTTACATATTTAATGAGTCTGAGTTTGTCTACTTTGTCAATCAAATGCTTTGTTGTTTTAAATAGGAGGGCTTACTTATTCATCTATGTGTTCTTCACAGACTCAAGCAAATGTATCACATACAAAACATGCAAGTAAATTTTGATCACATTTTAGCATATGTAAGGATGCATATATAGATGCATTAATTTATGCACACATGCTATGAAATGATAATTTCCTTTTGTTTTTGTTTACTTGGGAAAGCACAATGATAATTTATCAAAGTCAAGGATGCTGTCATATGCATGTCTTATCTTTCATTAGTATTTGGATAGTCTTGTACATATTGATATTCAAAAAATGTTAGTTTAAGCAAAATTTAATTTCTAGAATTCTTCTCCAAGCAGTTCCTATGTATTTATTAAATATAGCATTAAAATTTACAGACATATTCCTTCTCAATGATATATACTATGAATTAAGGGAATAAAGGTAAACATAATTATACATTGTGTATATGACTTGAATACTTGGTTAGAAAGTTCTCATATATCAAGTATCAAAAATAAACTTCTTATAAATAGAAATGTCTTTAGTCTTGAGAATGACTGAAAGTCGCTCATGTAATGAGATCTGTGTGTATATGTATTCAAGTACATTTCTTAAATTATTTTTTTATTTTTAAAGAAGCTATAGATTACATAAAAGTTACATAACAACTATAAGAGATTTCCATATGCCCCAATCCATCCCCCTCCCACACTTTCCCACATTAACAACATCCTTCATTAGTGTGGTGTATTTATTAGAATAGGTGAACACATATTGAAGCATTGCTACTAACCCTGGAATGCAGTTTACATTTTAGGTTAAACTCTGTCCCACACAATTTTGTAAATTATGACAAAAAATATAATTGCCTGTATCCATCACTGTAATATCATGCAGTACAAATCCAATGTCCTGAAAATGCCTCCATATTACCTATTCTTCCCTCTCCCATCTCTCTGAACCTCTGGTGGCCACTGCCTTTATACCAATAACAAGAGTTCTTCCATTACTAGAATAATAATAAGTCTATAGTAGAATAATAATGTCTACTTTAGTCCATTATTCATTCCCCAACCTTGAGCATTTTGGGATGGTAATGCCCACTCTGCTTCTAATTGAGAGGGGGCTTAGATCCCATGGGGCAGATGGATGAAACTATCTTGCTTGCAGTTGCAGATACTCTGTTCTTTGGGATGGGCACTGTCATTTATCATCTCCTTGTTATGTGCCTGGGTAGTCCAATGAATTGGAGAGTAGTTATTGGAACTCTGTTGGAATTCAGGGATCAACTGGCACATGGACAAAGATTTAAGTCTCTTGGACATATTTTTATTAAATCAAGTGCTAATCATAGGTTCAAAGAGGCAGAAGAGCATGTGCAGAGAACCTATAAATGAGTCTAACTCTGTCTTCTCTGATTTCCTTTAACAATGTTTTGTAGTTTTCTACAAACAAGCTTGTTATATCTCTAAGTTATTAGGTATTTGATTTTTTTAGTTTCTATTATAAATGGGATTTTTCCCTCAATTTCCTTCTCAGATTTCTCATTATTGGTGTACAGAAATGCTACTAATTTTGTGTGTTGACTTTATACCCTGCCATTTATTGAACTGATTTATCAGCTCTAGAAGCTTTGCTGTAGATGTCTCAGGGTTTTCTATATATAGGATCCTGTCATCTGCAAATAGTGAAATTTTAATTCTTCCATTCTAATTTGGATGCCTTCTATATCTTTTTCTTGCCTAAGTGCTTGAACAAGTATTATTAACACAATGTTATATAAGAGACATAACAGTGGGCATCCTTGTCTTCTTCCAGTTCTTAGAGGGAAAGCTTTTAGCATTTCACCATTAAATATGATGTTAGTTGTGGGTTTTTCATAAATACCCTATATCATGTTGGGAAAGTTTCCTTCTATTCATATCGTTTGAAGAGTCTTTATAAGGAGAGTGTGTTGTATTTTGTCAAATGCTTTTTCTGCATCAATAGAGATGATCATGTCATTTTTTTTCTTTCTATTTGTTAATATGGTATATCACATTGATTGATTCTCTTATGTTGACCCATCCTTACATAACAAGGGTGAAACCCACTTGCTCATGATGTATAATTCTTTTGATGTGTTGTTGAATATGATTAGCAAGTATTTTGTTGAGGATTTTAGCATCTAAATAAATTAGAGGGATTCATCTTTATCTTTCCTTTCTTGTGGCATCTTTGTATGGCTTTGGTATTAGGGTGATGTTTTTATGATAGAATGAGTTAGGCAATGTTCCCACCACTTCTCTTTTTTGGAAGAGTTTTACCAGGATTTGGTGTTAATTTTTTCCAGAGTGATTGGTAGAATTCACCTCTAAAGCCATCTAGTACTGCACTGTTCTTAGTTGGGATGTATTTGATGACTCATTCAGTCTCATTACTTGTGATTGGTATGTTGAGTTAATCAAATTCATCTTTCATCAGTGTAGGTTTCCTGTGGGTTTCTATAAATTTGTCCATTTCATCTAAGTTATCCATCTTGTTAGCATACAGTTTTTCAAAGTATCCTCTTATGATAGCATTTATTTCTGGGGGTCAGTGGTGATATCCCCTTCCTCATTTCTTATTTTACATATTTGTATCTTCTCTCTTTTTTCTTTGTTTGTCTAGCTAAGGGTTTATCAATTTTATTAGTCTTTTCAAAGATCCAGCTTTCTGTTTTGTTCATTTTTTCTAATGATTTTTTTCAATTTCATTTAGCTCTCCTATTAGTTTGTTGTTCTTTTCCTAATCCCCCCAAGTGTGCAGTTAGATCTTTGACCCATCCCTGGATCTAAGGTGAGTTTCTTGTAGACATAATAGAGATAGGTCATATTTCCTTATCCATTCTGCCAATCTGTGTATCTTGATTATAGAGATTAATCCATTAACATTCTATGTTATTACTGTATTACTGTTAAGGCTTAACATACACTAGCCATTTATTCTTTAGGTTTATATATGTCATGTGTTGTCTTTATTTTTCTTTTTATCTTTGTAGTTATTCTTACCAATAATCTTCATTCCTACTCTCTCCTTCAACCCTCTCTATCCTGTTTTTTTCCCTTCAACCTGTAGAATTCCCTTAAGCATATTTTTAAGGGCAGGTTTCATATTGATAAACTCTCAATTTCTGTTTATCTGCAAATAATTTAAAATCTCCTTCATTTTTGAATGCCAGCTTTGCTGGATAGATAATTCTTATCTGGAAGTTTTTTTTTTTTTCTTTTAGCACCTTAATTATGTTATACCATTGCCTTTTTTGCCTCCATGATTTCAGATGAGAAATCAGCACTTAATCTTATTGAAATTCCCTTGTATGCAATAGATCTGTTTTTTCTTGATGTTTTCAGTATTCTCTCTTTGTCTTGGGCATTGGACAATTTGACCAGTATATGTCTTTGGGTTGGTTTGTTAGGATTTACACTCTTTGGGATACACTGTGCTTCCTTTATATGTAACATACATCCGTGTACCTCAAAAGAGTTGGGGAATTTTCAACCATTATTTCCTCCACCACTCCTTTGACCCCTTTCCCTTCTCTTCACTCTCTGGGATGCCTATAGTGCATATGTTTTGCATTTCATGTTGTCATTCAATTCCCTAAATCACTTTTGGATTTTTTTAAATCTTTTTATATATCTGTTCTACTATCTGTCTGATTTCAGCTGTACTGTCTTCCACATCACTGTTTCTTTCCTCTGCCACTTTTGATCTGCTGTTATGTGCTTCCAGTGTATTTTTTCATTTCTTTCATTGTGCCATTCAACACCATCAGAGCTGTTATCAATTTATGTATTTTTACAATTTCTTCAGTATATTAATCTTGTGTCTTCTTAATATCCTTTTATCTTCCTTCACTTCATTAAGTTGATTCATGACTTTTGCTTGGACATCTCTGATTAGTTGTTCCATATTCTTCATGTCCTCCTGATTTTTAGTTTGTTCATTAGATTGGGCCATGCCTTCCTGTTTCTTAGCATGGCTTGTAGATTTTGTTGGTGTCTAGATATCTGTTTACCTTGATGGACTCATTAGGTTGGTTTGCATCTCTTTCTACTCTAAGGTTTTATTTTGTTGTGTTTTTTCTTGTGTATGAGGGGTCATATTCCTTTTTTGACATTTGGTTTCTCCTATTCTATATCCTTGTAGTTATCTATGTTGCTTGAAAAAAATATATTAGGACCAGAGAATGGAAAGAGATAAGATGAGAAAAAATAATAATAATTAAAAAGTGAGAAGAGGAATCATACAAGAGCTCAGATAATAGAATATAATGTGAGCTAAAAATAATAAAAATTACAAAAGAATAAGAATTAAAAAGTAGAATAGAAAAAATGATACAAGAGAAAATATGAAGACAAAATAGAATGAATTAAAGGCCCAGGAAATGATTAGAGAGGAAAAGAAAAAAAGAGAGAGAGGGAAATTTTTTTTTTAAATGTAAGCCAAACAAGAAGAGGTGCAATGAAAAAAATGCAAAAGAAGACAGAAGATACAAATATATTTTCAAGAAGTGACCAAAAATGTTAAAAAATAACCTCTTTAATTTCAATGCAGTGAATAAACCTTAATTAATTCATTTAAAAGAAGACAGAAGATTAAAAAATGAATGAAAGAAAAGAAATAAAGCAGGGTGAAAAAATAAGTAAAAGATAATAAAGAAATGGGAAAGACAACAAACAAGAAATAAAACAACAATAAAAAAAAAAAAAAAACAGGTTAAACACTCGTCTTTCTTAAGACCCTAGGGAGCTTCTCAAGCTGCTGGTGCTCACCAATCAATCACCCTACAGCCTCCCCTCCGCAGGAGATGTTCCTGGTTTTAGCAAATAAAATTAAAAAAAAGAAAAAAAAGGAAAAAATAAAATATATCAGATGCAAGAAGATCTAAAACAAGAAAAAAAATCTGTATGTTCCTTGTCATAAGGTACCAGCTGAGTACCTGATAACCTGGTGGATTCCTTTCTCTTAGGATGTACTTAGAATCAAACCTGGGATCTTGCATATGCAAGGTAAGAATTCCTCCACTGAGCCACCCCAACACTACAGGTTAAGTAGGCTTCTGAAAGCTTTTTTGGGTCTTTTTGCTCCCGTTCCTTCAGGTGAGTTAGGCTTCTAACAGTTTGCTGAGCCAAGCTTGTAAGATGCCTGTCTCTTTCCCCCCACTGACCTAGTACCTTTCTCTCCCATGGAATTTGGATGTGACAGCCTGCCTGATCAGGTTCCCCTACCCTATCTGTGGGGCCACCTTATGGCTTGTTGGGGTCTTTTTTGAGGTTCAAAGTGGACTCAGCTGGCCAAACTCACTGAAAAGAAACCACTCTCCACCCTCTCCCAGACCCCTTTCCTCCCAGGGAATGCTCCCTCCCACTCAGCTGGCTGCAGTGGACCAGGGGTTTTACCAAGGCTTTTTGACTTTAGGGTGGGGCATAAGTACTGTTTCGAGCCACAGGGGTGAGTAACCCATGGTTTTTCTTTGGCTTCTTTATCTGTCTTGCTCCCTTCTGGATGATGCACAGCACCATCCCATTCTATATATCCCCAAAGCAGCTCCTTAGGGTAGGTTTTTGGCCTTTCTCCACTGTCCTTTGAGAGAGAGTTGAGCTCTGCCTATCTACCTTGACTCTATCTTCCTGGAACTCCCCATATTTGTTTTTTCATTTTTCCTTCTTACATATATTATGTGGTTCTGACTTTTGGAGAATTTATTATACAATATAATAATTTACATTATAAAATTTTGTAATTTAATAGGACTGATTTATATGATATTTAATATTGAATTACTGTAGGGCTCTATTGTGGTTACTGTCTACTTATTCACTCATTCTTTTAAAAAAATATTAGTGAAGTAGTAGGTTTATGGAATAAACCTATTTAGAAAATATATTTTTCCCATTTATGCTCTTTTACAAACACCATGAATTAATATAATCATTTCTTAAAATTGAGGAAAAATATTATTATATAGTATTAATTATTATTTATCTTGGTAAAGGCTTTTGTCTTAAATCATGCAGGAATCCATCCTGCAAAATCTTGCAAAGCTCTATTCACCAGAGTCCACAGTGGCACAAGTGAAATTACTCTGAACACAGTGGTTGAGAGAGGTGAGGAGAAGAACAGCTAAAGGAGCTATCATCCTCTGCTGATTCCCGTTACAGTTTTTATTCTCTTTTCACAAAGCACAAGGTCAGAATGTACATGCAGGGGCTCAGAAAGTTCTGGACTATGCAGGAGATAATGGAGAAGCAAAGCCCTAACTAAGTAACTGTGTAGATTAAGAAAGTTCTTATTGTTTCCAGCAGGAACTGATAACAGCAACTACTTCCCATGCAGCAGTATATTGCTTATGCAGCAAATCAGGTTTTAACAGTTTCAGAGATATTTTAACTAAAGCATTCCCACATCTCTCCCTTTTTTCTTTAAGAAAGAAGTACAAAAAGAAAGGGGAAATGTATCCTGGCACAGTTTTTATAAGTATCTGTTTTTAATTTGAAGACTGGTGGTAGTAAGACTAGGTTGCTGACAGTTACCTGGGTTCCAAACTGGGCTGTGCATGGGAAATGAAGTAGCCATGGGGAAAGTTGACATCCCTTGGGAGGGGTGAGGGTTAATGTCCTACCTCTGAAGGCCCTGAAATTCTCTACTGATGGTCCCCCTGTAACTGTGCTTGTCTTAGGTTGTTCCTTCCCTGAGGAATCTTACCTGTCTTTAGCTAAGCAGCCATCCTCTGGGACCAAACAGGTTGGTGTGAAACTGCCAATTTTTCTATGGCCTCCACACCCAGCATGTGCTTAGGGATTCACACACTCACTGGCAGGGCCCCATTTCAGGTTATAAATTTCAGAAAACTCAGGCTGACCAGTACCTGAGTTTAAGTAGACACAAGCAATTCCCAGTATGGGATGTGTGCGGAATACCAGAAAAGCAAGTGAGAAGGAAGGAGAGGAGACTTACAGGTGAAGCTGGAAGACACAAGGATTAAGTTTATTTTAGGAAAAATGATTTGTTACAAGCATGGATTAAATAAATTTTTTAGCTAGCAGAGCTAAGCAGAGTGTTTAATAACATTGAATATCTAGTTTAATAATACTCATGAAAAACTAATTCAGAGGTGTTTTAACCAAAGGGCTGTAAGTTTTCTCCATTGTTGTGTTTTAGTTCTTAATCTTTGAATGTGGAAGAGAGAGATGAGACAGCGGTTAAAGTGATGAATTTTTGTTCAGCATGATGGGCTCAAAAGATGGCTTGATGAATTAACCTAAAGATTAATAATAAAACAAGAAGCATGATTATTCCAATAAGGATATTACCCAGATTTTTATGTTTAGGCCTTGAAACCACTTAGATGGATTTAACCATTGTAGATTACCATTGAGTGTTTGAAACATGTTTTGCTGAGCAAGAAGTTGTTTTTGAGATAGTTGATGTTCCAGACGATGTTGGAGAACAAGAACTTCTCCCTGTAGGTGGGAGGAAAAAGCCCTTTGTAATGGGTTTTCACTTGTTCCCAGGAAAGTTGAGAACTATTCTAGTGTAAGGGGGTGGCACAAATTTCTGCATGTTCCCAATCACAATGCAAATTTTGTCTGGTAAGTAGAGCTTCTTGTTTTTTGCCTATCCAAAGAATAGATGCTTTGAATGCATTAAATTTGGTAAGAATATTATTATCAACATGAGTTTGAGGCATAAGTTTGTTGGTAATGTAATTGGTCATAAATTGATTAGCAACATGAACAATTTGGACTGATTCTGTTAAGGTGACTGCCACAGTGGTGGCAGTGGTGATTATGATAATGGCTGAAATAATGAAAGTAATAAGTGCATCAATGAATCTTTTAGATCTAATAAGTGAGAGGGCTTGTAAAATTGGGCTATCCCTGAAGAGTCTTCCCAGGGACAAGATAAATTAACTGGGAGCCAAGCTTGTGTTTATTTTTTAAACAAGAATATTTAAGTAATGTTGAGTCTGGTGATATTTCCATGGGAAACACAGGAAGCAAAATACACTCTTGGGCAAATATGCAAGAAACTTATTTTCAGGGGTGGGTGGCACTCCAGTGCAAGAGAGCACTTCGGTAGTCTTTTGGTCTAATTGTTTAAGATTTGCCAAAGTTACTCAATGAGTTTGAATAGTGTTACATCATGATGGTGTCTGGGAATTCCTTTGTTCCTCTAGCATCACCTTCTCCATCTGTTCTATTGGGCTGAATGGGTGATACTTCCAGTTCATGGTATAGCTTCATGTTTTTTACTGGCAGCCCCTGGGGCCTGTTGGAGTAAGAACACATGCATACCCTCACTCCCACATTTTAAGGACATAGGGTCCCTTCCAAGATCCATCTCTTAATATTTCCTTGTACAGAATTTTAGCATGTATTTTATGACTATCCTGATGAGGGGAGAAATGTTTTTCAGCTGCTGAGAGGCTGTTTTTATTACAATTTTAAAAATTTAAAATATATAGTGCTAGGGCTATTGTATTTCTAGGAGAGGTATCCATACTTTCCCTTTTTTGTTTATTGTTTTAGATGATATGACATATTTTAAATATTTTTAACCTGAGTTAATTGTACTTTATTATGGATTATCTGGAGACTAGTTTGTGTAAGAGAATTTTGGAGATGTTTATAGAGTTATGTTTAAAATGTTTTAAAGGAGACTATAATAAGGATATTATCCATGTAATGATAGATATATGCTTGTGGGAAAGTAGAACATGTAGGGCATAAAGCCTGAAAGATGTATATTGACACATGGTAGGGCAGGACTTTCCACTGATATCTAGTTAGTGAACCTTTATTAATAATTAAAAGAATACAAAGTAAGTGAGGGATTACTTATAAACAGAATTTTAACTGCTATATCTTAAACTCTTATGATATGTATACATACATTTACATGTTTACTAAACTGGGGACACATTAATATACCAGTCCACTTTTGGTTAGAGTCTCAGATGGATATAAGACAAATGTTAATATGCACATTTGGTTTAATAAGTCTATCATGTTAATTACAGTGAGAAACAAGAATAATATAATTAATTAAAATATTAAATTAATGTTGAACAGAGTTATAGAATGACAGATAAATAGAGTGATTTTATATATAAACTTACCAATATTTAGCTTTTGGCTGAGAATTTTCAAATTAGCAGCTGATACTAGAGTTTTGATTGAAAACACTTGTGCAGAGCACTTTTTCCTAGGATGGGACTTTAACTGGTTTGATTAGGGACTGTCTTTTTTGCTGTGTTCATAATTAATGAACTTGACACTATACATGCCAACTTGTGAGCATTTTATTAATTCCCGAGGAAGTGGCCAGCCTCCTCAGGAAGGAACACAACACTCCCTGGGCAGTACATTCCAAGGTTTATGCATCAATTCATGGGAAAGTGGCCAGCTTCCCCAGGGAGGAACACAACACTTTCTGGAATGCACTTTATCTAGTTTAATTTGTTACAAAACATCCCTGATGTGCCTACAGTTTTAGTTTTCATTATTTTTCCTGAAATATGAAAAGTGTTAACTATCAAAGCGTTGGTTTGTTGATAAACAAAGTTTTTTGCATGATGTTTTACTTTTAGGTTTGAATAATATTTACTAAATTTTTTCTAATACATTCAGTTTTAGGATTGTTTAAACTCAAAAGAAGAGATTTACATGTACATTTAATAATATACATTTATGTGTAATTTACAAGTTATTAAATTACTTAAGTATGCAATGCATTGTATTAAAGTTTTGATTAGCACTTAAGTATTTTATACATAATTCATAGCTACAGTAGATTATATAACAACAAACAATACTATGCATTTAAGATTTCTAATAAGTGAGGTTAAATAGGCTAGTGGCATGATTAAAATGTCTATTTCTCTATTTTGTCTAGTTTGAGGTATAGGCAACAACAATTATTATTTCCTATTTGGACTGTGACTCAGTGTTGAATTTAAACTTAGTTTATTAATGATTCTTTTACAGGAAGGGAATGTGGGTTCACTTGACTTGTTTAAGGAAATACTAAAGTTTTAGCAAGTTCCAAAACAAAGTGATAATGACATAACTGGATAGTAATTTTAGGTTACAAACAAAATAATTACAAACTAATAATATTTGGGACTACTGCATATCACAGTGGTGTTATTTTAATTTATTAAAATTTACCCTTATGTACTATTCTTGGCAGCCCCTAATGGCTGCTCTCCTTTTCCAGTTATAGAGCTGCTTAGTTAGCAGAGATGGGGTAAATCAGACACATAAACATTGTTAAATTTTTAGGAATTTTATATACCTTTTAAGTATTTGTATGAACATTTTATTCATATAACTTTAATTAATGGAGGGTTAAAGAATACCCTTTTAATTTTATAACAATTTTAAACACTTTCTATTTAAACTATCATATATTAAATAAACAACTCTTTTATTACTTTACCTTTTTTCAAGGTGAAAGACCAGATCTTTTGCACTAATTTGAAATAAAAAGCTACTTTTTAGGATTTGATTTTGAGAAAGCAGGCTTGAACATTACATTCTTTAAAAGTGATAAGGCAGTTTTATTTAAGGAAATGATAAGGTTAAAGTACAAGAAGCTATTTTGATAAAACAGACTTTCTTTTTTGTATACTGATTATTCAGGAGAAAAACTCTGTAAACTTTTACTAAAACAGACTAGTGACTTGAGAAACTTTGAGAAAGAATAAAATTTTAACTTTGCATCAGCATACTATTTGATACTTAAGCTTTTAAAAATTTTTTAGATACACCCACCAAATCTTACTTAACTTTGAACACAAAAAATTCCTTTTCTGTGCATCTTCTGCACTTTTTGCATTTATTCAGGTTTTGTCCCATATTTGACTATTTTTTAATAACCAGTCATTTTATCTTAGGACAAAATTATTTTCTTTTTCTTTAATAATAAAAACACATTCTATATACCTTCTATACTTAAGCTACCAAAATGATTTTGGAAACTGTTTCCAAGCAAACCTCTTACAACATATAATTACCATGAACACTAACCAAACTTGTCAAAATAATGATTCTATTTGGTTATAACTATTTTTATTATTTTAAATTAGTATCCATATTTATTTATTAATATAAGCACTTATTTAATTTTTGGCTATTTGAATAGAGCTCTTTTAATAATTTTCATTTATCAATTTAATATTACCATCCAGAAGCATCAAAATATACACTGCCACTGAACAAACAGAAAAACACAAAATAAGTTACAACACATCAATAGAAATGTACATCTTTGATTTTACTGCTTTTGAGAATTTTTCTGAAAACTGTGTTGCCAAGTTTTCCTACTCTTCCAGTGTTTTAATTTTATTAGCCCCCATTAGCCCACAGTCTAAACATTATGTAGGCAATAGGAAGTTGACAGAGTTGCTGCTGGAATGTTTTCCTTATATTAGTTAACTATTTGGCAGAATTTTTTTTTTTTTTACAAGCATAATTATACTGACAAAGGGCTTATTCATTATTTCTGCCTGTGTAGGACATTGTATTTGTGATTTAACTTTTCCTCACATAGGCGGTTCAACATGATTTTCCTTTGTTACTCAAGAAGGGGCTGAAAAAATGTTATTTCCTTTTTGGAGGGACACAGCGTTTATAACTGGGACCTCCTTTGAGGGAGCCATGAGATGAGGTGTATAAAGTCTTGTTCCCATGAAGAATTAGAAAACTTCCCCTCACTGAACTAGACATGTTGGCAACTATCCCTAGTGGGCACTGCTACTCCCTTACCTTGGGATGATTAGCATGAGTTTTGACCTGGATGTCAATCCAGATGAGTGTAGCTTCTCTTTAAAGTGCTGTCATGTGCCATTGGTCCAAATCACATCAGGCTCACCACTTGCAAGATTCCATCCTGCAAAGTCTTGTGAAGCTCTGTCCAGCAAAGTCCAAGGCAGTGCAAGTAAAATTACTCTGAACACAGTGGTTGAGAGGTGACGGTGCTAAAGGAACTATCCTCTACTGATTCCCATCATGGTTTTTATTCTCTTTTCACAAAGCACAAGGTCAATATGCACAGGGGCTCAGAAAGTTCTGGGTTGTGCAGGAGATAATGGAGAAGCAAAACTCTAACAAAGTAACAGTGTAGAGTAAGAAAGTTCTTATTGTTTCCAGCAGGAACCGATAACAGCAGTTATTTCCTATGCAGCAGTATATTGCTTGCACAGCAAAGCAGGTTTTAACTGTTTCAAAGATATTTTAACTGAAGTGTTCCCACAGAATCACAAAATATGGTTAAGATTGTTTGTCCTGAAGACTTTTCCAAATCATAGTTGAAACTTATTTCACTGATTGTATTTTATTCATTTCTTTTTCTACCAGAGATTTTGATTCATTCTCAATGTAATGCTGAATTTTTAATGTTGTGTGAAATATCATGGCCTTCACACCTTATATTTCTCTTAGGAGAACAAAGCTAAGAAAGGGATAAACTATGTTATTGTGGTGGAGGTCTGATGTATTTCAGAGAGGATGTAAGCTGGGTCTTCATGATGAGGTGACATTGTAGTCAAAATCTGAAAGAACTGATACAACATGACAGAAAAGTTTCCTTTCAGTGACCCATTTTTAAAGATGAGCAGGTAATAAAAATTACCAGACATTTAAGCAAACCCTCTTTTTGAAAAAGAGAGAGAAAATAAAAATACTAAAAATAAAATTGAATGTAACTGGACAAGGCAAGTAAAATGAAAATGAGTAAGGCAGAAACACTAAAAGGGAAGTTGCAAGTAAGGGAGCAACTTCTGGAGGATCTAGGTATCAGAAAGTACTGTTAAAGTAGCACATAAGGTCTCAAGTGCAGAGAACCACTTAGGAAGGCAAAACTTGCATAGCTGTGGGATTCAAGGAAAACAATGTAGAAAGTGCTCAAGAATCAGTCATAGCTCTGGGAATTAAAGTAACTCACAATAAGAAAATGTTTTAAGGCCATCTTAAAAACACAATAGTGATTCCTGAGCATGGAACTAGAAAAAACAACTTAGACCCTTCCCTAACCTAGTTATACCTCCTTCATATAGTCAAAATTCCTATCACATTTAAACATAGGGGATTAAAGAATGATAATTAAACTCCATATAATGAAGCAAAGATTAATTTATCTAACAGATAGTTTTATATTTTTTAATATACTTCTTTAAAAAAAAAAAAGATACTTAGATTACTTATATGTTATGTAAAAATATAGGGGATTTCCATATGTCCCAGTCCCTAGCCCTCACACATTTTCCCACATTAACAACATCCTTCATTATTATTATACCCTCTCCTGCACATTTTGTGTTATTATGAGATATATAATGGCCTGTATCTGTCATTGAAATGTCATTCAGGACAATTTCCAAGTCCCAAAAATACCCCCATATTACATATATTTTTTCCCTCTCCCTTCCCTCAGAACCTCCAGTGGTCACTGCCTCCACAACAATGATAAAAGGTCTTCCACTGCTTTAATCACAATAAGTCTATAGTAGAATAAAAGTAAGTGTACTCTAGTCCATCATTCATTCCCCAATCCTGAGAATTCTGTGGTGGTGATGTCCACTGTATTAGTCAGGAAAAGGGGTATTGATGCAAAGTACAAGAACTCTGTTGGATTTTATAAAGAGTATTTATTTGGGGGTAGAGGCTTATAGTTACCAGGTCATAAAGCATAAATTACTTCCCTCATCAAAGTCTGTTGCCACATGTTGGAGCAAGAGGGCTGCTGACATCTGCAAGGGTTCAGCCTTCCTCTTCCTCTCTTGGCTCTGTGGTCCCAGCTTCTTCCAATATCAGCTTTAGGCTGAGATAACTCTCTTCTCTCACACAGGCCTCATTTCTCTCCAGGCTCAGCTGTTCTGTTCTTTCCACAAGGTCAGCTGTAGACTATCAGATGAACAGCGTGTCTCCCTTTCCAGGGCCTCTGCTTTGTCTAGTGTAACCTGCTCCCTTTTCTCACATATCTGCTTCTCAGTGTGTTTACTTCCCAGGACTCCAGCCAAAAACTCCAACTAACTCAAATGCCTTGTCATTTGCTCTGTGAGTTCCCACTCAACAAGGGAGCAGGGACTCAATATTCTACTGATATGGCCCAATCATAGCCTTAATCATAATTTAATCAAGAGTGAAACCTCCATATCCAATACAATCTAATGTACCCATAGGAACAGACCAATTTACAAACATAATCCAATATCTATTTTGGAATTCATAAAAGATATCAAACTACTACACCCAGTCCACCTCTAATTGAGAAGGGGCTTAGATCCCATGTAGCAGATTGATGGGACTATCTTGCTTGCAGTTGCAGGCTCTCTCTGTTCCTTGAGATGGTCATTGCCCATCTTCATCTCCTTGTTAGTTGTCCTGGGTGAGTCCAGTGAACTGGAGCATAGGTGTTGCAAATCTTTTGAGAATCAGGTTCCAACTTGTACATGGACAGCCCAAACTCCTGAGATATCTTCCCTGCCTATAATATTTGGATGTCTCCAGAGCCCTCAGTAACCCTGCTATATGAGGCAATATATACTTTGGCAGTCAATGAGATCCTACTGAGACATGTGTATTAGTCAGCCAAAGGAGTGCGGATGCAAAATAACAGAAATCTGTTTGCTTTTATAAAGGAAATTTATTTGGGGTAGAAGTTTACAGTTACCAGGCCATAAAGTATAAGTTACTTCCCTCACCAAAATCTATTGCTACATGTTGGGGCAAGATGGCTGCCAATATCTGCCAAGTGTTCAAGCTTCTTGGGTTCCTCTCAACTCAAGTCTCCATTTTTCTTTGGGTTCAGATTCTGTGCTCTCTGTGTGCTTACTTCCTGGGCTCCAGCATTAAAACTCCAACTAACTCCTCTGGTCTATCATGTAGTTTTATCTGTGAGTCCCTGCCTACCAAAGGGGCAGGGACTCAACATCCTACTGATGTGGCCCAATCAAAGAGGCAAAGTTCCTTCTAGCTGTAGACCTCTGAAACTTACAAAATCATTTACCTGCTTCCAATGCACAAATGGACAGACAAAAGATATACATTTCCATTATCATAATAAGAAACTGGAAGGAAAACTTGAGTCATGAGTCCTCTACAGTTCCATAAAGCTGCAGGGCATTTTTCATTAGATTTCAAAGTCTAAGAGTCATTCTTAAGATGGTGGCTTCTTCTCCCTGTGGCCTAATAAGGACCCATCTTTCTCGCAGGCTTTCCCAATGGCCATTTTCTTGGTTCAACCCTCATCAAGCAACTGGGTGTTGACCAAGCTCTAGATCTCACCTTCCAAGATATTGGGGTTATTGCCAAACTTTACCCAATCTTTGGGTTACAGTCTTATCCCCCCTAGTATACTGAAGTGAAGACAACACCCTCCCTAACATTTGGCATACAGGCTCAACCCTCTCAGGGCAATGAGTTGACCACCTGGTCTTTCCTAATCAATGGGGGACAGGTGCACCCCTCTCAGACCTATGGGGTCCTGACCTTCACTGCCTTAATCATGAGTAATGTGCTCCACCCTTTCTGTACCCTGGGACAGCAAAACTCCCAGAAAATCAGGCAGGAACATCCACCCTCTTCAACTGCTGGGAAAAACTCACCTTCTATGTACACATGGGTGGTGTTCCTCTCTTGGCCCAAGGCAATGTCTTAATTCTAGATCTCATCATCCATGGTTTTCCTCTTGAAGTCATTTCCCTTTCAATGTCTCCTATCAATATCCTTTTTATTCCAAGCTGACAATGATTTTGTTCATACAACACTCTCAAAAAGTTTGTTGGTTTAGCATGCATGAAGCAGGGGTCCAAACCATCAGACAGTAAGACTTTCCACAAGTCTTTCCTAGATAACTGTATTTTCAACCTTGATTTACAAGTTCCAAGTTTATGTAAGTCCTCAAATGGGGCAGTATCCTCTGGGAGTTTGATTTCCAGAGGCTTCAAATTAATGGAATCAGTTTCTGTTTTCTTTGTGCCCAACAATTCAAGACTCAGTTTACCTCTATCATCCAGCACTTTGGTATAAGCTGCAAGGAGAAGCCAAGCCACATTCTCTGAGTTTACTTTGGAAAGTCTTCAGCTAAATGTCCAGGCTTGCCATTTTCAAACTAAGCATTCTATAAAAAACTAGAAGTTAATCTTGTTAATTTCTCTGCAACTTTAAGACCAGGATCACCTTTCTTCCAAATTCCAATAATAATTTCATCATTTACTTCTCAGGCATCACAAAAAGTCTCTTTAGTGTTCATATTCCTATCAACAGTCTCTTCAAAGCACTATAGGTATTTTCTAACAAGCATCTCACAATTTCTCCAAAGAATACCCATACCCATTTATAAAACCATTCCAGAACTTTGGTAATTGCCAAAGCACTTCCCCATCCTAGGTACAAAATTCTGTATTAGTCAGTCAAAAAGGTTCTGATGCAAAACACCAGAAATCTGTTGCTTTTTATAAAGGGTATTTATTTCAGGTAGAAGCTTACAGTTACTGGGCCATAAAGCATACATTACTCTCCTCACCAAAGTCTATTTCCAAGTGTCAGGGCAAAGTGGCTGCTGACATCTGCCAAGATTTCAGGTTTCTTGAGTTCCTCTCTTCCTGGGGCTCTGTTTATCTCTGGTCTCAGCTGCTGTGCTCTCTGTGTGCTTACTTCCCAGGCTCCAGCATTAAAACTCCAACTAACTCCTCTGCTCTGTCATGTAGTTTTATCTCTGTGTCCCACCAAGGGAATGGAGACTAAGAGTCCTACTGACATAGCCCAATCAAAGCCCTAATCATAATTTATTCACAGTCAGTTACAGACCAGTTTACAAACATAATCTAATATATAATTTTGGAATTTATAAACAATGCCAAACTGCCACAATGTGCATAAGTGTAACCTCTGGAATGACTTCCCAAATCCGTTTGAATTCTCTTAGCCCTATAAAATCATTTGTCTTCACCCTTCCCCCCTTTTGGACAAGGTCTTTTTCCAGTTTCATTGCTAGTTGGTGCTTGGTAGTAATCCTTTGGTTTCAGGGAGGCTCATCCCTGGGAGTCATGTCCCACACTTGGAGAAGGTTGTGCATTTATATGCTGAGTTTGGCTTAGAAAAAGACCAGATTTGAGGAACAAGGCTTTCAGGAGGTAACTCTTAGACACCCTATAATACTAGGCTAACTTTCAATTTCAAAAGTAAAGATTCCTAGTACAGTCATCAATATTAAGAGACCTTAAATGGTCCATCCTCCTTCACTTGTCACTGTCCTGTACTCAGGGGATTCTTGCTGTCCCATTAGAGATGGTGGCAGAGCTCCCCAGGATGGGAATTAGATATTCTTTTGGTTATTGTGGGGAACTCCACCCACTGTTACAATGCCCCATGAAGACTTGAATATATTAATAAGCCTTATAGGTATGCCCCAGGTAAACCTCCTCCCATTCATCTCCCATCTCTGATACCACAAGCCAATGATACCTAACAAAGTTGTAACCCTTCTGTGATCCATTTTTTAAAAATTGAAGCCAACAAAATTACTGAATACAATTAATAGGAATATGATATAATGATCGTTTTAAAAATAATGAATAAAATACAAAAAAATAATTAAAAGTTTGAAAGAATAAAACAATTTTAAAGTGTAAATTTAAAACTATGTTTTTGAAGTTATGTATTTCATCACTGTAAGATCTGTTTTCTTCTATGTACAGTGACATTTTCTTCCACTTACACCCCTAGTGTCTTTTCTTTTTTTTGTCATCAAAGAAACATTAGGTACAGAAAAATCACATACAAAATATAGGTGACTCCCATATAACCAACATCCTGCCCCTTTTCCCCTTTCCCCTATTCATAACATATAACATGTGGATGTACATTTGTTACAAATGATGTACAAATATTGAACATTGCTACTAACCATGGTCAATGATTTATATTATGGTTTACATTTTGGAGCATACACTTTTATAGATTTTCATGAACTTTACCAAGGTCTGTATCTATCATTGCAAGATCAGGTAGAACAATCCCAACAATCCAAAAATGTCCCATGTTCCATCTATTTTATTCCTCCCTCCACCTCCCCTCAGAACCCATGGTAACCACCAAGATTAACTCATTGAAGGACAAGATTTGTAGTTACTTGCAACAACATTGAGGGCTTGACATACTGACTTGTCCACCCCAATTAGTAACTGCCTATGCTCTCAAAAGACTCCCACTCCACCATTGAGATCATAGCAGAACTACCCAGGATGGGAGTCCAACACCTCCCCCCTCATTGTATGAATCTCCACCCACTGATAAAACACACTATGAAAAGATGTTTTCACACCCCCTAGAGCCTGCACCAGGTGTTCCCTGTCTCACATGCCCCCCACATTCAACACCTTAAACCACAAACCCTCCCCTGCCATATTTGCCAAAATAACATTCCCATTGTTGTGGTTTCAACCACATATGAACAAATCCCTGTAGTTCTCCTTCTACCTCCCCAAACCCTCGTCCAGTTCTCTGGACATTCCAACCCACCCTCCTCACTCTACCCACTTTAATTTTTTTTATTGTGGGTAAAAATCTAAATTTTCACAATACATACCAATATTTGTAAAATGATATATAAATATATATGCATATATGTGCATTCGCTTAAAAATGTTATATATATATATATATATATATATATTTAAAGGTGCTTAGATTACCTAAATATTACATGGAAACTATAGAGATTCCCATGTTCCCCACCTCCCACACCTCCCACCACATCCCAAACAAACATCTCCCACAAGTGTGGCCCATCACCCTCAATGGACATCCTGGGACTTGCCATCAACCATAGACCACAGTTCACATCGTAGACCACACTCTGTCTCACACAGTTCTGAATGGTGTGTGCTGATTTAAAATGGCCTACATCCGTCGACGCAACGGCACTCAGGACAACACCCAAGTCCCAAAAAAGCCCCTGTATTTCAACTGTGCATCCCCTCCCTGCCCCAAAAGTGTCCAGTGGCCACTGGCTCCACCTCACTGTTATAATTTCTTCCATTGCTAGAATCATCATATGTGTACAGCAGAATACCATTAAGTTCACTCTAGCCCATAGTTCTTCCCTCAATCCTGAGGGGACTGGGATGGTGATGTCTACTCCACCTCCAAGTGAGAGAGGGCTTATATCCCATGGATATGGTGGGTGGGATTATCCTGCCTGCAGATGCAGGCTCTCTCCATTCCCTGGGATGGCCATTTTCCATCATTGCTTCCTCGCCAGGTGACTTGGATTAGTCCATTGAGCTGTAGGGTAGGAGTTGCAGCTCCACCGAGATTCCAAGCACACCTGGCACATAGGTAGGCTGGAGGCTCCAGTCCCTGGAAGTATACCTAAAAGCTCCAGCATCACATATAAGTTTGAATAGAAGGAACTGACGAACGATGTAGAGGGAGGACTTATTTGAGTCCAATTCTGTCACTCTCAGGAGCACAGATTCCAAAATAGAGCCCACTGATAAGGCGTCAATCTCTGGGGCTATCTCCCCTTATATAGGACCTGGGTGTCTCCAGAGCCCTCAGGAGCCCCTCTGTGTGGGGTGATATGCACTTTGATGTTCTATGAGATCCTACTGAGGTGTGTGTAAGCTTTACCTCTGCGAAGACCTCCCGGCTCTCTTTGAAGTCTCTTAGCCACTTGAACTCATTTGTCTTTACATTTTCCCCCTTTTATTCAAGGTCTTTTTCCAGTCATGTTGCCAGTTGGCACTTGGTATTAATCCCTCATTGTCAGGTAGGCTCATCCCCGGGAGTCATGTCCACATTGGGGGAAAGGTAATGCATTCATATGCTGAGTTTGGCTTAGAGAGAGGCCACATTTGAGCAACAAGGAGGCTCTCAGGTGGCAACCCTTAGGCACCCCATAACAGTAAGCTCAGTTTCAGTTACAAGAGCAGAGACTCATAAGGGTAGTCATCAATACCAAGAACTTATCAGTGGGCCATCCTCTTTTGACAAACACTGTCACTGCACTAAGAAGAATGTTGCTGCTCCCTTGGAGAATGTGGCAGAGCTCTCCAGGCTAGGAATTCAGATTCCCTCTTTATTGAGTGATTTTCCACCCACAGTGACCATGTCCCATCCTTTGATCATTTGAATAATTTTGTATATCTTTCATGTATATTCAGATGAACTTACTCCCATGAATCCCCCCTCCCAGATACCCCCCATCAATAATCCCCTGCAGCACCCATTGTAACCCTTCTGTCATCTAAATATTCCATGAATATGTAGCCCATATAATAATCAAATATACTTAATAGGAAAAAGAAACAACAATGATAAGCTTACATGCAAGAGTCAAACATAAGGAAACTCAGGAAAAAATAAACAAAAAACAAACAATCAAACAAAAAAATATATAATTAGCGGATTGGGACATTCAAAAAAATGGAAAGAAAAACAAGAGAAATGCCTATTTTTAAAAAACTATTCTTTTTTTCCTTTTATCACTGTGCTATCGGATGTCTGGTGTGCTGTGACACCTTCCCCCTCTCAATCCCCAAAGTCTCCCAAATTTTCATTTAATTTTCAAAGAAGTTTTAGGTCACAGCAAAATCACAAACGGAATACCAGAGACTCCCAGACACGAAACCACACCCCCTTCCACACCCCATATTAAAACTCTCTTTTATTTTTTTTTGGATGTTAGCATTCTTATAACTGTTATGCAGATAGCAAAATACAGCAGCTAAACATTGTCAATGATTTACAGTATAGTTTACAATTTAGATGATACAGTTTAATAAGTTTTGATGAAATTTACTATGTCCTGTGTTCATTACTGTAAGATAATGAAAAACCTTTCCCATGACCACTAAATACCCCATTAGATCTTAACTGTTCCTTCCTCCCCACCCCCCTGGGGCATATGACACTCCCCTGTCTTGACTCATGGAATGTCAAGATTCATGACATGCCCTGTCATGCCCTGGGTATTTGAAACTGCCCTTCCTAATCTACCCACCTGTCAATGCTGCACCACCAAACCCAGTAATATCATTACCCATCTGTCCTATCCTTCAATATGCAACTATACTCTATCCCTTTACCATAGATTATGTCCATATGGATGATGGCTCAAAGCCTGCTATTCTCTTTCTCTCACTTATTAACCTATCTTTCAGACAATGGTTCTCAGAGACTGCTCACATTCCTCAGTTCAAATCAGTGAGGTCATATATTGTTCAAACTTCATTGCCTGGCTTGCTTCACTCAACATAAGGTCTTCAAGATTCAACCACGTTATTCCATGTGTTAGCACTTTATTCCTTCTTACAGCTGAGTAATATTCCATTGCATGTATATACCACACTTTGCTTATCCATTCATCTGTTGATGGGCACTGGAGCTGATTCCAACTTCTGGCAATGGCGAACAATGCAGCTATGAACATTGGTGTGCATATATCTGTTCGTGTCTTTGCTTTCAATTTTTCTGGGTATATACCCAGCAGTGGAATTGCTGGATCATATGGAAGATCTTTTGTTAGTTTTCTGAGGAACCACCAAAGTGTCCTCCACAGTGACTGGACCATACCACAATCCCACCAGCAGTGGATGAGGGTTCCTATTCCTCCACATCCTCTCCAACATTTAGTGTCTGCTGTTTTTTTAATAGCTGCCATTCTGATGGGTGTAAGATGGTATCTCCTTGTAGTTTTGATTTGCATTTCTCTGATAGCAAGCGATGTTGAGCTTTTTTTCATGTGCTTTTTAGCCATTTGTATTTCTTCCTTGGAGAAGTGTCTTTTCAGGTCACTTACCCATTTTTTGAATGAGTTGTTTGTCTTTTTATTTTCATGGTGTAGAATTTCTTTATATATGCAGGATATTAGGCTCCTATCAGATATATGGTTGCCAAATATTTTCTCCCATTGGGGAGGCTGCCTTTTTATTTTCTTAATAACATCCTTTGAGGTGCAGAAGTTTTTAATTTTGAGGAGATCCCATTTATCTATTTTTTCTCTTGCTGCTCATGCTTTTGCTGTGAAGTTCATGAAACCTTTTCCTATTACAAGGTCCTGTAGATGATTCCCTACATTATCTTCCAAGGTCTTTATGGTTTTGGCTCTTATATTTAGATCTTTGATCCATCTTGAGTTGACTTTTGTATAAGGTGTGAGCTGATATTCTTCTCTCATTCTTTTGGATATGGATATCCAGTTCTCCAAGCACCACTTGTTAAAGAGGCCATTCTCTCCCAACTGAGTGTGCTTCGTGGCCTTTTCAAATATCAGATGACTGTATATGCAAGGATCTATATCAGAACTCTCAATTCAATTCCATTGGTCAATAGGTCTATCCTTGTGCCAATGCCACGCTGTTTTGATCACTGTATCGTTGTAGTATGTTTTAAAGTCAGGTAGTGTGATGCCTTCAAGTTCATTTTTTTTTTAATATGTCTTTGGCAATTCGGGGCCTCTTGCCTCTCCAAATATATTTTGTGGTTAGTTTTTCCAGTTCCTTAAAAAATACAGTGTTGAATTTTATTGGGATTGCATTAATCCTGTAGATTAGTTTGGGTAGGATAGACATCTTGATGATGTTTAGTCTTCCTATCCATGAACAGGGAATATTTTTCCATTTATTTAAGTCTTCTTTGATTTCCTTTAACAGTGTTGTGTAGTTTTCTGTATATAAGTCCTTTACATCTTTAGTTAAATTTATTCCTCGGTATTTGATTCTTTTACTTACTATTGTAAATGGTATTTTTTTCCTGATTTCCTCCTCAGTTTGCTCATTATTGGTGTACAGAAATGCTACTGATTTTTGAGCATTGATCTTATAGCCTGCAACATTACTGAATTCCTTTATAAGTTCTAGAAGCTTTGTGGTAGATTTCTCAGAGCTTTCTATGTATAGAATCATGTCATCTGCAAATAATGAAATTTTTACTTCTTCTTTTCCAATCTGGATGCCTTTTATGTCCTTTTCCTGCCTCAGTACTCACACAAGTACTTCTAAGACAATGTTAAATAGGAGTGGTGATAGTGGGCATCCTTGTCTTGTTCCTGATCTCAGAGGGAAGGCTTTTAGGATTTCACCATTGAAAATGATGTTAGCTTTGGGTTTTTCATATATACCTTTATCATATTCAGAAAGTTTCCTATCATTTGTAGTGTTTGTATGAGTAAAGAGTGCTGTATTTTGTCAAATGCTTTTTCTGCATCTGTAGAAATGATCATGTGATTTTTTTCTTTCAATCTGTTTATGTGGTGTATTACATAGATTGATTTTCTTATATTGAACAAACCTTGCATACCCGGGATGAAACCCACTTGGTCATGGTGGATAATGTTTTCATATGTTGTTGAATGCGATTAGCAAGTATTTTGTTGAGGATTTTAGCATCTAGGTTCATTAGAGGAATTGGTATGTAATTTTCCTTTCTTGTGGTATCCTTATTTGGTTTTGGTATTAGGGTAATGGCATCATAGAATGAATTAGGCAATATTCCTTCTACTTCTATTTTTTGGAAGAGGTTAAGTAGAATTGGTGTTATCTCTTTCTGGAATGTTTGGTAGAATTCAGCTGTGAAGCCATCTGGTCCTGGGCTCTTATTAGTTGGGAGGTTTTTGATGACTGAGTGTATCTCTTTACTTGTAATTGGACTGTTGAGTTCATCTATTTCTTCTTTCATCAATGTAGGCTGTTTGTGAGTTTCTAGATACTGTCCATTCCCTCTAAATTATCATTCTTGTTGGCATATAATTTTTCAAAGTATCCTCTTATGATACTCTTTATTTCTGTGGGGTCAGTAGTGATATCACCTTGCTCATTCCTTATTTTATGTATTTGCATCTGTTCTCTTTTTTTCTTTGTTAGTCTGGCTAAGGGTTTGTCTATTTTATTGATATTCACAAAGAACCAGCTTTTGGTTTTGGTTATTGTTTCCAGTGCTTTCTCATTCTCTATTTCATTTAGTTTTGCTCTAATCTTTGTTATTTCCTTCTTTCTACTTCCTTTAGGATTAGTTTGTTGTTTTTCCAATTCCACCAAGTGTGCAGTTAGGTCTTCAATTTTAGCTCTTCATTCTTTTTTAATATATGAATTTATAGCATGAACTTCCCTCTTGGGACTGCTTTCACTGCATCCCATGGGTTTTGATATGTTGTGTTGTCATTTTCATTAGTTTCAAGTAGTTAATGATTTCTTTTGAGAAATCCTCTTTGACCCACTGTTTGTCTGAGAGTGTGTTGTATAACTTCCATATCCTTGCACCTAACCTGTTTCTAACCCATGTCAGAGAAATTACTTTGTATAATCTCAATCTTTCTGAATTCATTGAGAGTTGTTCTGTGGCCTAGCATGTGGTCTATTTTGGAGTATGTTCCATGTTCACTTGAAAAGAATGTAAATACTGCTGTATTTGGGTATAGTGTTCTCTATATGTCTATCAGATCCAGGTCTTCTAATTTATTTTTGAGTGCCTTTGTTTCTTTATTGATTCTCCATCTAGATGTTCTGTCTTATGATGATAATGGTGTATTGAAGTCCCCTGCTATAATTGTAGAGGCATTTATTTCTCCTATTAGTTTCTCCAGAATTTGCCGCACTTATTTTGAGGCACCCCGATTAAGTGCATAAATGTTGATGATTGTTCTCTCTTCTTGAGAGATTACTCCTTTTACTAATATGTAGTGTCCATCTTTGTCTCTTACAATAGTTTTGCATTTAAAGTCTATTTTGGCTGATATTAGAATAGCTACACCTGCCCTTTTTTGGCTATTGTTAGCTTGTAAAATGATTTTCCAGCCATTCACTTTCAGCCTCCTTGAATCCCTGGGACGAAGGTGGGTTTCTTGTAGAAAGCATATAGATGGATCATATTTTCTTATCCATTCTGCCAATCTGTGTCTCTTGATTGGTGAATTTAATCCATTAACATTTAGTGTTATTACTCATAATGAATTTCTTACTTCAGCCATTTTTTCTTTGGGTTAATGTATGTCATATGTTGTTTTGTTTCTCTTTTTGCCTTTTTAGTTGTTTTTAAACTCTCCTCCAACTCTCTCTCCCTTGTTTTTTCCTTTCAACTTGCAGAGATTCCTTTAGTATTTCTTGAAGTGCAGGTTTCTTATTGACATACTGTCTTAATTTCTGTTTATCTGTGAGTATTTTGAACTCTCCATCATTTTTGAATGCTAGTTTTCCTGGATAGAGAATTCGTGACTGGAAGTATTTTTCTTTTAGTATTTTGACTTTGTCATACCACTGTCTTCTTGCCTCCAGGGTTTCAGCTGAGAAATCAGCACTTAATCTTATTGTGCTTCCCTTGTATGTGAATGGTTCTCTTTTTCTTGCTGCCTCGAGTATTTTCTCTTTGTCTTGAACATTGGACATTTTGACAAGTATATATCTTGGAGTTGGCCTATTGGGAATTATACTATTTGGGTGTGCTGTGCTACCTGGATCTGCACATCCATCTTTCTCAATAGGGTTGGGAAGTTTTCAGCCATTATTTCCTTCAACACTCCTTCTGTTCCCTTTCCCTTCTCTTCTCCTTCTGGGATGCCCATAATGCGTATATTTGTTTGTTTTGTGTTATCAGTTAATTCCCTGAGTCCATGCTGGATTTCTTCTAACTTTTTGTCTGTCTGTTCTACTATCTCTTTGATTTCAGCTGTATTGTCTTCCATATCACTAATTCTTTCTTCTGCCTGTTCAAATCTGCTGTTATGTGAATCCAGCATCTTTTTGATTTCTTGGATTGTGCCATTTTTCACCATCATATCCATTATCTTTTTAGGCAAGTTTGCAATTTCTTCAGTATGTTCTCCCAGTGTCTTCTTTATATCCATAATCTCTTCCTTCACTTCTTTAAGTTGGTCCATGATATTTGTTTGGATAGCTTTGATTAGTTTTTCGATGTTCTGCATCACTTCCTGGTTTTTAATTTGTTCATTGGACTGGTCCATATTTTCCTGTTTCTCAGAGTCATTTGTATTTTTTTGTTGCCCTCTGGTCATCATATTATCTTGATGGGTTTGTTCAGTTGATTAGCTTTTCTCCATGCTCTAAAGTTTTATTTAGCTGGTTGTTCTGTGTGTGTGTTAAGTTTTCTCTTTGGCACTTTTTCTTCTTGTTTTATTTCCTTGTTTCTTTCTATGTTTCCTTGAAGGCAAAAGATTAGGAACAGAGGAATCAAAAGATGTAAGGAAGGCAGAAGTATAATAGTAATATTGATAAAATTTAGAAGAGGTGCCAAATGAGACTTAATGAGATGAATGTTTAACTCGTGGAAGCAGTGTAGAGTAATAGGAATAAAAGTGGAGTTCCTACAATGGACTGGGAAAACAAATAGAGGAATATATATAAAGTGATTTAGAAGGCTTGAATTATGAGGAGGGAGAGAAATAGTGAAGAAAGGGCTGAAAGGAAAGAGTTAATACTACTAATAAAAAAAAGAATAAAACAAAATAGATGGAATAGAAATTGACACCGTTGAGTTGTGGGCATAAGAAAAAATGTTGTATCTAAGAGCCACAACAGAAAGCAGAAGGCAGAAAGATGAAGGAAGAATAAGTGATAGTTTGGAATACAAAATCAATACAGACAGAGAGTAGGAAATTATTGAAGAAGAAGCACAGCAAAGTAATGACAAGCTAGCAGCACCTAATTTTAAAAAATGAAAGGAAAAAGAAAGGGGGGAGGAAAGAGGAAAGAAAATCAAGAGACAAGAAATAAACAGAGAAAAACCAAAGAACCACACAGGCAAGCAGTCAAACAGAGCTAAGGAGGGTCAATGATTCCCCTAGGGTCCACGTGGATCCTCTCTGCCTGCTTGTGTTTATCAATCAATTTCTCCACAGGGTTTTATATGCAGGTCCTGAAACATCTTTTAGCTATTAAACTAAATTAAAAATAATTTATTTTTCATTTATTGAAGTGACCTTCTCACTTTTTTTTTTTTTTTTTTGTGAATTAACAGGACCCAAAATAATTTCTCCTCTAGACCAACCCCCTTATGGAAGGGACCCTAGCTGGGCTCATGGAAATTAATCAAGCACATCTCACTTCCTGGACTCCCCAGGGTAGCTGTAGCTCTGATGTTAGTCAGTGCAGAATGCTAAAGATGGCTGACTCCACCCCTTCTGGAGCTGAGCACCAGATTCACCGGGTTGTTGTGTAAATCAGGTTGACTCAGCAGATTTGCCTCTCCTCTCAGCCTGATGCTGCTTCAAGTCAGCTTATCTGCTCCCCAAAGCTATGGGGCTGTCCAGGCAGCCAGATCGGTGGCAAAAAAAAAAAAAAAAAATTCCCTTCCCTGTTCTCCAACAGAACCCTTCCTCTTTTTGAGAGTGCCTCTTCTTCCTGGCTGTGCAGTGGCCCAGGGCTTATCCCTGGGCAGCTAGGCAAATCAACTCCCTCCCCAAACAGAATCACCCCTCCCCTCCACCAGGTGCCAATTTGCTCCAGCTGTTCTTTTCACCCAAGGACAATGGGGCTCCAGACAGCCAAATACCCAGAGAATAAAACTCTCTCACCCCTTTACCAGAGACCCCCTCATAGAGTGCCCCCTCCCACTAGGCCATCTCCCGGTTGCCGAACCCTGCTCATGGCTCCAACCGGCTGTTTTGTTTTTTTTCCCCCTAACCGCGGGGCTCAGCTATCTGTGCCAACCACCACCAGCAGGCTTAAAACTCACAAATCTCTACCGTTCTGTCCATGCTGTTGATCTGTGCAGATAGATGTCCCAATCTTCTCATTCCATGCATGCACAGCACAGACCCCCAGCAGGACCCCATCCACAATCCGCCTTTCTCTGGGAGCTTGCAGTGTGTGCCCTCCTACACTAACATGATCTTCTTGCCCTTCCACTCTACCCCCTTTAGAGACCAGCACCACCCAGCCCAATAGCATCACTGCACCACTATTATACCCATCCACTGCACATCTACATCCTTCCATATTATCATAGATTTTGCCCATACAGGCATTGACTCACAATATTTTTCTCCCTTTCTATCTCCTTTAAATCTATCTTCCAGACTCTAGCTCTGTGATTCTGCTTAATTTGTTAATTCATATCAGTGAGCCCATGTAATGTTTGTCCTTCATTTCCTGGCTTGCTTCACTCAACATAACATCTTCAAGATCCATCTATGTTACCCATGTGTTAATACTGCATTCCTTCTTAGAGCTGACTAATATTCCACTGTATGTGTATACCACAATTTGTTTATCCATTCATCTCTTGATGGACACTTGGGTTGATTCCAACTTTTGTCAATAGGGAATAATGCCACTATGAACATTGGTGTGCATATATCTATTCCTGTCCCTGCTTTCAGTTTTTCTGGGTAGATACCAAGCAGTGGGATTGCAGGATCATATGGCAGTTCTGTAGTTAGCTTCCTGAGAAACTGCCAAACTATATTCCACAATGGCAGCACCATTCTACATTCCCACCAGAAGTGGATAAGTGTTCCCATTTTTCCACATCCACTCCAACACTTATAGTCCTCTGTTTTTATAATTGTCACCAGTCTGATGGGTGAACGATGATATCTCATTGTGGTTTTGATTGCATTTCCCTAATAACTTGTGATGTTGAACATCTTTTCATGTGCTTTTTGGTTATTTTTATTTCTTCTTTGGGGAAGAATCTTTTCAAATCACTTGCCTATTTTTAAAATGGTTTGTTTCTCTTTTTATTTTTGATGTGTAGGATTTCTTTATATATGTTGGATAATAGGCCCCTATCAGATATATGTTTACCAAATATTTTCACCAATTCAGTAGGCTGCCTTTCCACCTTCTTGACAAATTCCACTGAGGTGCAAAAGTTTTTTTGAAGTAGGTTCCTTTTACCTATATTTTCTTTCATTTTTCATGTTTTGGATGTAAAGTTCATGAACTCATTTCCTAATACAAGATCCTGTAGATGCTTCCCTAAATTATCATCCAAGATCTTTATGGCCTTGCCTCTTATATTTAGATCTTTGATCAATCTTGTGTTAATTTTTGTATATGGTGTGAGGTGATATTCCTTTCATTTTTTGGATATGGATATCCAGTTTTCCAAGAACAATTTGTTGAAGAGGCCATTCTCTCCCAGTTGGGTGGGCATGGTGGAATTCTCAAATATGAATTGACTGTATATGGAAGGATCTATATCAAAACTCTCAATTTGTTTCCATTGGTCAATATGTCTATCTTTGTGCCAATACCATGCAGTTTTGACCACTGTAGCTTTGTAGTAGGTTTTAAAGTCAGGTAGTGTGATTCCTCTGATATCATTTTTCTTTTTCAATATAATTTTGGCTATTTGGGACACCTTTCCCTTCCAAATAAATTTCTTAGTTAGCTTTTCCAATTCAGTAAGAAATGCTGTGGTAATTTTTTGGGGGAATGCATTAAATAGGTAAATCATTTTGGGTAGTATAGACATCTTAATGATGCTTAGTCTTCCTATCCATAAACAGGGAATATTCTTCCAATTATTTAGGTCTTCTTGGTTTCCTTTCACAGTGTTGTGTAGTTTTCTGCATACAATTCATTTACATCTTTAGGTAAATTTATTCCTAGCTATTTGATTCTTTTAGTTGCTATTGTAAATGGGATTTTTTTCTTGAGTTTGCTCATTATTGGTGTACAGAAGTGCTACTAATTTTTGCATATTGATATTATAGCTTGTATCTTTACTGAACTCATTTATAAACTCTAGAAGCTTTGTTGAAGATTTCTCATGGCTTTCTATGTATAGGACCATGTCATCTGCAAATAGTGAAATTTTTACTTCTTCCATTCCAATTTGGATGCCTTTTACATCTTCTTCTTGCCTAAATACTCGAGCAAGTACTTCTAACACAATGTTAAATAAGAGCAGTGATAGTGGGCATCCTTTTCCTGTTCCAGATCTTAAAGGGAAAGCCTTTAGAATTTCACCATTGAGTGTGATGTCAGCTGTGGGTTTTTCATATATACTTCTTATCATGTTAAGGAAGTTTCCTTCTATTCCTATCTTTTGAAATGTTTTTATCAGGAAAGGGTGCTTTATTTTGTCAAATGCTTTTTCTGCATCTGTAGGATGATCATGTGATTTTTTTCTCTTGATCTGTTTGGATGTTGTACTACATTGATTCATTTTCTTATTTTGAACTATCTTTGCATACCAGGAATGAAACCCAGTTTGTCACGGTGTATAATTCATTTGATAATTTGTTGAATATGATTAGCAAGTATTTTCTTGAGGATTTTTGCCTCTTAGTTCATTAGAGAGACTGGACTACAGTTTTCCTTTCTTCTGGTGTATTTGGCTTTGGGATTAGGGCCATGTTGACATCATAGAATGAGTTAAACAATTTTCCCACCACTTCTCTTTTTTTTGGAAGAGTTTAAGCATGAATGGCTTTAGTGCTTTCTGGAATGTTTGGTAGAATTTACCTGTGAAGGCATCTGGTGATGGGCTGTTCTTTGTTAGGAGGTTTTTGATGACTAATTCAATCTCATTACTTGTGATTGGTCTGTTGAGTCCACTAATTTCTTCTTTTGTCAATGTAGGCTGCTTGTGTGTTTCTAGGAATTTTTCCATTTCATCCAAATTATCTCTTTTGTTGGTATACAATTTTTCAAAGTATCCTCTTATGGTACTCTTTATCTCTGTGGGGTCAGTAGGGATATTGCTTTCCTCAATTTCTTATTTTATGTATTTGCATGTTCTCTCTTTTTTTCTTTATTAGTCTACCTAAGGGTTGTCAATTTTGTCAATCTTCTCAAAAAAACAGCTTTTGGCTTTGTTTATTTTTTTCTAGTGCTCTTCTATTTTCAATTTCATTTAGTTCTGTTCTAATCTTTCAAATTTCCTTCTTTTTACTTCCTTTGGGATTATTTTGTTGTCCTTTTTCAAATTCCTCCAGGTGTACAGTTATTCTTTAATTTTAGCTCTTTTTTCATTTGTAATATAGGCATTTTATGGCTAAGAATTTCCCTCTAGGAACAGCTTTTGCTGCATCCCATAGGTTGTGATACATTGTGTTGTCATTTTCACTTATTTCAAGGTACTTACTGACTTCTTTTGCAATATCCTTCATGACCCACTGTTTGTCTATGAGTGTGCTGCTTAACTTCCATAACTTTCTGTCTTCTGATTCTCTGCCCTTACTGATTTCCAGCTTTATTCCATTGTGTTCAGGGAAATTAATTTGTTTAATTTCAATCTTTCTGAATTCATTTATAGTTGTTTTGTGGCCTTCAGTGTGGTCAATCCTGGAGAATGGTCCATGTGCACTGGAGAAGAATGTATATCCTGCTATATTTGGGTGCAAAGTTCTTTATATGACTATTAGGTCCAGATCCTCTAATGTTTTATTCAAGGTCTTTGTTTATTTAATGATTCTCTGTATAGATGTTCTGTGATTATGGTGTATTAAATTCCCACAGGATAATTGTAGAGACATTTACTTCTCCACTCAGTTTTTCTAATATTTGCTTTTTCTTGATATATTACCAAATGTTTATGATCATTCTTTTTCTTGATATATTATCCCTTTTATTAATATATAGTGACCTACCTGGTCTCTTACAATAATTTTGCATTTAAAGTCTGTTTTATCTGATAGTATAGCTACTCCTGCCCTTTTTGAGTTATTGTTTGCATGTAAAATTTTTTTCCAAACATTCATTTTCAGCCTCCTTGTGTCCCTGCATCTAAGATGGGTTTCTTGTAGACAGCATATAAATGGGTCATATTTCCTTATCCATTCTGCCTACCCACATCTCTTAACTGGAAGTTTTAATCCATTAATATTCAAGGATATTACTGTCAAGGATTTACTTACATTAACCAGGTTTTCTTAATTTTATGTATACCATATGTTTCTTTAATTTTTAAAAAAGTTTAATTGTTCTTACCCTGATCTCTATCTCTATGTCTCTCCTGTTTTTTTTTTTGTTGTTGTTGTTTGTTTGTTTGTTTTCCTTTTGACCTGCAGAAGTCCCGTTATTCTTTCTTTACATGCAGGTTTATTATTATCAAACTCTTTTAATTTATGTTTATCTGTGAATATTTTGAACTCTTCCTCATTTTTGAATGCCAGCTTTGCTGGATAGGGAATTCTTGGCTGAAAGGTTTTTTTTCTATTAGCACCTTAACTATGTCATACCACTGACTTTTTGCCTCCATGCTTTCAGATGAGAAATCAGAAATAATCTTATTGAGCTTCCCTTGTATGTTATGGTACTCCTTTCTTTTGTTGCTTTCGGTATTCTCTCCTTGTCTTGAGCATAGGATAATTTAACCAGTATATGTCTTGGGACTGGTCTGTTAAGATTTATACTGTTTAGGGTGTGCTGCACTTCCTGTATATGTACATCCATGTCCTTCAAAAAAGTTGATAACTTTTCAGCCACTATTTCCTCCAACACTCTTTTGCCCTTTTCCCTTCCCTTCTCCCTCTGGTCTGCCTATAATTCATATGTTTCAGCATTTCATGCTGTCATTCAAATCCTTAAGTCCCTGCTGGAATTTTTCTATCTTTTTATCTACCTGTTCTACTACCTGTCTGATTTCAGTTATACTTTCTTCCACATTGCTGATTCTTCCCTCTGCATGTTCAAATCTGCTGTTATGGGCTTCAAGTGTATTTTGATTTCTTACATTGTGCTATTCATCACCATCATATCCATTATATTTTTTTGGTATGTTTACAATTTCTTCAGTATGTTCTCCCAATGTCTTCTTAATATCCTTACTCCCTTTCTTCACTTCATTAAGTTGATTCGTGATATTTTTTTGGTCATCTCTGATTAGTTGTTCCATGTTCTGCATCTCTTCCTGTTTTTCAGTTTGTTCATTGGACTGGGTCGTTTTCCTATTCTTTAGTATGGCTTGCAATTTTTTGTCGGTGTCTAGGCTTCTGTTTTTCTTGATGTGTTTATGCAGTTGATTAGCTTCTCTTTCTAATCTAGGGTTTTATTTTGTTGTTGTTTTTGTTTGTTTGGTAAGGTTTCACTTTGACAATTAATTTCTCTTATTCTATTCCCTGGTCATTGTCTACCTTCTGGTTTTCCTTTGGCTTCTTTATCTTTCCAATGCACTCCTAAATGACATAGAGCAACTTCCCATTCTATATATCAAAGCAGCTCCTTCAGTTAAGTCTCTTCCCCTCTTTCCACTCCCTTGTTTTAAGAAGGTCGGACTCTGCTTATCCACCTCAACAAGATTTTTGCTGAACCTACCTAAGAGGTATTTTTAAAGTTAGGGTTACTTTAATAAAAATGCATATATAAACCATTTTGATGTGCCAGTTATATGAAATTGGATAAACATGTATAATTATGCAATCACAATCATGTTATAGAACATTTCCAACTCCTTAAAAACTCCCTTCAACCACTCTGAAGCCAATCACCTCCCTCTAACCCCATTTCTGTCAACCACAGATGTGCTCACCCTTGTTGTAATTTTGCTATGTCCAAAAAGTGATATAAGTGGAATCACATTGTATTCAGTCTTCTGAGTTTGGCTTCTTACATTCAGCATAATGTGTCTGAGATCCATCTGTGTATGTAAATATATCAGTAGTCTGTTCCTATTCATTGCTGAGTTGCATTTTTTTGGTTGCATGTTCCACAGTTACCTTGTCCATTCACTAGTTGATGGATATGTGCGTTGTTTCCAATTTTGTAATATAAATATTGGCCTACAGGTTTCTATGCGGACACATGTCTTCTTTTCTCTTGGGTAAATAAAGAGTGAGATTCTTGATCGTTGGCTAAGTGGTTTCACTTAATAAAAAAATAAGATTTTTTTCCAAATTGACTGCTTCAGTTTATGTTCTTACTAGAAACAGTTGAGAGTTTCAGTTGCTCTGCATTCTTGTAAGAGCTTTGTATTAGTGATTATTATATATTTTTATTTTAGCCTTTTTAACAGTTGAGTGAAATCATGTTGTGGTTTTAAATTGTGTTTTCCTATAACTACTGATATTGAACATATTTTCGTGGGCATAGATGTCATCTGTAAATATTTTATGGTGAAGTGTCTGTTCAAGTTTTTGCACATTTTAATTGTTTTTCCTTTTCTTTTATCTTCATGTTATGGAAATTTGAGTGTGATTAATATATTATAGATACATGTTCATTGTCAAATATTTATCTAGCAAATATATTCTCAGATCCTGTAACTTGTTTGTTAATAATATATATTAGTATATTATATATAATATTATATATATTAGTATATATAATAATATAGATTAGTATATGGGAACACCAATATAATTATCTTTCATAGATTAGATTTTAATAGGATGAATTATAATATATCCACTTTTCTCTTATGGTTCCTGGGTTTTGCATTTCATCTAAAAATGAGACTAGCCAAGGTCACACAGATGTTGTCCTATTTGTATAGTCTATTTTGAAAAATGTTTTATATATGGTGAAAACATTGAGGTAATGTCTCACTTTTTAGCCAAAGACTGCACAATTTTTTGAACACCATTTAAAAAATAAGACTATTCTTCATCCATGAATGTTCCTTAACCAATTTGTCAAAAATCAAATGACAATGAATGTATGAATCTATTTCTGAACTCTCTATTTAGCTCCATATATCAAAATATTCATCTTTTCACCTGTATCTTATTCTCCTGATGATTAATTTTTTATGATCAATTTTTAAATCAGAATATGTGAGTCCTCCAACTATTTTCTTCTTTTTCAAATTTGATTTGAATAGCTTACTTCTTTATTTTGTCATTTATATTGTAGAATCTACTTCTCTAGTTTTACAAAAAAAAATTTAATTTAATTTAAATTAATTTGGGATTGCAATGAATCTATAGCTCAATTTGAGATTGATATTGACTAATTGGTTGTTTCCAATTTGGATGCCTATCAGTAAAATATTTCTTCATTTATTTCTTAATTTTAATTCAGATTGTGCTTTCTGAATACACAGACAAAATTATCTGTCTACTAAGTTCAGATCTCTTGGGGTGGGGCTCAAAATCCAGGGATTGTTCAAAATTTTCTAAGAATTTCTTATTAACATAGCCCACTCTATGTTAATATAATAAAAATATATTAGTGTATTATATATACTATAATATATACTATTATATATAATAATATAGATTAGTAAATGAGATCCCCAATATAAGGAGAGACCATACATAAGACAAAACATGAGACCTTTAATTCTACCACACAGCTTGTTATCAAGGGTTCTACCACATAGAATATTACAGTTAAGTGTTGACTGCCCCAATTTTACTGTTTGTACTTATTACCCATAAGTTTATAATATTTGTATTTTATCTCTTTCATGAAATTAGCTTAAACTATCTCTTATAACACTTAGCAGTGTAATAGGCAATTTAACTGAAAGCATTGTAATTTTTATTAAACATTTATAAAATCTGGCATAGGCTATGCTTTCAAATTATTTGATTTTGTACATGTTTATAGGAATTCTGAGATAATTTAACAGATTATTTTCCAGGAAGAAGAAACTGGATTTCAGGGTTTTAATTTATTGAGACTGGGGCTAGGATTATCAGGCTACAACTATGTATTTTATTAGTAGATTTTTTTTCAATCCTATGTCAAATGATTTCCACTGAGAGTTCTTTTTACCAGAAGCCAACGTACATTCTTGTTTATTGCAGAAAAAAATCATCCTGTTGATTTTCTGACCCAGAAGATGGTATGTTTTCTTCTTGGAGCATCCCCTGTGAACTTCAAGAAGATCTTGATAAATTGGTATAAGAATCCAACTGAATAATATTAGTAGTATATCTTAATTGTGTGAGCAGTTCATTTCCACAAGTAGAAGGAAAGGTTTTTCATCAATTACACAATATTTTAGAAACTATAAGCCTGAATCTCAAACTAGAGTAAATACTTTAATATTTAAGTTAGAGATGATGTGTTCTACTTATGTTTGTATTATTAAAAATTGAATTGCATGTCTACCAGTAAACAGCAAGAAAATAGGAATGGGTCTCTAGTTCAAAAGAGCTCTAAATTAGAAATTTGCTATAATATATTTCATTGAAAATAATAGTCAGAACAGGGACTGCAGAAATAAATGACTATTTAAAAATTGGGTAAATTTTTAAATGGATTGATTATTAACATTTAACTGTCCCTTGAGTATATGCCAATTCGATAGCAATTTTTTTTTTCTGATAGAGGAATAGAAATGTATTCTAAATGTATTTCACTAGTTAGCTAATTGATCTAGAGCCCACTTTAGTTTCTTTGGTTAATTTCTTCATCTATTTAAGTTTGATGGATTTAAAAAGATTTTATGTGGAGACATTTTTAATTTTTACTAGAGGACAAAATTCTAGAATTTTGGCATTTCACATGAGGATTGCAATATGGTCAAATGAAAATAGCTAATTAGTGTATGGATTCAGAGAAATGTTAGCTTGAATACTGGCTCTGATAGCGATTAATAGTGTTGCTTTTGTTAAGTTAATGTTCAAAGAGCATCAGTTTTCTCATGAATAAGACTGCACTTAGTTATTTAGTTTGCTTGTTACAATGTAGATTACATAAGAAAATGAACAACAAAAAAATACTGATGCCCAGGTCAATTTAAGCAAAAAGTAGTATTATTTTGCTGAAATTTCCAAATATCATGATATAGTAATAGGGATGAATTTTTAGGCCTAATAACATAGAATATTGTGATTCATTGTGATTAAGCTCAATAGAATGTTATTTTAGTATATATTTAGCAACATATGACAATCATATGTACATATATAACTTCAAGAGAAAATATTTAGCTTATGGCTTGTGGTCATTCACTGCTCAATGTTTTGATGGGAAAAAAATCACAATTTAATAACTATTTTATTTTCAATAAGGAAGTCATATTTCAATTGTGTGTCTCCTTCATATATAGACAAATATTTAATATGATAAAATTTTTTATGTATTTCACATAGAAGCACTCTGCAATGACAACATGTTCATGAATTTGAGCTTGATATGTCTGAATTTTTTGGTCTATCTTAGTTATTATTTTTTTGCAAAGTATGAAGTTATATTTATAAATCAACTGTAATTCAGGGGGAAATAGATTAAATACATGTTTTAGAGGTCCTTACTTTACCAATCTTCTTGTCTCAGATATGCTGGTAAAGTGTAGAATTGTAATGTTGCTGAAACTTTTGTCATGTATATTAGTCAATATGTATTATGTAGTGGATTTGTTAGTGTGTGTGTTTGAAAGAGACATGGGTAAAATGCATGAATTTACTCAAAAATAAGAATTTAGACTAATTATATATTTTACTTATAGAATTTTGTAAGTATCAATTAAGCAATTTTTTTTGTTCTGTAACCTTACATTCATAAAGCTATTTATTTCATGTATTAAAAATATATTTCATCTACATTTGAAGGAGACTTTCTGAGAAAATAGTCATGTTTTTATTCTCATTCCAGTGATTTTAATCTGATTTGCTCGTCTCTTCTTGACAGATAAACATCACAAGCTGGTAAAATCTTAGCATATTTAATGTTATGAATAAAAATTGGTTGTATATCACTGAATGCTGCACAGCCTAATGCATGGCAAAGGTTTCTTTCCATTAAACCCTGGAAAATATATGAGCCAACTAATTAAGAATGGTCTATGGCAAGTTGAAGGAAGAAAACATGGCAATTTGTTTACATTTCACTCCTAAACATAGTGGATCTTTTATTTAATTGTGTTCAGTCACTAAAGTTTTCAGTCCATATACAAATGCCTCTGTAATGTTTTCTTTATTATTTTTTTTTGTCATACACTTTTCTTTCTTTACACTCCACTAAATGAGAAAAAAATTGATTGCACAGGGAAAAAAATAGAAATCAAACACTACTTGTGTCAATATTGTGATTCAATTTGTTTTAGAAATAGCTTTTATAAACAGTTTTATTAGTGATTGTAAGATGACATTTATTTCAGAGTTATTTTAGAGACTACATGAAATTGTTGTAATTTGTGGTTGATAAAAATATGTCCCAAAAATGTGCCCAAGGCATTTGCAGGGATAGTGAGCATGTGAATAAAGTCATTAAGTTAAAATGTGAACAACAGTATTAATGTTATAATAAGCTGCAAAGGCCAAAAATGGGAAAATTATTGATAAAATTATTGTTTCCTTTTTTATTTAGTCAAAACAAATTTTAAAATAATAATTATTAACATTTCCTTTTATACTATTATCATAAAGTGTGGCATCTTGTGGCATTATTATTAAAATTATAATAAAATAATAACATCAGGAAGTGCAAGAATGTATGTGAATTTAAGGGGGAAATGCTAAATCTTAGAAACAGCAACTGCTAAGGCTTGAATCTGGTTGGTGTTAATTATCAGTGCTGCCTCTTTTGACAGGAAAGGACTTACTTTGGCAGCACATAAAATAAAGTTAGACCTGAAAGAAAGCTCTGTCAAAAAGTTGAAATGGAAGTATAATTGATCATATTTTTAAATAACCTGGAAACATTTTAAATTAAATAGCTTTCACATAATCATTTAAATTTAATAAAATCTTGTGATGTGAATGTGACTGCACCATTTTATAATTAAGACCATTAACAAAAGGCATTTCATGCACATTATAGCATATTTAGGAATAGCACCCCCATCTGTACATTCCACTATAACATTTTTGAGTAAAAAATATCACAATATTCATAAGTCTTTGTGAATTATAATATGTTGTAATATGGAAACAGGTGATAGAAAATTTAACATAAAATTAACTAGAAAAAAACCACATAAATTGGCAGGTTTTTTTTGTTTGTTTGTTTGATTGTTTGTTTTGCACGACTCATTTAGCCAAAAAGTTTAGGAAACAATTTCTTCATTTATTTTATACAGAGAAATACATTCACTTCGGCCCAACTTTTTTGTCATTGACTACATCATCAATGCCTAGGATATCATTTTCCCTTCCAAGAATCAAACAGGAGGATTTAATTGGGTGAACTCTCTTTCATGAGATATTACCTGGGGCACCCATAAATTTAAATTGAAATGTCAGAGTTTCAATCAGATTTGGAGCAAACAATATTTGATTGAAGAACAGGACTGGAGTCACTATGTTTATATTGATGGGCTTCACAGATAGTATTGAGCCAAAAGTCCCCCTGTTTTTCTTAGTTCTAGCAATCTATCTTTTTACTTTGATAGCATATTTGGAACTGCTTTTATTGGTTCAGGATTCCCAGTTCCAAAACACCATGTACTATTTTCTGAGTGTGTTGTCATTCTTGGATGCCTGGTATTCTTCAATTGTCATGCCCAAAATATTGGTGAATTTCCTGTCAGAGAATAAAACCATTTCATTTATTAGATGTGCAACACAGATGCTTCTCTTTGTTACTTTTGGGACTACAGAGAGTTTTCTCTTGGCTACAATAGCTTATAATCACTATGTAGCAATCTACAACCCACTGCTGTATTCAGTTAACATATCATGTGTCACTTTTCACTCTTTCCTGTGTTGGTGACATTTTGAATGCCACTTTATACAGTGTGGACACTTTTAGCCTATCCTGTGCATCCAATGAAATTAGACATGCCTTTTGTGAAACCACTCCACTCCTAGCTATTTCTTGTTCTGACACTCACATCAACCAGCTTCTACTCTTCTTCTTTATGAGCTTTATTGAGTTATCTAGTATCCTAATTATCTGATCTCCTAGGGTTTCATTCTGATGGCCATTATGAAGACACATTCTGCTGTAGGGAGGTGAAAAGTCTTTTCCACATATGGCTCTCACCTAACTGGAGTGTCAATTTATCATGGGACAGTCCTCTTCATGTATGTGAGGCCAAGTTCCAGCTACACTTTAGACTATGATACGATAGTGTCTATATTTTATACCATTGTGATTCCCATGCTGAATCTCATCATCTATAGTTTGAAGAATAACGATGTTAAAAAAAACAATGAAAAGATTGTTTGAGAAAAATTGGTCCTTTATTAAAGTGCATGTTTGTCATTGAGTCAAACTGAAAAGCATTTTGGTGATAAATCCATACCTCTACTGTCAGAAACATGGGAATAAAATTCCTTGTTCTCAGTTAATACTCTTTTCGAGTCCTAGAATATTTCCAAAGAAAACATTAATCATCCCACTAATGCAACATTTTATGAATGTAGACAAATTGTGTCAACTATATGACCATGACTGTTCAAGTTGATCCATATTAATATTCATTTAGAAACTTATATTGATATTATTAATCTTTGTGCAATTTGATTTTCACTAATTATAAATAGTTGTCATATCTTCAGGATTTGATGGCTAGATATAAATTCACATTTTTACAGTAAGTTAGGTTGTCATCATTATGTTAATTTCCCTTCTGAAATCCCTGTGATGGATGTCTGGAAATTTATTTACTTGCTCCATGTGCACTCAGGCACTCAGATTTCTCCTTTGGACATGACATTTGAACTGCTTGGATCAACACCATAGATTTTTACTCCATTATTTACTTCTCTCTATTCAATTAGAGGAATTGATTAGATCCATGCTGAAACTCTAAACATATATTGAGATTATATGGAAAATTTTATTGAGTGTATAATTAAGGTCCTGGAAAATGAAAGTATAGCATAAAGAACAATTTAAAACTGGCTACTATACACATTTGTTTGAAGATCTCAAAAATAACTTAACTTTGGTACTTCCTCTGATATTAGACCCTTTCTCAATTCCTATTACTGCCTTTTTCTTCTATCTATGAGAAATGACCTTGCAATTACCATGATTCCTAAATTTGTACAGCTAACAAATCCTTGAGAAATGGTCTCACATCACCGCAACTCACACCTGCTTCTTCCTTATTTATTCTGAAATATTTATTTTTTGTTCTGAGATTTGCTTCTTTGATGATATTTTAAGATTGGAAATTTACTTTTCTTGCAATGAATTTCACTCTATTCCAAGCAGGGATGCTTGTCTTATGCCTCCATGATATCATTCCCATCAGAACAAGTATCAAAGAGTTTATTATTTATTAAGTATGAACTTGTAAACCAATGATTTTCATAAATTCATTTTCTAATCAAT